>JAODKM010000058.1:1754817-1772736 GCA_026780845.1 Petrocephalus sullivani | reverse complement strand
GGGGGGGGGGGGGGGGGGGGGGGGGGGGCGGGGGGGGGGGGGGGGGGGGGGGGGGGGGGGGGGGGGGGGGGGGGGGGTACGGAGCCCCGACACATCCTCAAATCCCCCCGTTTGCAATCATTTCAAGTTTTTCCAGCCCTTTCTGAATGGGGCGCAGCGGGTGGGGGTGGTTGCATAATGTAACCGTGTAAGAATGTTATATAGCAAGAATGTAGCGATCGCCGCGATCACGGCGTTACAATGCGGCTCTACTGCGTGGGACCGGCTTAAATAGGACGCAGCGCCCCGGCAGTTCGCGGCCACATCGTGCGTGTGGGGACGGCGATCCCAGCCGCGGCCAGGCGCGTCCCAAGCGCCGCCGAACGGTCGGTCCCAGCCGAGCCTCCGCTCACCATCGTACAGCAAGTTTCCGGGATAAGTACGGTGATAATGCAGCACCCGGCGGAGCCTCGACGGCGCCACAACTCCATGCTACGCCGTTGAAAGCACAACACGCAGGAAAATTCGCCTCGTAACTTGCCGCGAACCGCGGCAGATCCCCCCGATTAATGCACGGCTGCCGCCCGAAGCCGCATCAGATCATGCAAAACTGGGGGCTATTTCTCCATTTGCACGCAGCCCAACTTTGCAACTGCATATGCGAGGCTGTGGCGACGGCTGAGCCCCGATGTCTCGGGCTGCCTGCGCCGCAGCACAGTATATAACAATAACACAAGGTGCAACAACACGGCGAGCGGCCACCAAAAGACGCACAGACAATAATTCCGGTAATTACCTTACAATCCGGACGCTATGGCTATTTTTCCAACATACTTGCACACATCCCTTAAAAAGAGCAGAAGGTGCAGCCTTCTTGCAGGTCGGTACTTCCCATCGCCCGCGACTCAAGTCTAGTGCAACAAGACGGTGGAAAGGCGAGAAAAATGCGTTAGAGTCCAGCGAAGCGCATCTCCCGTCGGCGTTTTCAGCAGGGGGAAAATGCACGGGAAAGGCGAATAAAAGGCAGGTTAGGGGTGGGAAGGGGGGAAAAGGGGGGGAATCAATTCGCTGCGCAAGGATTCAAAGTGCGAGGAAACAAGAAAAGCATACCGTCGCATGGAGAATGGCGAAAAAAGGCGAGAATAGCGGCGTGACACTGCTTATTATTACTGTCGCTCTGACTATAGTCGTAAGGCGGCTGGGCGGGCAGCAGGTAGACGGGAAGCCCGTTCGGACACTGAGCCTATAGATGGAGATGGAGATGGAGAGCTCTCTCTCCGTGCGCCGCGCCGCGCCGCGCCGGGGCTGCAATATCACGTCAGCGCCGCTCCGCCGGAGCGCCTATGGACGCGGCCGCGCTCCCCGCCACCGCCTTCGTCTGCCCGCGAATCAGGGCCCCGGACCGGGCACCGGCCACCGGGCAGCACCGCGCAGCACCGGGCAGCACCGCGCACCGCTTAAACTCCTGGCGTCCGCCGCGTCTGCTTCTTATTCCTGTAATTGCTCGTATTTTGCGGACTGCCCGATATCACCGTCTGAGGATGTCGCGCCGGATAATGCCCCGTGCCTTTAATCACGGCGCTGCGTGGGATTAACTGCCTTTGCTTTTTTATATGTATATTTTTCTCTATGGGGCTTTTTTCACTCGCTGGTTTTTAGTTGACTTTAAAATCGCTAACATGTATAGCGACCCGGCCGCCTAACTCACTCCCTCATGCCGGGCGCTGTATGTGTAATCCGGTCCTGCCTTAAGTGATCAGTCTGTTTTATGGGATTGATATTTCCTGCTTAAGCAACGAAGTGAAAAACAACAACAACAATAATAATGATGATGATGATGATGATGATGGTTCACACGGGGGTTTGTCAGTCCCTATGGGAATGAAGCGCTTAGTACCGAGGAAAAGGGAGGCTGGATGGCGATTTTATGAGCACAGGCGTCAGACTAGCCCTCGTCCAGATTTTAATCTGAAACGCTCTTAGAAATACAAGGGTGATGTCATCATTGCATTTAAAAAAATAATATGACGTGTAAAGGTGTTTTCACCTGACATTCTAACTATAACGACGGCCACGTGAATCCACAGAATATTTACTTAGTATTTCGGTATTCTAATCCTTCAAAACGGGAACAGGTTCATAATAAAATTTGCGGAAATGTGTTGTAAATGTGAGGTAAAATGACTTGTTATTATGTTGGAAAAGCTATTTGTATGCTGCCTGTATATGGGATATTTGTGACAGAGTACAAATGGACATTCTTGCCAAACTTTCTATGAAGGAACGTCGCTAAATGCAGAAGAAGGACGGGCTGTCACATAGAGGTCAAGGCAGCATTTCAAGGACATTTACAGGGAGAAGGGATAGTCTCTGTCAGTGATAAACCTTTGATGCAGTCACTTGTAAGCTAAGGGCATGGCGCGATGACACACGGGGTTGTCTCGGGGCCGCCCAGTCCATAAAGCACAGTGCAATGGCCTTCCGGGCCATTGTGTTTTACCTTGCTGCTGCGCTGTGGATATGACTGAATAATGATGCTGCGCGAGGTGGATGGAGAACCGGTTATATGAAAACCTCCTTGAGGGCCCAGGCCACTGCAGGGGCTGCTGGGATTTCCACAGGGCAAGAGACTGGAGCGAGTTTCCAGGTCAGAGCAGCGGGGTAAAGACACCCCGTTTGGCAAAAGGGGGGTGGGGGGAGTTCAGATCTTCCTGGGGGAGCGTGGATGAGCAGGAGGTAGAATGAGGAGGATCCCGGAGAGGGGGTCTCTAAGCTGCCTTATGATGACTGAGCTGCCATTAGGGGCCCAGTACATGGAGGGAAGTCTCCGGTGAAGATCTCTGCCTGCTTGTGTGAGATGTCAGCCTGCACCTTAATGAAACCCGCCTGCAGACGACTCCAGTCTCCAGTGCATTCGGACGCCGAGGCTGGAGAGAGCAGCTCCGGGCCTGTCTCTGCATGCTTACATGCTGTCCGTATTCACAGCCTGCCTGTGGGGATCTCTTTACAGTTTCTTCTTCATATTTAGCTCCAGATTCATGCTTTTTTCCCGAATTGAGAAGCTCCTGGTGTAGCGATGGGGTTATTCTGACGAGAGGAAGTTAGTGCTCTTCACAGAGACGGAATGGGGCCAGGCGAGCGTGCAGCAATCGAACACGAACGCAGCGCCGACGCACAGCGCCGACGCACAGCAGCGGCCCCGCACTCCCCCCGCGGGCACACGCTGCTCCCGTGTTTACTTCACTGTATATCGTATATGAAATGTCCATTTGAATTCCAGCTAATATTTATGTGCATGGAAAATGCGCGCAAGCTATTTTTATGTTCTCAACTGTGCGGAAAATTAATATTAGCGCAGCTGGTGGTTACAGAACGGTGTATTTATTTTTAGAGCGCATGAATGAAAAGGTTTATCAGCATGTGTACCTGTTAACTTCGGGAACTGTGATGGAGATCTTCCTGAAGCCTCATCCAGGCAGTTTGTGAGAGCGTATGTCTGGGGGGGGGGTCTCCATGATTTAGTGCTGACATCTGCAGTGTAGCTGATGGATTCACGCCTGGAGTCAGTATCACAGCACGCACTAAGCGTGTCCACAGGACACGTGCTTCCTAAGCCCTGCTTCTTCACATGAATCTTCAGATTTATGAAGCCATGGTAGTTTCTTCATCATCCTTCTCCTCATAATCATCTTCCTCATCATCCATGCAATATGAAATACTTTTATTTCTACAGAATCTTCTATTATGGAATGAAGTCATAAGTTAGCTGTGTGTGCCATCTAAACTGTGAGATTTCAGCAATAAAGAGTGAGATATCAGCGCTAAACAGTGAGATAGCACTAAAGGGTGAGGTATCAGCACTAAAGGCTGTGTGCAGTGGGACCCCAGTATAAAATGGCTAATGGACAACAGAATAGGAAAATAAATAAGGATAAGCACACCATGCCAAGTGCTTGGTGAGATATCAGCATTAAACTGTGAGATATCAGCACTAAAGAGTGAGATATCAACACTAAATGATGAGATATCAACACTAAATGATGAAATATCAGCACCAAAGAGTGAGATATCAACACTAAATGGTGAGATATCAGCGCTAAACAGTGAGATAGCACTAAAGGGTGAGGTATCAGCACTAAAGGGTGAGATTTCATCACTAAACGGTGAGATATCAGCACTAAATGGTGGGATATCAGCACTAAACGGTGAGGTCACATGAGTGCAGGTGTCAGAGTCAGCACCTGTCCAACCCTGCCTTTTGTTTCTCTTCCCTGTTTGGCCGGCAGGTGTTGCTGGCCATCCTGTCACCTCCCCTGTCTCTTTCCCTTCAGCCCCAGGAAGCCTAAGTCCCTAGTGTGTTTTCTTTGTTACCTGGGTTGGTTGATTAGATTATGATTTGCACCTGTCCCCTGTTTGCCCTGTTTTTTCCTGTGTATTTAAGTTCCTGCCTCTGTTCCTTTCTTCGGTGGGTCATTGTGTCAGGATGCATGTGAGTTAGTTCATAAGTTTGCTAAGTGCAGCATTTTCTGGTTTCATTTTATAGTTTTGTTCTCTTACCTGCTCTTTAGACTTATTGTGGGTAGTCCTGGTTAGTTCAGCATCCTGGTTAAGTCTTGTTTAGTTATTTAGCTGTGTTTCCCCGTTCGTTTACGACCCGTCGAAATCCTTTGTTTTTTTGTTTTGTTAATAACTGCCCTTATTTCTTGGAGCCACCAGCGGATGGTCACCTTTTCCCCGCCTGCACCATGACACGTCGCCATGTGCAGATGTTTCAGGCATTCCCAGAGAGCCAAAGTCACCCAAAGACACAGAAGAGCATTCACTTGCTGGTTGGTTTGTTGGTTTCTGTTGGGTTATGATGGGTCACCATGGGACAATTTAATCCTACCCAGTGTTCTCAAACCTGCCATCATGTCCAAATTAGTGTTTCAACACCAGGGATAGTTATTTAAAATGTGTATCTATAAATAACGAGTTATATAAAAACATACTAGATATTGTATAGGTGCTTTAAGTGTATTTCTGTATAAATCCCTGGGAGTGGTGACAAACATTAAATGAACACATGCTGTGATGAACCGTGTCCAGTACATAAATCTGCAGAAACTTTGATTCTGATTCCAACTCATTTACAGCCTCATAACATAAAGTGTTACAAGGCTAGAAAGGTTGAAAAAATAGAGCAAACAAACCATGGTTTTGCTGTGTTGATTAGACTTGAAAAAAAAAATACTAACAGTTTATTTAGTTATCTTTACTCTATGGATGTTTTCCTCAAGGAATTTCTCCCTGAAGACCTGGCAAACAGCAGGCAGTGACTTTCTGTAATAACACTGCACTATAATGACGTTTACTTAGCTTTTTGTTTTTGCTTATAAGTGAGTTTAAATTGAAGTGATGATTGCAAGATGATAAAAAAAACTGCTAAATTTGTCTCGCAGGTTTGACCTCGGCTGGATTTATGGTTTTCATCAGAAGCACATCCTACGTGCTCAGAATGCTTGGAATTGTTATTGCTTAAAGAGATCTAGAAAGTTCTTTCCCTCGTCTGGTACAGCAGTGTGAGGAGGAACTCACAGCATCCTCAGCATCAGCAACCATGTTCTCCTTGAAGGGCATTCTGATCCTGATGGTCTGCCAGACCTACTTAGTATTACTGAGGACAAATGGAAACCCATGAACTGCCATGTACCACCAGCCTTAGACCATCTATCCACCCGTCCATGGAATTATCAGACTAGGTCAAACCTACTGATCATCTAATTGGTTCTTCTTCAGGTAAACTCACAGTCACTGGGTACCATGCGATAAGTTCCGCTTTTGAACCACTTTGGAAGTGAGTGACCTTATTGGGTGGTCTGTGCAGTATAGCTGAATAGTAAGTTGCACTGTGACTCCTCCAGGGGCCGGAGCGGGTTTGGAGAAGCGAATAGGCAGCTTGTTGCTTAAACTGCCCTTTAATTTGTAACAGTAAATAGATATGGCGTCATGATCAATATCCGGCAGCAGCAGGACGAGCCCCCATTTATTAGGGAGCTGGAATCTCCAGCAGCGAGATGAAGCGTTAGCTCTCGGAAGGCCTCGGTGACGCGCGCTACCCTCCCCTGCGGGCCGTGGACCACAGAGATCGTTTGAATAACTGATTACAGCACAGGGCCTCCCAGGAAACGCGCACGCGAACACAGACGCACGCACCTGACTGCGGGTCTGTTAACGAGCCTTTGCTCAGGTGCAAGCGATTAAGGAGACTGCAGAGCAGGGGGAGGGAGGGGTGAAGGAGGCGAATCAATGGACGGTATGAGGAGCCAGGTAATTGGTCTAGACTTAAAGCATCTCTGTCCAGCTACAGGCTAATTGGTAGCCGATTTGGGACTTGGGTTCAGTCTGCCTCCTGCTTTCTATTTTAGCTGCCGTGCAACTGAGTAAAAGTCCAAAAATGTGACATTTAATCATAGGCCAGCCAGCGACAATCTCGGGTGATATATCGATCGGATGGAAGTCGCCGGAAACCGGTGGGCCGCTTGGAGATGCCTCGTCACTATAGCCACCTCACTAAGCGCGATAACGCTGCATGCGGACAGGAACCCACCCCTATGAAATGGTGAACCACTTTTCATTGCGTGACAGGGAATGCAGCGGTGCGGCGTGCAGGAAGTGCGCAAGGCCTTCCGCGATGACGCAGGCCTCTCCGGAGAATCGCGCCTTTTTCTCTGCTGTGATGCGCTGTGGCGTTCGGCCACTGCAGGTGAACATCCCCTGTCAGTCTCGCCGCTGTATTTGCATCAGGCCGGTGCTGGGAATGTTAAGCAGCGATGCAGCCGGATCGCACAGGACGTCAGGTCAGCGGAGATCTGCTGAGCACGGCCTGTCGGGGGGGGCACTTGGCAACAGCGCAGCATCCCGCAGGACCTGTGCCTCGAGGCCGTCCGCTAAAATGCCTCACACGTGCGGAAGCAGTCGCTTTGTGCTTGTGGTTAGGCTTGGGTCTTAAGAGGCCTATGAGTGGGGTGGGGGGGGGCTTGTCCCGGTCCGGACACAGAGCCTTAACGGGAAATGAAAATAAATAGAGTGAATTTGCCATGGCCAGTGGGCCCTCGCGGCATGTTGGGGGCGGCCTGCTGTTTGTGGGCTGCCTGAGGGGGCGTGGACTGCTGCCCAGCTGTGCGTGACCGCCGGTGAACAGCTGGGGATGCAGAGGCTCAGCTGCCTCGATAAACAACTCCGGGAAACAGAGGGAAGGACGTCATTGCGGTCTGCACTGGTAAACGACGTCTCGGTGAGTATCAGCCGCACGTAACTGGCGTCCCACTTCCCAGACATGGGGGTCCTCTCTGTGGCCGAAAGGCTGTCATTTAACGCTGAACTCACTGATCCGGTTTAAACAAAACAATGAAAAAAGGGTTTATCTTCCTGACAAACAACGTCATGGTCCCTCTTTTAAAATAACATTATTAGTAACATCATGTGGCCATAGACTACTAACTATTGACATCTCAGGTAGCTCAGGCTTTATGCAGCCCCCATATTAGTATGTGAATTCTCTTTAAAGTTTGGGCTGAAGTCGCCAGTGTATCTGAGGGGCTTTGAGGTCAGTGCCGGGAGACTCTTTTTAAGTTTAAACAGAAACGCTGAAGCCTGATGAAAGTGGCACGGATGTGGCCCCCACCTGCTCTCCTGCACTTGAGGGAAATGGTGATGCTTTTCCATGGGTCATGGGCAGACTCTGGGCTGCCTTCTTTTTACGACCCTTCGTTGACCTGAGGCTGCAGATGCGTTACATACCAACGAGACACCTTGCTCATTCAGGTGGATCTGCACGCCATTGCAATATTTTTCCTAACTTACTGTGACTGTGTCCCTATACAGAGGGTGGGCTTTGACCCCCCCGCCTCCTTTTACAGAGAGCGGGGTTTGAATTTCTTCCACCTCCCTTCATGCAGGGCAGGTTTGAGTTTCTCTGCATCCTTTTACAGGGGGTGGGGTTTGAGTTTCTCCCACCTCCCTTCATGCATGGCATGTTTGAGTTTCTCAGTCTCCTTTTTCAGAGGGGGGGGTTGAGTTTCTCTGCCTCCTTTTACAGAGGGTGGGGTTTGAGTTTCTCTGCCTCCTTTTACAGAGGGTGGGGTTTGAGTTTCTCTGCCTCCTTTTACAGTGGGCAGGGTTTGAGTTTCTCCCACCTCCCTTCATGCTGGGCAGGTTTGATTTTCTCCGCCTCCTTTTACAGAGGGCAGGGTTTGAGTTTCTCTTCCTCCTTTTACAGAGGGCGGGGTTTGAGTTTCTCCCACCTCCCTTCATGCTGGGCAAGTTTGAGTTTTTCTGCCTCCTTTTACAGAGGGCGGGGTTTGAGTTTCTCTGCCTCCCTTCATGCTGGGCATGTTTGAGTTTCTCCGCCTCCTTTTACAGAGGGTGGGGTTTGAGTTTCTCTTCCTCCTTTTACAGAGGGCGGGGTTTGAGTTTCTCTGCCTCCCTTCATGCTGGGCAAGTTTGAGTTACTCCGCCTCCTTTTACAGAGAGCGGAGTTTGAGTTGCTCCCACCTCCCTTCATGCAGGGCAGGCTTGAGTTCCCTTGTCTCTCTGTACAGAGGGTGGGTTTCCATTCCCCCTGTCTCCCTTGATGGAGGGCGTGTTTCAAGTTCCCCGTTTGCCTCTGGAGATGGACCCATTTGTCACGCTTCTCAGCTCCCGGAGTTGTTTATTCTCACCAGTTTTATTATTTTTTAAAAAAACCTGACAGCCCTGGAGATCCTGGTGGAGCTGAATTATTCATGGCCGAACGGATCGTATGCAAACGTCGGCATCCTCTCACCCCGTCTCCGCCTCGGAAGGCGAGACTGTCACACGTGTATCTGCTGGTCTCCGCCCCTCATCCCCCAGAACCGGCATGCTGCAGAGCCAGAAAATGAGAGGCTGGGGAGGGTTCAGCAGTGCACAGCTGACAGCCAGCTGAGGTGGACTTGGTTAACTACTGAACTGGTTAGCTACTAAACTGGTAACAGGAACAGCATCACGATCATATATAATCATATAGACAGGTCAGTCATCAGCGAACGTCAATGTTAGTGAAGACCGTCAAATCCCAAAGTGATTTCTGGAATCTTTCGCGACTCGCTTTGCTGTCTTTGTGCCTTAGCTCATAAATACTGACTTTATTTTTCTGAAATGCTGAAGACACCAGATTATGCATCTTTATCCCTTCTGCCAACCAAGGGTCTACACCATGGCCAATTCTGGTGGAAATTTTTGACCACGGATATAGTATTTAAAGACGTAGCCTGCATAGTCTTGCCATGGATCTGTTTGTCACCCTAAACAGCACAGGTTTGAATAACTCAAGACCCACCCCCCCCCACTTTACTGTGATCTCCCTATTCCCTCTCTTCTGTCCATTTACATGAAGAATCTCCTTAAAGTGAGTTGCTCTCTCTTAACCTTCTTTTGGACTGACTTTTATTATATTTAAGGACTGCCCTCGTTAATATTTTACACCTTTTCCTGCTGAAATCGTGGGGGTCGCGCTGATGTTACTGCTTAAAGAAACAAGCCCCCCCTCCTCCTTATTTTTATTTTATTGAGTCATGTCAGAGGCCTGCTAGCAGCTGAATGGCTTTTATTAATTCTTCGGTATTAATGGATGGTTCATTTAAGCCTTAATGCCAGGGAGTGTCAGAGCGCCCCCTACAGGGGTAACGGATGTTTATTTCTTTTAAATAATGTAGCATGGAAAAGTGGCTCCTGCTGTCAGACTGGTCCCCTGAAGGTACCCCGCCCCCCACCCGCTGGCCGCTCGTCAGAAGCTCCTGGCTGGTGTCCATCGTCGGCCCAGCACCCAGGTCACGTTCTGTCTGGACCATGTGGCTGCCCGTATGAGCGACCCAGCAGGACTCCCGACGCCCTTCACAGTCACCTCACACTTTGGACTAAGAATGGCCTCGCCTGACGGCCGCTAAGAAGCGGCAAACGGGCGTGAGGCTAACACAGGGCTAGCATGGAGTTCAATGCCAAAATGGACACTGGCAGCGGTGTGCCAGAAACAAACTGCAAAGTTTATGGGGAAATGATTATCTGAGGCAGATTGTTCTGGAGTATGCGGGGGCATAGAGGTTGCGGTGCTTCGTATCGATCTTGAGAAGCCAGATTAGCATCCGGTGAGGCTAATTTCATGTTAGCTGTTAGCGGGGGTCTATGGGTTTATGGGCCACCTGTTTGGGGCTTATTATATGCAGGCAGTTATGTTTAATTGATTGATCGATAGCTCATTTTCCACTGGGGAAAAAAAAATCTTAAAATGCCGCAGATGTAATCTTTATTGTGTCTGGTGGACCTGCAGCGTCAGAGGGCAATGGCAGCGTGTTCATGTGCCAGATTGTTCAGGAATGGAAGGTTTGGGAATTCCTGGAGTGCGGATAATGGAAGAAATGCGTTTCACACTTTGGTTTACCTCCTGCATTAATATGAATGATGCGTATCTTCGCAGGAAGCCCAGCAATGGACCTTCAGTAGCAGATAAATTTAAATCCATTTTCAATCAGGCGAGATCGAGGGAGCAGTTTAGTTGCAATTGTCTTGTAGCATCGCATTATGATGTTGGGTCATGCTTTCCGTCTTTCATTTTGGTAAACATATTCCTTTATTTCGTTGAGTGCCGTGTCAGATGTTGTTGTGCGTGGCCTGCTGCTTTTGACGTTGGCGTAACCCTGCGTAAAACACCGTCCCGTTTGCTGCATCACAGCATCATACGGTAATGAACCAGCAGGGGCTTAATGGCTTTTCACACCTCACAAAACTCACAAAGCATGACTTCACTACTTTCCTTTGGATAATCGAAAACGACCATGTCCGGCTGTCCTGGGAGGGCCGTCTGAGACCACAGACGAGCCTGGACCTCCTGCGACACACGTGTGGCCCGGTGTGGCCTCTGGGGGCCACCTCGTTCTTCTCTCGGCTAATTCCACGACTGTCAGGCACATTCAGCTCTAGTGTCCACGTCAAAGGTGGAGCATCCCCGTTTCCTGAGACCGCCATTGTTACGGGGGCGTCATGGGGCCCCTGCCATTGTTATGAAGGCGTCGTGGGGCCACTGCCATTGTTACGGGGGCATCATGGGGCCACTGCCATTGTTACGGGGGCATCATGGGGCCACCGCCATTGTTACGGGGGCATCATGGGGCCACCGCCATTGTTCCCCTTATCACTCACAGTCGAGTCCTGCCTCCCATTACCTGAAAGACGGTGCTCCCCTGACAAATCAGCTGCCTCATGCCTCTGCTTCCTGAGTTTGACTGGCGGCTGTCGGCGAGCGGGTTAAATGGGAGGCTCTGGCATGCCAAAGCAGCTCTCTGCCTAACGAGGCGAGGGGGGGCTCAGCCTGCCCTGTACGACGCCACATCGGGGCACCACTACCATCAGTGTCTGAACAGTCACAACGACATGGCAAACACACTGTTCATGCCTGACATCTGCCTGCTTTGTGTTTGTATTCCCCTGACCTTAATAGCATTTATGCATATAAATATTATCCCTTTTTACTAAATGTAAATGCATAACAATTCAAAATGCAATCAGTGCATCAGGCTTTTAAAAATCCTCTTTAAATTCAAGATAAGGAGATGAACCAATTACTAAGGACATGTTTTGTGTGCTTATTTATTTATTTCTGTTTTAAGTTTAGCCCAAGGACAAAATTCATATTCCATTTATTTTTTCCTCAACCATTCAGAGCTGCTCAAATATTATCCACTGCAGCAATTTGATTTTTTTTTTTGTTTTAGTTTATTGCAAATGAACAGTAATTCATTTGAAAGGAACGTGTCCTCTTATATGATGTATACCAAATATTAAAATATTAAAAAGATTAGCAAATAATTAAGAACCTGTTTATTTATTCACTGAATTTGCTGCATGAGTGTTCAAGACAATAGGATTTGGTCTGCAAGGCTCATTTTACAGTAGCGATTGATCCAATTTCGGTAATGTGCTGGAAGGTATCCAGTGCTGTGATTAAATAGCTTGTGAAAGTTGTATGCTCCTTCTCTCTCAAGGATCCCCTGTCTTAAAGGGACGGGCTCCTTAAAGGGATGGGCTCCCCTTTGATTGGAATCCTATCGATCTCTACAATAACAGGACAAACAGGGTAGGTTGTCAGGGGTGTGGGATGGGGGTGTTGGCTGGGCCCAGTGGTCCTGAAGCGTTATTTCCGGGGGGGAGTCGGGCCCCTGATTTACAGTCCTGTTTCAAACCTGAGCTGCGAGACACATTAAGCATCCCCTAACAGGGGATCCCTGCCCAGGTTTCTGCCCTGTCGGCTGACAGATTTGTGGATGGACGCGTGGTCCTGTGATGGATGGATGAACGGGCGCATGTAGACATTTGGGGGGGAGCGCCTCACTCTGGAGTTTTTCCTAGTGGAGCGCGGGCCCTGTTTAAATCCGGATGTTTCTGCGTCGCTTTTTGTTGTCGTGTGAAAAGAGTTCTCCCCGGACCTTGGTCTCGGCACCGGACCACTGCAATTAATATTCTACGAAGAGCTGAGTTCACAAAAACCCCCCCTCACCCCCCAGGAGTGGGGCACTGGGGGGGCGGGCTGACCGTGTGACACTGTCTCCTCGCACCATGACTGCTGCTGGATGGGTCCCCTGGTCAGAGGACTCCGCCCAGGTGGGTGGGGCCAGTGACTGTTTCCATGGGTACCGGGGAGCAGAGTGACACGAGAGGAGGGTCTGCGGGCCGGCGGCATAGACAGGCACACAGTGTATGGAAACAGCTGCATGTTTGCTGGCCCTCACAACACACTTTTATGTATCCGTGCTGTCAGCTAACTACCCATTTGTATCACTCTCTCAGGTTATGGGATGGATGAGTTTAATAATACGGGTGTTATGGTGCTCCAGTTGACTTTAACACTTCTGCTCTGTGAAATGCGACTAGATATTTTGCGCATTAACAGATGATGAAATGTCCTGTTATTCTGTGATGCTCCGCGTTGATGCTGCTCCCCTCCTTGGCATCCTTTGACACTACAGCGCAATGCTCCGTTAAGAAATGTTTTATTGTGACTCTCTGGAGGGCGATCAGAGTAGCACCCAATGTTTTTGGGCGCAGATGTTTGGCTGTTTGGGCTCCCCCACGATGCCATAACATACCATAATGGGGTTAGCTAAAGAAAAGGCCAATAAAAGGGAAGTTTGGTACAAGTGGGCGTTGTCAGAAGAGGCCAATCAGAGAGATGTTCGTTACTAGTGAGTGTCGTCAAATTAGCCTGCTCTCATTCGCTCACACTGTGAATTAGGGGACTCTAGGGGCCAATTAAAAGATAAAGGATACTGTGTCAAGCATTTATGAGGCACTCGGATCAACAGCTTCACAAGGGACTGAGCGTCACACTCTAGCTCTTAAGCACAGAGTCATTCCTTCCCACGGGGTCCTTTTCCTTTAAAACTCTTTGATTTTGAGTTTTTTCTCCCCCATTACACAACACCCAGTTATGACCATTGAGTGCTGAAAATCGAAAGTGAGGAAAGCATCAGTGATAATTCATTAGCGTGTTATGGGTCTGCTCACGTGATTCAGGGAGTTCGTATGAAATGCATTAGGGCACATTTATAAAAGACATTTTAGTTAATGTCAGTAAAAGGCACTTTATTAGGTTGGCCATGACGCAGAGTGGAGTCAGCATGGGGAAGACGATTCTGCTGCAGATAAAGTGCCCTGGGGGCCTGTCGCCTATTCCCCCCCAAACCCCAAATGTGACCATGCCCCGTCTCACGGTACGTTTTTAGAAAACCGCTAAGCCAGTCAGAATGTAATGGCTGATTATGCATCAATCATCGGCTATAACTATCCTTAATCTCTCCGGAGCTGAAGGTACCCAAACAGCATAAACAGGAGGGTGACAGGGGGTCATCACACCATCCCATGTCACTCTGCAGGCTAAGGACCCCATAGCAGATAAAGGCTTTCTTACGGGCCATTCTGATGCAGACTGAAGTACCATAGTTTAAAGAGTGACGCGGATTTTAAAGGCAGGCCGCTGAGGCATGATGCACAGTGCAGCCACTGAGCAGCCAATGGGCTGGCCAGATGGACAGTGCAGCCGCTGAGCAGCCAATGGGCTGGCCAAATGCACATTGCAGCCGCTGAGCAGCCAATGGGCTGGCCAGATGCACAGTGCAGCCGCTGAGCAGCCAATGGGCTGGCCAGATGCACATTGCAGCCGCTGAGCAGCCAATGGGCTGGCCAGATGCACATTGCAGCCGCTGAGCAGCCAGTGGGCTGGCCAGACGGAATAGTACATTTCAGAGAGATCCTCTGGATGGCAGGCCGGCTGCTGCTCCCACCCCTGGGTCATTAGGCAGGATTTTACAAAGCGGGGGGCATGCTGGTCTGAGACCGGGGGGGGGGGGGTCGTCTGTGTGTGATGGGGACCAGCCAGGATCTCACATCCTCCAGGCTGAAAAAATGAAAAGCACTCAGAAAATATCTATAATGTACAAAAAAAGAGCTGCAGGAGGCTCTGTCCTAGCAGGGCATCTCTGCTTTCTTCCAGAATCCTTCTTCTCCGCCAATTTCAGCTCTACACTATGGCTAAGTGGATTTATTTAAAAAGGTTCATTTTAAAAACTGATCATATTTAAGAACCTCGTAAAAATATACTCTCTGACGAAAGTTTGGCGTAGCACTCATCGTCTGCTAAAATTGCTTTTGCAGAAGATCTCAAGAACAGCTTGAATACAAATATTCATAATGAGACTTTAAGCTTTAAAACCTAGAATATATCTGTTTATTATTATTTCTTAGATCCATCTCCAGTGATTATTAAAAAGTTAAGTCGCACATTAGGATCTGTTTATTCCATGCATCCTTGTTTACCGAAACACTTTTCTCCTCTCGGAGCCCATAGATGTTGGCCTTACAGTAGCCAAAGCCTGTATGGGGGGGTGTGGGCTTCAGATGATATCCTCAGGATTCTATTCAGCATCAAATTTACATGTGGACTTTTTTATATGGTGATATACTTTCAATGGAAACATTTTACTGTCTTTTAAATATGGATGCACTGATACCGTGCTCATGTCCTTGTGCTTGTCCTCGTGACAATGTGCCGATAGTTATTACTGATACCACATGATAATGACGTATCAGCGATTCCATTAGCAAGCGAAAGAAACGGGACAAATATCTGCGATCTGGAAGTACTTCAAAGTTAACAACGATTTCCAAAGCATAGCCGATTGCAAACTGCTCTAATAAACCAGATTCATTCAACACTAGTAATCTATTTAAGTATCTGAGAACTAATCACAAGAAGGCATATGTAATTGCAACCAGCAGCAGCACCAAACGTGTAGCCAACACTAGAATGGAGAGAGAAAAAGTCCAACGATACACCTTGTGCAGTGAAAACAGAGGCTCTTAGTCAGTATCGATCAGGCACAATGCCGTAATGGTGCTATGCAGGGAGGGTTATGCTTTCTGAGGGGGTGCACAGTATAAAAAAGTGAACCACTGCTTTAGTGGTTTTGAAGAGACGTATTTTAATATCAGAATTTCCCCGCTGATTCATAGTTTTCTCCAGAGCCTAAAAAGCAATGATCTGCGCTGCTACGATCGGCCCCACCTGCCAAGCCTTGCCAGCCGCTGTTTTGCGGAGTCTACATGCAGTATGTTGTTCTTTATCAGGCTGCCGCATTTTCTTGGCTAAATAAAAATTAGGTGAGCATCGATAGTATGAAAAAAAAATGCTATTGGTTTATTCCTACTTTTCTCCAGCATGTAACTTGATTGGTAAAAGAAGTAAAATTACAGTAGTAAAGTATTTACAAAAGAAGTACTTAATGCCCAGTGCTGTGGCAGAGTTTTTAATTACGGTTTTTCGGAATTGCAAAGCTGTGAAAGACCAGGGTGAGGCCTCCCTGGACTTGGTTCATTGGGAACTTCATCCCCTGCCTTTCTGACTCAACAATGAGCTAATTAGCCCAGCTATCTGCTCAGAGTTGACCCTGACTCCGGAGTGTCCTTCACTGTGCCCTGGAAACAGGAAATGACAGCGCTCTGTGCCCCTTTCAGCACCGCAGACCTGCATTTCCTGTTCCTGAAGGATTATTCCGATTAGGCCATGTGCAGGACGTCACTAATCCGGAGGTAATGGTGGGATAATGTCTTTCTTGAGTGTTATTGTGCTTTAAAAAGCCAGTGGTTCGGATTTGACCTCAGAGGTTAATCCAGTGAAAACATTTTGAAATATAATTTGTAAAAGGCAGCCCTGCTGAAATGGACCAGGGGCCCACTCTATAATACTGCAAATGAAGACAGATCAAAGGTAACATTAGGTAATACAATGGCCTTAATGTGGCCTTTTACTGCTAACCGTCCCTGCTAATCTGTCTTTAGCTTGCCTGATGGGCATTTTTTCGTCTCCGGTGTGGACTTTGTGGACTCTTTTCAAAACAGTTTAACACATAGTGACCCTCACAGTGTCACGGCTTTCGAGAGGAAGGACTTGAGGACAGCCGTTTTGATTAAACAGAAGGGGTTCTATTGCAGTAAAGTTCAACGAACAGAGACTGGAACTAAACTTGTCCGCGAGGCATCAAAACGAGTGGACTACAGTGAGGACAGACATGGGCCAGCAGGAGGAGTGATGGTAATGACTGGACTGGAACACACAACTGGGAAGCATGTAAATAGGGAGCTAAGGAGAGGCAGCTGGAGTGATCAACATGAGGGTTAGGAACGAGAGGTAAGACTAACGAGTGCCAGGCGAGGCTTGTTAAGCTCACGCGACGGAGAAGACAGGAGCCTCAGGTGTATAAATTGGACAGGATGTGACACACACACCCTCTGTCTCTACAATGTCTTCATCTATATGTTACACGAGTCAGCGGAGACCCCATCCACTGAGACCAAATCATAAGAAAAGCTAATAGTCCCTAAATTAGAGCCCTGCCATGGGTGCTATGAGTACCTGACTCTTTTACCTGTTGGCCTTTTTTTCATTTTCTTTTGCTGCTATAACACAGTCCTGGACAGAGCTCACATCCAGTACCTTTAAGTGAGGAGGCCTGGCATGAATGTAACGCAACTGGGCCGGTTTCAGTATTTTTATCTTTCCACAGGATGGGCGGACCGGTGCGTGTCATTACCGACTGGCCTAGCTGCTGGTCTCCAGGATGAGAGTGTAGTCTGGCCGCCACCCCAGCGCAGTGCTGTGGCTGATGGCGCTCGGAAACGTGTACAGTGACAGCGGGCCGCGGAGCAGCCAGCGAAGCCCTGGGACAATTATGATATGCAAATATAATATAAGCAAAGAAAATATAAGCAAACGGTGTTATACCTAATTATTAAGTGGGACCAAAGCATTTATATGACAGAAGATAGGCAGACTAATATTGAGTTTCAACAAACAGTTGCTGGTGTAATTGGCAATTTAATCACTGGTCTGCACATTTGTGATATGGAATCTACGCTAATTTAGCCACCAATAATGAAATAAATACATAAACACAGAGGAAAACTTTTATTTATAATTCTTCCTGACACAGAAACAGATTTTATACAAAAATGGACTTAACCCTGTACAATAAATCTGACTGTAGTGTGTGTGTCTGTGAAATATGCAGTAAACAGAAACACAATGTGAATCTTCCTTTGAAAATTATCAATGGGACATTCATAATGAATGTGAGGCTTTATCTTCTGTCATTACATGAACAAAGCTCCCTAATTTTCCAAACAGGCTAGATGCCAGATAGTGATATTACCGGAAAGCAGGCTGTAATCTGTAATGTACCTTACAAACCTTTTTTCAATAATACAGTTTATTCAACCACTAATTATATCCTTTACAATCAGGGGTGTAAATTATGGGGGGTGGGGGGGTTGGCCAATAATCAGAAGCAGCCAATACAGCCCCCCCCCCCCAACCCCCCCCCCCCCCCCCCCCCC
>JAODKM010000058.1:1698557-1732592 GCA_026780845.1 Petrocephalus sullivani | reverse complement strand
TCGTAGGTGAGCGTGGCTAACTTCTGATTGGTAGATATGTCGTAGGTGAGCGTGGCTAACTTCTGATTGGTAGATATGTCGTAGGTGAGCGTGGCTAACTTCTGATTGGTAGATATGTCGTAGGTGAGCGTGGCTAACTTCTGATTGGTAGATATGTCGTAGGTGAGCGTGGCTAACTTCTGATTGGTAGATATATCGTAGGTGAGCGTGGCTAACTTCTTATTGGTAGATATATCGTAGGTGAGCGAGACAGTGCTTGATGGCCAGTGTGCAGAGCAGCACTTCAGGATAAACTTACTGAATCTGGCTAATTGATCTGGGTAGATTTAATTGCTCCCTGTTTCTCTTTTGGTTCTGCTACCCCTGCCTGTTGGCCATAAATGGCCCCCTTCACCGGGCCTCTGAAACAGCAGACCCGCCCAAGGCTGCAGCAGGGCTATGTTTTGCTGCCCGGATACTCGTCCCTCTCCTGGCTCGATGATGTGACCCGGCACCTCCTGATACGAGATCAATACATGGTCGTCTGGCTATTTGTCACTCTGCCACTGACGTGTCAAAACACAGCCGAGCCCTCTGATAGGCCCCGGCCCGTGGAACCTGCCAAAAAGGAGATGCACGGCATGCCTAACGGCCTAACAGTAGCGTGAGATTCACCGGGAGGATAAATGTGTCGTAACTGAAGCACGGGGAGTCCGGAAGTCATTTGTGACCGAGTGCACACGTGTGTGCACATGTGGACACTGAAGGGTGCTCGGACACGGTGCGTATGCACCCCATGTCAACACGCGAAACACCAACACGTTACAGGGTCTGAGCGTGCACACTTGCAATGATGGACGGATTTCTGAGGAACTTTCTAAATGGGATTCTAACCGGGTTAAACTCCTGTGGCTGTGATCCCAAAGTTACCGTTTGGAATCCCAGGGTAGGCAGAGTGATTTATTTGGGGGGCGCTGTGTGGCTTAGTGGGTTAGGACGCAGTGCCTCTGATCGGAAGGTTGTCAGCTTAAGCCTCAGGTTCAGCAGAGTGATGTCACCACTAGGTCGCTGAACATGGCCCCTAACTCCCAACTGCTCCAGGGGCAGTCTGACCCTGCTTTCTTAAAAAAAAATTTATATTAGTCTGGATAATAGTGTCTGCTAAATAAATTAACATAATGTAAATGTGTTATTGACAAATGTGGCCTTTTACTGAGTTATAGCAGTAGGCTCTACGAGGATTTCTGCTGAGGACAACAGCAATTAAACCACGCGATAATCACACAGGCCTTACGGAAGATCCCCGACACAAATGTAACCGTGCAAACAGAGCAGCGATTCAATTAGAGCCACTTTCCTCCGAGTCCTCCGAGAAATTTGGCTGAGATAGGAGCGTGATTTTGGAAAGCCGTCCACAAGGGGCGACGTTAGCAGGAAGGAGCGCGGGAAAGTGACTGCACTGCAGGGCTGCAGGGCTGGCAATGCCGGGATTCGCTGGCACTTTATAGCCCAGGTCATGTTCCCATGATGTGTAACAAAGCAGCAGAAAGCCACTTCAGTCACATGATGTCTGGGAAGGGTAGTCCCAGTCAGAGCATACACTGAATCACACCTGCTGTGGGGATACTGGAGTCCAGGTCAGATGTGGTGTGGGAAGACTGGTCAGAAAGGCACAATCCCAGTGCTGCCGTTCCCCCCGGCCCCTGCCCCCCCAGCCGTGAAACTCCTGGAGCTCCAGTCCGTGAGTTTGTATGTGGTCCCAAACACCAGGATTTCCACTGCAATTTTCTTAGCCATAGTGTGTAAAAATAAACAAGTTACGACTATTGCTAGCATTGATACAATACGAGTAACGTACTTATGCTTTTAATGTGCTTTTATTGGACATGTGACTGACAATTTATAGAAATAAAAATGCTTAGACTTGTATCCCTGTTCAACTGCTTGTTGAAGCAAATATCTAATCAGCCAATCAGCAGCACGTTGTACAAAATCATGCAGGTTCAGGGCGGGAGCGTCAGTTACATCGTTCACATCGAACACCAGAATGCGGAAGAAAGGTGATTTACATGACTTTGAATGTGCCAGACGGGCTGGTATAAGTATTTCAGAAACTGCTAATTTACTGAGATGTTCATGCCAAACCATTTCTAGGTCTTACAGGGAATGGGCTGAAAATGAAAAAGCACCCCGTGAGTGGCGGTTCCCTGGGAGAAGGTGCCCCTTGTTGGTGGCAGAGGTCAGAGAAGAAAGGCCAGACTAGGTCAAGCTAATCCAGGCAACAATAACTCAACCAATCACTATTTACAACCAAGGTATGCAGAAGAGCAGAACCCACAGAATGCCGACCCGGAAAGCAGATGGGCTGCAGCAGCAGAAGACCACACTGACTGCTACTCCCGTCCACTAAGAACCAGAACCTGAGGTTACAGTGGAAAAGAGCTAACCTAAAATGGACCAGTATCCATCATAACTCATATCAATAATGCCATACTTTTGACTGGCATCTCCAGTGTGAATGTAGTCAAGGAAGCTGGTTGTATTCCAAAAAACTCTTTAACAGAAAAATTCCAGAAGCTTCCGGTCACAGCCTCCAGACTCGATGTGGACATCATCTCCCTAAAGCCGACAGCTGATCTACGGAGCAGATCCTCTATACTCTAGATCCCGCTGCTGTGCTGAGCTGCAATGGGACACACCGTTCCTCACGAAAACACTCTGATCCGCATTTGTATGGAGAGACGCCTCTCAGAGGCCGGTGTCCTTGCTTGCAGCCCTCTCCAGTGCCATGCTCGGCCTGCTGGGAGTTTGTACAGAGAGAGTGATCACAAAGTCAATGTGAGGAATCAGTGAATCAAACTCGCGAAGCTGATTTGCCAAAGACTCCTCCGAAACAGAAATAAGTGCAGCCTTCACAGCTTCCGGCGAAGTGAGAGTACTTTCCCGGACAATAAATAATCAACAAATTGGCGAAACGTGTCTCTTATGCTATTGGGAGTGTACCTCATCCAGCTCAGCGGCTGAAAGACTCAGACGCTTCACATGCCAGGGTTTGCCAAAAACCGAAATCTCGGAGATATAAGTGTGTTCCTAGCGAAGCTTAGTAAACGTCACCTGCCAAAAAGCCAGCAGGCACGTAAGACGGATGAGGGTCCTCCGTGAGCCTGGGGCTTTACCGGGCTGCTCTGTGAGCTGGCGGGGCTTTCCTGAAAGCTTAAAGACCTGCCTTGGCCCCTGGGTGGAAAGCAACATCTCAGAAGTGCTCAGAAGGTCAACTGTAGGCTGCAGTCAGGCACTGGGGGAGTGGCTGGGTGATGCTCTCGCTGTCCTCAGGACGCCAAGCACTCTGCATGCTAGCTTGTTACCCCGGGGGAGCCACTTGTGGTTTATAAATACATTTTATTTGTTGACAAATCATTGCATGACCTACATGTTTAATATAACCTTTATTAAACTCAGCATATAATACTAAGATGTTAAACATCACTTGATAAACAGACAATATTGACTTCATAAATTCTGCACATCATAACTTCATACGGTGTTCTTGCAGCCAATGGGCACATTTAAATTCATTCCCGTCCCCCAGGGCCTCCTAAACATTCTCCAAGGCACAATCTCAGTCCCATTTCCCAGTAAATGGCCCTTCCCAAGAATTTATACCCAAACCATCTACAGAGTCAACTTTGAAGCCATTGTTGAATGTTAGAAAATTGTACCTGAATATATGCTTGTTGTTTTTCCTAAAGAAAACGTATGGCTGGTAAATTTGATCTTAAAATGCTGTGTGTATGTCTAAGCTTGACCAAGGGCCTCTTAAGGGGGCGTAGCATGTGGCTCGGTAGGATGGGTCACTCTGCTGGTGATGGGAAGGTTGTGGGTTTGAATTATGGGCCTGGAAGACTGATGCAGCTGTTGGGGCCCCTTAGAATGGCCCTTAACTTTCAATTACTCTGGGGAGAGGGGCTGCACATTAGCTGAGTCCACTCTTAGACCCCTGCTTACTTGTGTTATGGAGAGCAAGATAGCATAGGCAAAGAGCCAATTTCCCCTCTGGGAGCCACACATTTTCGCTATTCTAATCCCTGGATTTTCATACCAAGGTAACCTATCAAAGAATCTGACACTTGCCAGGCAGAGATTTATCAGGCTTTAAACGTTGGGGGTACAAGTACCACCTGGATAGCGTATGAGGTGCTGGAAATGCCTTTCGCTGTATCTGCCGAATGCCGCTCTTATAATCCTGATCATTAAGATTAGTACCGGGTCACAGTTATGCACAGCATGTCTAAAAGCCAGGAGCAAAGTGCACACAGCCGAGCAGGGTGCCAGAAAACACAAAATTATTCACAACTTGGAGATCAGGTCACTGGGAGAGGCCGTCCAAAGTGCTCCTCTGCGCCGGGAAGTCGTCGATAGCTAAAGGTACATTTATCATCACGAGAACCTTTGACTCTCACTGCTGTATATAAATCTCAATAAATAAATAATCACCCCTGCACTGCATGTTCAGTCAGCGACCACCTAACCCAAAATCAGCATATCTGTAAACCGATGAATTATTTCTGTACAAGTTCCATTCGGTTTCTATGGTTATGGCTACCATAGCAACAAATTGCAATATTCTCTACTTTTTCACTGTGTCACAAAATATTTCTTTCATGGAAATCTAAGACTGATCTGAAGTGAATGTGTTTTGGTGGCTACTATTTTTATACATATCAGGGAGAACAATTTTTTTGTGTTGGACCTTCATCACACACGTTATTATTTATTATAAATTTTTTTATATAAAATTTGAGAAAAAACACTTTTGAAAATCATCGTATTGCGTGACATCACGTGTGTTATTGTGTATATACTAGGGCTGCATGATATCACATCGCGATGTATTTGGGATTATATGGCACATGCGCGATATTCAGCAGGACTTTAGATCACGCGCAAAACATTTGGCCGGACGCCTGCAATTTGGTAAGCTGATTACTAATATGCCTAAAATATTAATAATCCGTGAGAATTCGGCACATCCTAATGTTTAATAAATGTGTGAGACTTTAAACTACATAAAGTACCACCACACCACCATCGTCTTTTTGCACTGTTTATCCACAATATCTCCTTTTTTAAAAGACGTTGCGGCTGCTGAGCTCTCCCTTTCTTCACCGCGGCTTCACTGCCTATCGCTTCCATGATTTACCAAAACAGTCATTTGTGGCGTGCTCCGCTAACCGAATTTAATAAACATAAGGATCCGCAGAATTTATACAGATTCCTAACTTTTGGGCATCACCATACGCATCTCATTAAGGTTTTAGGCACACCTAAATCTAATCTGTTTACCAAACTGTGGTCATAAATAAACTGAAAATAGTACCGAAAAGCTGGTGGCCGGCCAAATGTTTTGCGCATCATCTGAAGCCCTGGCGATTACTGCGCATGCGCCATATAGTCGCCCGTAGATCACGGTGTTATATTGTGCAGCCCTAATATATACCATGTAAAATGTCAGAAATGGAATTGAAATTATTAATGTTTTGACTGGAGAAACTGTGTATAATTTTGCAGTCTTGTATAAATGTAAATCAGCCTTTCAATTTGTGTCTGCCTGGTGTGTTTTGTTTGTATAATATTAGAAAATTGAATATCAATAGTATGATGACATTATTTTGCAGGATCATTGTGATAATGAGATTATTGTCACATATATATTAACAAGTTTTTATGAATTTGTCTTAAAAAAAAAAACATATGTACTGCTTTTAAAGAAAAGGTTAACAACTGCAGTCTTTACCATCACCAAAAGTACCCTTGGCCAGATGGGAACAGAACCGCGCAGTACACGCTGTATGGACCTGAACCCTGGACCTGACCTTTGGCCGTAAAGTGGCTTTCAGCGTTGGCTTTTGGTTCAGCGCCGTCTTGGGATACCAGGATCTTAGTATAGAAGATCTTTCTTCTTCCTCTGTCCTGATCTTCTCCAGCTCTGTCCATGCTGTCTCCAGGCTCACAGGTCTTGCATTGTTTCTCAGGCTGTCCTCTCCTGCTCAGTAATGCCACCTCTGACTTATCTGTGTTTCATGCTGAACCCCCGGCAAACTCCCATCACTGTTCCCCTATCACTGTTCTCCTGCCCCTGTTCCCCCGTCGCTGTTCCCCCATCACTGTTCCCCTATCACTGTTCTCCTGCCACTGTTCCCCTATCACTGTTCCCCTGCCCCTGTTCCCCCGTCACTGTTCCCCTGCCCCTGTTCTCCTGCCAGTGTTCCGCCGTGCCCCCGCCACTTTACCCATGCTGCTGTTCCTCCACTGGGGTTCCGCTGCTCTTACATCCATCTTACAGTTCGCAGAGGTTCGGTCACTGGGCCCGAAACAGGCATCATGTCAACGCAGGTGCCAGTCTGCGGTCCTCTCCCATTTAGCGCTGGCTAATGTGCAATTCTCGGGGTCCGTTGAGTGGCTCCTTTAATATCTGAGTTGAGCAATTCTCTGTGAAGCTGCTGGAGGTTTTGAATTCTTTTTCCTGGTTTAATCTACAATAAAAATGATGATGGTCGATCTGAAAACGCTTAAAAGCGTATCAGACGACTGATTACTCGAGCACTTCCTAACAATGCTGCTGTAACCATTTTTCCAGAACCAGATGAATTACTTTGGAAATACACAAATGAAAAATGGGAAAAAAACAAACACTACTAGGGAAATTACTGTGGAAACGCAATCAGCTCAGAGCCGCATTCCAATTCAATAATTTAAGATTCATAATGAATAAAAAAAACACTTCAGAATCAGTCAAGTCAAATTAATTTAAATGTGTAAAAACGAAAATGCAGGGGACTCAAACAAGCCATGCTTAATGTAATCTCTCCAGAAACATAATATGATGATCATTGACATCATTTCAGTGCTTGTGATCCAGCATCATATTAAAAATCGGTTTACAGTAGGCTTTCATAAAGATGTTGTATCACACTATTGTCAACGGACCGAGTGAGTAAGTGTCGTTCACTGGTAAAGATCCACTCAGTGAAAATGTTCTTCATACCTTTTTATCCTCTCCGCTGAGAGAGAGAGAGAGATAACGATAGAGGGAGAGAGAGAATGGTTCAGGTAATGCTTTGAATTTCATGAGTCAAAAAAGAAATTGATGCAATATGGCTCTAATGTTCCCTTGTCCCTATGGTTACCAGCATGGGTCAGATAACGCTTTGTTAGGATGCTGGTATTGATTCCAGGAAGCATCCCTCTTTTTTCTGCTTTCCGAGGGACTCCTCTTTGAGGGACGGCACCCGGGTCCCTAACGGCGACGACTCTGTGAATTTTAATAGATGTTGCATTTTGCCAGTACTCATTAGCTCTGCAGAGAGTCAGGACAGCGCTCATTCCCTCGTTTTTTTTTTTGGCCCTCCCTCCGTCTGCTGGGGAGAGGAGGATTCCCGCGGGGCCGTGAATCAATTCCCTCCCCCCGGTATCGACTAAGTGACAAGGCTTTCTCTCTGTTTACAAGGCTGCAGGCCTGGCTGATGAGGGCAACAGCGCCCTGCTAAAGCAGCAGCTTAAATACCTCCGCGTGCACCTTGGCGTGCCCGGCAGGGGGTGCACAAAGGGGGGGGGCAGGATGGCCCACCTGTCGGAGAGACAGTGATCGTGAGACCTAAATCCCAGCTCTGAATCCGGTCACTGCAAACGGTGATGGTGCCCCCTTCTCTCCGCACACTGGCGTGCCTGTGTGGAGCGCCTGTGCATTTTAATGCAGTTAGTGTTTCCTCACCTGTCACTACAAGCCTCAAATCCCAAGTGAAAGTTGATAGCGAGATGCTCTCAGGTGTTCTCAGGAGGGGTAACCTTCACAGTGGGCGGTGGGGGACTGTGCCCATGAAATTGGGTGATGTTGGATGGCAACACACCACACCTGCACAGTGTGTGATGTTCTTGTAACCGGGGGGTGCTGGGAGTTGCCGGGGCCAGGCATGCTGCGACGCCCAGTGCTGACAGGGAGGGGGCAGAGTCGCGATTAAACAGACACCCCCCCCCCCACGCACCATTGGCTCAGATGTGCACTTTGAAATGGCGTCCATCTGGAGAGTGACAAGAGCCTTGCGGCCAATGGGAAATGCTGAGAGGAGAGTGAGCATCTAGCAGAGGAGCATCATTTTAAAAGATTTAACGTACATTATGTTTGGCTGTGTTATGGAGGGCTGTGTTATGCTGGGCTGCATTATGTTGAGCTGTGTCATGTTAGGCTGTGTTATGTTGGGCTGTTTTATGTTGGACTTTGTCATGTTGCTCTGTGTTATGTTGGATGTGTCATGTTGGGCTGTGTTATTTTGTGCTGTATTATACTGGGCTGTGTTATTTTGGGCTGTATTATACTGGGCTGTGTTATTTTGGGCTGTGTTATGTTGGGCTGTGTTATGTCGGACTGTGTCATGTTGGGCTGTGTAATGTTGGGCCACGTTATGATGTGATTAGCAACACAGATTCCTTCAAACTCTGGTTTTATTTTAATCTGTAGGCAGGGTTTGACTAAAACAGCTTTGTTTACAGAATCTGTCATCTTCCTGAATTATTATTCCTGACTATGGAAATTTTTGGCAGATGCGAGTCTCCCTCCTCTCCTTCCTGCTGTAATCAGAAACATGAGTGATATTCTGCTCGGTGTGGCCCGATGCGGGTTCTGTGCAAAGCGGCCTTTTCATCAGCGGCCCGGCTGATAAGGACATTAAAATCCCATTCAGTCTCTTGTTCCTCTTGATCTGTCAGTTCTACTTCTGCCTCCCCCAACGAGCAGAGGCTCCTCGGAAAGTAGGTCACGGCACTTTCCGGCAATGAGGTTTCTCCAAGCAGCAGTGCTGCTTCTCGTCGACAGAAGGCGGGCGGCTGAGAACGGAGTGCCGCGCTGACACCAGAGGGCGCTGAAGCTTTTCCTCTCCACCAGCGGAGTCTTCACTCTGCCTGCTTTTACTCTTAATTTCTCTCTCCATGTGTAATTTCACACTTTCGCCGAATGCTTATTGTACAAATCAGACTCCGCTTTACCTGCACGTGTTCTAAATACAGGTCCAGCTTTTTCCTGCTCTGTGCCAAATATGGAGAAATTGGTCACCTTCTCCCTAACAACAAACATCCCCCTGTTTTGCTTCCTTAAAGTGTTATTTATTTATTTTTCATTTTACATCTGCCTTGTTTGGGATTCGTCTGCTCCGCCGGAGGGATGCCTTCTGAATTCATGATTTGGGAGCTGACTGCAGGCATGATTTTCTTCTGACAAATCTCCCACTCGTTGTTCATGTTGGCCGAACTGGCCAGGGACCAGAGTGCTACTAGTCCCACTCTCAGAGAGAGAGAGTGAGACAGAGACACAGTGAGAGACAGAGAAAGAGACAGAGAGAGAGAGAGAAGGAGAGAGAGAGAGAGAGCGAGACAGAGTCACTCTGAGAGAGAGAGAGTGAGACAGAGACACAGTGAGAGAGAGAGAGAGTGAGTCAGAGCCACTCTGAGAGAGAGAGAGTGAGACAGAGACACAGTGAGAGAGAGAGAGAAGGAGAGAGACAGAGAGAGACAGAGAGAGTGAGACAGAGCCACTCTGAGAGAGAGAGAGTGAGACAGAGTCACTCTGAGAGAGAGTGAGACAGAGACACAGTGAGAGAGAGAGAGAGTGAGTGAGTCAGAGCCACTCTGAGAGAGAGAGAGTGAGACAGAGACACAGTGAGAGAGAGAGAGAGAGAGAGAGTGAGTCAGAGCCACGGCGAGAGAGAGATAGTGAGACAGAGAGAAGGAGAGAGAGAGAGTGAGTGAGAGACAGAGAGAAAAAGAGAGAGCGGGAGCAAGACAGAGACAGAGAGAGAGAGGGAGCGGGCTGCTTGTTGTCATTGTAATTTTTTTCTTTCTAGCTGAGGCCTGAACGTCTCGGAATCTGATGAGGAAACCTACAGCACCACAGTGCTGCTCTAGTGGAGATCTGAGATGCGTCAAAAGGTTGCCAATGCAAACCCCCCATCGCAAACACATGCCTGTGTGTGTGTGTGCTTTTTATTTACATGAATGAGGGCGAGGCGGACAAGGCGGGCTGGCAGGGGCCTGGCACTGAGCTCACTGCACGTCATGTCCATGGTGATCATGGCTGTGCAGAGGTCAGCTGTGACCAGCTGGTTTACCAACAGTGACATTGGAGGCTGGGAGAGCCATCGGGATTTATGTGCTTATGGGAGCGGACTCGATGTTGTACGCTTTAGGTGATTAGAGGAGGTATGCAGGTCATCTCAGTTTTTATGACTCAATATGGATCCCATCTGGGACAATGTTTTTGAGAGGATTATTATTATTTTGTTCCATTTTCCCAGTTCTCTGCAAGGTTTGTCCTAAACAGCCACACTCTGCCTGGAAATGCAGGTTGGCTGGGGGGGGGGGGGGCTGTTTGGGGTCACGCCACGGATTGCACCTAGAAGGGGCGGCAGGCCGATATCTACCCCCTGAAGGAAATGCTCCTGTCTGAAGCTGACTGATCTGTGAGAAGCTATAAGTGCCTGTGTGAGATGACAGGAATTAGTGTCCAGCACAAGGCAGCATATACCAGCTAATGTGTATTTTACTTGTTTCCAAGGCTCCCAGGCTTAATGATTCAACAAAGGTTGATGATTATCAGGATTTCAGTAAAAAAAAAAAATCACCAAAAACTCACTTTGGTTCTAATTGTCACTTTCTTCTAATCTTTTCTGCTGGGATCCTATAATATAAAAACACATTTTAATTATTTGATTTTTTTTTGGGGGGGTGTCGAGAGAAATGGATGATTTAACCTTGTGTTTGATGCAGAGCAAAGGGATTTATCTTCTCCACATGACCACCCCGTCCCACACTGGCCCGATGACCAATCGAATTGGATTACGCTGAGGGGGCTTGGGGCTGTGTACAGCTGCTCCTGTTTGATATCGGGTTTAAGGTGAGCTGTGGGCTGCCCTCACTCTGCCTCTCCCAAAAACCAGAAAGGACACATTTACTCCACGCACAATAGGGGCCTGGCGCTCATGCCACACAGGGGGACTTTTTAAACGTACGCTTTGCAATTTTTTTGATAGTAAGGACAAGTTCACATTCACCGTAATTGCCATCGTTTGCCTGCGAGTGTGGACTGGTAATATCAACGCAGATACATCCCAAAAATGGGAGATCTGCTTGCTTCACAAGCAGCATATAATTAAATGACTTCTTCTACACATGCTAAAAAGCAGTGAGTTTTCATAGTGCCATTAGAAACAACCTCCCTGAGACATAATGAAATATAATTTTAAAAAATCATTCCCTACTTGCCTAAGCAACTAATTATAACTTCAGGAACTATCTTTATTGGGGCAAAAGTGATGTTACTGTCATCATAATCATGATTCTGGATTGATATGGTACAGGTATACAATCAGGTATTAATCACCATTAAAGAATACATGAAATCGCTCTACTTTGTGAATAATAATACTTATTGATCCCAGTTGGGATATTTTCCTTTCATGCCCCCAATCAATGCGCTCCGTGAGAGCAAGCTTGGCCGTGAAGGGCAGCCGCCTCTTGCGGTATGCAGGGGTTAAGGGCCTTGCAGAAGGCCTTACTGTACATACTTGCCAAGGTTGGGCTCGAACGGGCATCCTTCCGATTACAGGCACAGAGGCTTGACTCACCGAGCCACACTCTGTACACTGAATGAATGCATTTTAATGGAATATCTTACTAGCAGAGGTTCTCTGTCAAATCGCAGAAATTCCACAGTTGAAGCTCACGTGGGAGGTTTTAATGGACACTTACACAGCCCCACGCAAAACAACTGGAATCTTCAGGCAAGCATTTTGACGTCCGGTTCCTGAAACGTTTGAGTCCTTTGTGCTGCTAAAGGAAGGGTGAATAGGGCTAATGTAAAAGCACTTTGGCGTGCTGCATGCAGGGAGACTCTCACCAGCTGCCTTTCAGAGTCCAGCTGCCACCTGGCCGGGCAATTAAACGCAGTTTGCGATGTGTGAGTCAGTAAAAAAACATCTCGCTATTACTCCCAAATACTGATAGCGATGAGAGAATGATGAAATGCTGAAATGTCGATGGGACTCGGAATATTTCTATGTGATGTGGGGAGTGGCGTAGGAGACATCGCTATTTACCCGCCGGTTTTGGAATGCAGCATTTCTCAGGAACTCAAACGTCATACTGGTACCGATATGCGGCCAGCAGCAGAGAGAGCGAGCTAATTTCACTCACGGCTATAATTCCCAGACCCTGAGTGTGAGCCAAGCTTCCCACAGAGCGGATCACACCGGCGTTCCGAGGATGCCGGCGTTCCGAGGGCCGTCCTGGTTCCAAAACGCCAGCCCCTTCGTGCCACACATGCATTGCACCTCCTGGCCGCAAAAAATACAAAGTGACACGATACTCCTGAAAGAAGCATGAGGCGTGAATCCCTCAGCTAATCCGGAAGACTATGCCTCTGGCAGCTAGCATCGCTTAGCAGCACTGGGCTTTCTGACACGCTCAGGTTAGCCATATGCTTCTCCAGAGATGATTTCTTCGCTGATTGTTGATTTCTGTAACAGGATACAGTACACTGGTTACTGACAGTAGCTCTCTCAGTCTGATGTTTCTTTTTAGAGCGTTTACAGAGAGCAAATGATTCGCTGTGATGACATACGGTGACAACGGACAAGAGCACTATTAGCGTCAAAGCCGCTCCGGAAGTTTCCTGGCCTCGTCAATGTCAAGGCATTTAATTGGCTGTTACATGCGAAGAGGAAATCCTGAGGAGGAGATAGAAAAGGCCTATGTGCCCCATGGCCGGCGGTCTCTGACCTTGTGATGGACAGTGGCATTTGCATAGTGATGTTTGTGGTGCATGGCCCCTTTAAGAGGACACAATGAATTCGCCGCAGTAAGACCTGCACTAACCACTCGCATCAGCTGCTTCTTCTCCTGCCCGCAATCTCTTTAGTTATATGTCGTGTTGCTACCTCCACGCATATGGAAATGGAAATCACCCTGTGCGTGGTGCAATAACTCACACGGTAACTGTCACATGTGCTTAATTTGCGGTTTAATGGAACAGCTCTTTCATTATTCCCTGCTTTTTCTGCAGGTGGAATTTTTAGATATGCAAATGAATCGAAATAGTCATAGACTTCATTGCCTGTTTAAAGGTCTGAGACAAAGCCTTCGGATGTAATATCGCCGGGAGCTCGTCTCGCTGCTCTGCTGTGGAGATTCTTATTCTTGTCTGTTTTTCCTACCGTGCTACATTTTGGGAAAATTGTATGCTGAGGTTCCCCTGCTGGCCCGCCACATGATTAATACCCTCCTGATAGGCCTGGATTGTGGTGTCACCGGACAGTGCCACTGTGTGCTTGATGGGCAGTGTATCCATGGGAGATGTAAGTCTGTGGGGCCGACCCTGCTCCTCTGGGCACGGCTGCCTTTATAAAGACCACCCCCCCTCCTTTCTGGAGAAACACACCTCCTGATAGACGAAACTGGGGACACATTCACAGCTTCTATTCCCAGCTTTGCCCTATTAATTTCGCCAAGCATAAAAGGTCGTATTATGCAATATCGCTTGCGCTGTGTCCATCTTCCATAGTTACAGGTGAAAAAGTGCGTCCATTCCCGCCTTTAACATTGCTTGGCTAGATATTTATGGAGTATGACGTCAAAGGCCGAGCTGATGGCCTCAAACTGAGAAAGAGCATCACACGTACCCGGAGAAGTGCAATTCAGTGTGTTTACGTTGGAAATATTGGAACTGGGCTGGAATAATCGCGCGGCTGGAGATTTAATTCAATTTAATCTTTTAAATCTTAATTAAAATCACCTGAAAATCACCATTCATTTATTAAAAGTAAAAAAAGTACATTAATAAATGAATTATCTAAATTTATACATAGATAATTTTTCCACTCAAAGGTCTGAATGGCACAGATATCGAATGCATAATAAGGTAAAAAGATGATATAGAAAGATATATAAAAGAATGAGCCTTTTGTTAATCTAAATGGGCAGTCGGGCTCAGTGTGGAAACACGGGCTGGCCGCGTGTGCATCATGTGAGGGCATACGGTGCACACACCGGGGAGAGCCCCCCGCCACAGCATTCCCGCTGCCACCTGCCTCCAACACGCGTGACTCCGGCTCTTACCGCTCCATTCATCCTCATTGCGCCGGCTGCGCCGATTGGCCGCATTAGACGTGTTTCAACTTCAAGGTTCAAAAGTGGCACCCGGCCATTAAAAGCAGATTCAATGAGAAAAACAGAGTGATAGATGAGAAATGGCCGCGTGCAGGTCTCTGTCGCGCCAAATGAAGAGCGGCGAGATACTCCAGGTGATGCGATAAGAGCTGGAATATCGCACCAAATGAAGAGTGCGAGATACGCCAGGTGATGCGATAAGAGCCGGAATATCACACCAAATGAAGAGTGCGAGATATGCCAGGTGATGCGATAAGAGCCGGAATATCGCACCAAATGAAGAGCGGCGAGATACGCCAGGTGATGCCATAAGAGCTGAAATATCGCACCAAATGAAGAGTGCGAGATACGCCAGGTGATGCGATAAGAGCCGGAATATCGCACCAAATGAAAAGCGGCGAGATACGCCAGGTGATGCGATAAGAGCCGGAATATCGCACCAAATGAAGAGTGCGAGATACACCAGGTGATGCGATAAGAGCCGGAATATCGCACCAAATGAAAAGCGGCGAGATACGCCAGGTGATGCGATAAGAGCCGGAATATCGCACCAAATGAAGAGCGGCAAGATACTCCAGGTGATGCGATAAGAGCCGGAATATCGCACCAAATGAAGAGCGGCGAGATACCTCAGGTGATGCGATAAGAGCCGGAATATCGCACCAAATGAAGAGCGGCGAGATACGCCAGGTGATGCGATAAGAGCCGGAATATCGCACCAAATGAAAAGCGACGAGATACGCCGGGTGATGCGATAAGAGCCGGAAAAAGAGCCTCCAATACAGGCTGCAGCTTTGGGCATAAATAAAGGTCATGGGTTGAGCTTTTAATGATCTGGTATAGTCAAACTTATGATTGATTAGTAACCGGTCGCACTGCAATCATGCACCGCTCACAGTGGCACAAATACAGCATCAGCTCATTAGGCTGCGGGTGATTTGGCTCCAGTGACGAGGTTATTAAACTCATTAAATGTCAGGCCCACTAAAAATCGGGAGGATACAGATTGGGCCCATATGCCCAGATTAGCCTGAGACCGTCCTCGTCAAGGCTTTGCAAAGTTTGATATACACAGGCAAGGGGTGGCTAGGAGGCTGGAGAAAGGCATACTGGGAGTGGTAGGAGTATGGAGAGGAGCATGATGGGAGTGGTGGGAGTATGGAGAGGAGCATGATGGGAGTGGTGGGAGTATGGAGAGGGGTGTGCTGCGAGTGGTGGGAGTATGGAGAGGGGCGTGGTGGGAGTATGGTGAGGGGCATGATGGGAATGTTGGGAGTTTGGAGAGGGACATGCTGGGAGTGGTGGGATTATGGGGAGGGGCATGCTGGGAGAATGTAGAGGGGCATACTGGGAATGGTGGAAGTATGGAGAGGGGCGTGGTGGAAGAATGGATTGGGGCATGCTGGGAATGGTGGGAGAATGGAGAGGGGCGTGCTAGGAGTGGTGGGAGTATGGGGAGGGGCATGCTGGGTGGATGGAGAGGGGCATGATGGGAGTCGTGGGAGTATGGGGAGAGGCATGCTGGGTGGATGGAGAGGGGCATGCTGGGAGTGGTGGGAGTATGGGGAGGGGCATGCTGGGTGGATGGAGAGGGGCATGATGTGAGTGGTGGGAGGACACACTGTAACAAGATGGAAATATGGAGAAAGGCATGATGGAAGGATAGAGATTATGATATGATAGAGGTATGAAGGGACAATGGAGAGATGTAGTTCATAACTTGGTGATGGGGCCAAGACAAGAGTCAAATGCTGTGTGACCGAGGGCATGACAACATTTGCCCACTTCTGGCTGGAGGAGGGAGCAGAACCCCAAACAGGCGTCACACTTTCACTCTGCCTTCGGCCACACAGGGAGCCAGCATTAATAAGATAGAGGTGTGTAGCTGAGGTCCAGCTGAGCATCGGAGAGACAGCGCTGGGAGTTAGGCAGGGCAATGTTTTAAAATGCGCCTTTAAAATTTGATTACCTGGAAAGTGTTTTTCATGATTATTTAAACCTTTTATAATTGATGGTCTTTTGTTTGATGTCATATTCATGCAGCCGCCATGCGACAGGTGCTGCGACGTCAAACTTTGCATTGAAATTCGCAGATTAAAACTGTATGAGACTTTGATGCCATCAGCTGTTTAAAAAGGGGTGGATGGGCTCCATGTCGAGACGTGAGTCTTATTAGGTCCGTGCTTTGTGTGCAGCTGCTGTGTTGCTCCTTCTCCAGTACTGCTTCCACCTGTATCTGTGAATTCATCAGAAGCACTCTTCATGCCTAGTCGACACCTTCCTGACACCTCCCTGACACCTCCCTGAGCCCCGCCCTCAGGCTTGCTGGGTCTGGGACCTTTCACACCCTGGTACAGATGAACCTTTGAATTCTGTACACTCCAGGATCTACAGTAACAAAGTACTTCATCCATATTGTAAAAGTTGAGCTTGTAGGTTCTGGGTGTGGGTCTGCTGACCAGGGTGTCGGGCGCCGGGGACCTTGTGGAGGTGGGCCGCTCTCTAAATGGGCCGATTCTCTAAGTCAGCTGTCTTCTCCAGTTCCTCTTATTTCTTTGTTCTTGACGTATAGAAACAGCAGGCAACGGAAATCCATGCAATGTTCAGGAAAACATGTGGCTCCTTACTTTCTCAGAAGATTGGTACCATTGGTGCGTCAGCACTGTAATACAATCGAAATAACAAAGATTGGGCCTGAACTTCGCATTCATTTAATTTTATTAGAGATCCATAAAAAAAATGTCAGGCATGATGTATGTAGGGAGGTCCTAACTAGGAGCAGACTGGAGTATGTGGAGTGGATGTGGAGTAGAGTGGGCCCGGAGCCCCCTCCTCCTCTGGATTTCTGGGCTCGGGTACGAGATGCGGCGCATATTAAGGACAGGAGCACAAGCGGTGAGTCAGGGCGACTCATGGGTTTCGAACCCTAAAAAATTATTTTGTGAGAAGCTTAAAATACATATAAATGAGGAGGTAATAAAACCCACATTGCCATGGGAACGACTCCAATTTTAATGCGAAGGCACCACGGAAACCGGGTGATGGGGAAAGCGATGCTGAGCAGCTCACCTGGGCCACGAGGAGCAAGGGCGTGATCACCTGGGCCACGAGGAGCAAGGGCGTGATCCTGGTGGGTTTAGCCCGGTGATTCTGTTACATGGGATCAAACATGTCCTCTCTTATAAAGACCTGCTCACATGACGGTTAGCTTAATGCATGAAGAATACTCAGAGGAATCTGTTGAGATGCGTGACTTTGGTTAGAGGAATCATCAGGCTCTGCTTCTGTCATTTTATTCTCCTACTAAAGGCCCTCCGTCATCCTCGCTTCACGTTCCAGAGCCTTCCGCCAAATGCTATGATTCAGAATCATGCCGTCCACTCACCCGAGGCGTCATTAGTGGTTTCCTGTTATTGGCGATACCTGCTCAAACGTGGATGACATGCTTTCTCCAAAGCATTGAGGTACTCGATGTTCATTCACTTCACGCTAATGAAGAGGATTCACACCATCTTGTATGAATTACATCAAGCCCTTAAGGGAGCATTGTCTCTTACTCTCTCAGTTTAAAGCAAAGGCATCCTGGCAGAAATAGCATCAAAAAGTTTTCGCAGTGGTTTCAATATTTCTCCTGGATTATAGCAAATCATTTTTAGGATTTTATTGTTTTCCAAATAGGGATGCAGTCATTGTTCACCCAGAAGTTTAGACTATATATTGACCCTACTACAAACCGGGAAGGGGACAATTACTTAGCCGAAGGGATGACGTCACCTGACGTTTTTATTCAGGAGGACCGTTTGACAGTCCTTAATGCTCCCAGTCGGCAGCGTGATTTACATAAATATAACAACCGAACCTGAAGCAAATGTGTAACGTAACGTGGCACCTGATACCCCAGAGCAGGCGGAGTGACCATGCTTCCATATTATAAAGTTACCAGGGGAATAAACCTTATATTAGAGGGCGAAGCTTTGGTCTGTGCAGTGCTGCACGATGGCACGGCTTTCAGGAATATGTCCTAATTAATTCCTGTCTTGCACCTGGGGCAGCAGGTAATGAAGTGATACCTGAGGGCAGAGAAATCAGTGGCTGAGCCAGAGCAGTCAGAGGCAGCAGGGCACATATCTGCTGGCCTTTGGAGCGGGCAGCCCGGGCATTAAGCTACCGCCAGGTGCAGCTGCTTTAAGTGCCAGAGATGTGGCCCCGCTGTACTTTACCGCGAGCGGCGTGAGCTAATCGCCTCGAGCCGTCCTGTCAGCCCAAGTCCCCAGAGAGCCCCTGCCTCTTACCATCATACCATGTTCCTGAGTGCCGGTCAAAGGAAGATGTCCCTTTCAGGGATACTTTTCATTATCCATTTGCCTGGAGCCATCTGAGGGGGTCATCTGAATGAGAGAAGTAACTTCCCGCCATGCCTCCCCGTCGGTCTCCCAGAAGGACCGCCGGTATGGAATCGTGGCTTTCCGGCCTGCAGACCAGTCATTAACGGGAACTTTGAGGAGGCGCGGCTGTTCGCTTCCCTTGGAAGTCCGACTCGGAAGTGTTCCTGCACCCCTCAGTGAGACAGAACCTCGTTAACAGAACTTCATGCAAACACAGCTGCCTGTGAGCTCAGTACCACACGGCAGCTTCTGCTGTTTCCCCTATTTATTCCCAGCTGGAAATCGATTCCGGGCCCGGTGCAGGAGCTGGAACACTATGTCTGATGATTGCGGAGCCTCTTTCAGGGCCATTTCTGTGGTTCTTCATTAGGGCTCGTTATCGGCAGAGCAAACGCACCATCTGCACGTACCGAAGAGGCGGCGATTACGGTGGTATTCCCCGCTCTTTAGGGCACGGGCACGGAGGCGTTTTTGAGCAGGAAGTCGGCCCGACATAAAGCCAGATGTCAGACAGCGGATCTCTTTTGATCTGGGCACAATAGTTGCAGCAAAAGCCATAATTTGAAGAAGTATGAGGTAACAGCAATGAAGCAATGTGCTCCATTTCCAAACACGTGGTGCTTGTGTTCCACTCTGCAGGGAAAGACAACCTCCAGATTTTACTGGCAATTGAAGATGGTGAAGGAAGGTATGAGCAGTAAGGTATGCGCAGTAAAGAATGAGTAGGAAGGTATGAGCAGTAAGGTATGAACAGTAAGGCATGAGCAGTAAGGGATGAGTAGTCAGGTATTAGAAGTCAGGTATGAGCAGTAAGGGATGAGCAGGAAGTGAAGAGTAGTCAGGTATGAGCAGTCAGGTATGAGCAGTAAGGGATGAGCAGTAAGGAATGAGCAGGAAGTGATGAGTAGTCAGGTATGAGCAGTCAGGTATGAGCAGGAAGTGATGAGTAGTCAGGTATGAGCAGTAAATTATGAGCAGGAAGGTATGAGCAAAGAGGGATAAGAAGTCTGGTTTGAGCAGGAAGGTATGAGCAGAAAGAGATGAGCAGTCAGGTGAGAGCAGTCAGGTATGAGCAGTAAATGATGAGTAGGATGGTATGAGCAGGAAGGTATGAACAGATGAATGAGATTCATTGGCGAACTAATAAATTATATGAATGCTCCTGTTCACATGCAGCACAAATACATCAAATTGCCTCCCATAGAAAGACATCAGCAATCCTGACTGCATGCAAAACTGCATGCGATTGATGAGTCTATAACCGATGATTATTTACAGGTAATAACCCTGAGACAATCTGCTGGAGTGCTCTGGGCTCCTTGTCTGGAGTGTCCTGGACACATCGTCTGGGGTGCTCTGGGCCCCTTGTCTAGAGTGCTCTGGGCTTCATGTCTGGAGTGCTCTGGGCCCCTTGTCTGGAGTGCTCTGGGCGTCTCGTCTGGAGTGCTCTGGGCTCCTGGTCTGGAGGGCTCTGAGCTCCTGGTCTGGAGTGCTCTGGGATCCTCATCTGGAGTGCTCTGGGCTCCTCGTCTGGAGAGCTCTGGGCCTCTCATCTGGAGTTCTCTGGGCTCCTTTTCTGGAGTGCTCTGAGGCTCTCATCTGGAGTGCTCTAGGCTCCTTGTCTGGAGTGTCCTGGACTCATCGTCTGGGGTTCTCTGGGCCCCTTGTCTGGAGTGCTCTGGGCTCCTTGTCTGGAGTGTCCTAGACTCACCGTCTGGGGTGCTCTGGGCCCCTTGTCTGGAGTGCTCTGGGCTTCATGTCTGGAGTGCTCTGGGCCCCTTGTCTGGAGTGCTCTGGGCGTCTCGCCTGGAGTGCTCTGGGCTCCTCGTCTGGAGGGCTCTGAGCTCCTGGTCTGAAGTGCTCTGGGATCCTCATCTGGAGTGCTCTGGGATCCTTGTCTGGGGTGCTCTGGGCCCCTCGTCTGGAGTGCTCTGGGCTCCTCGTCTGGAGTGCTCTGGGTTTCTCGTCTTGAATGCTCTGGGCTCCTTGTCTGGAGTGCTCTGGGCTCCTCGTCTGGAGTGCTCTGGGCTCCTTGTCTGGAGTGCTCTGGGCCCCTTGTCAGGAGTGCTCTAGGCTCCTTGTCTGGAGTGCTCTGGGTCTCTTGCCTAGAGTGCTCTGTGCTCCTCGTCTGGAGCTGTGCATCTGGGCGACAATAATCGCAGATAACCAAGGAGGGGCTGGGCCCATGCGGGAGCACTGGCTTCCTGATGTGCCTCATTGTCCAGAAGTGACAAAGCCTTCAGGCCGCGGTGACAATGGGAACCAGGTATGTGTGGCCTCCCCCGCACGACTGCGTGCCAGCCTTTAAAGTGCAAATCCCTCAGTCGGATTTCAGTTTAGCGACATTCTGCATGACTGCGTTTACTCATAATGAATCAGTCTGACTGGAAAAATTACATCAAAGGTAGCTTACTCAGTTTAATGCCTTGTTCCATTTACAAGAGTGAGAGACTTTTGTCTGCTAATCATTTTGGTGACCCCGTTCGTTAGCAATTCTTCTGCAATATGAAGACTGCTCAAGGTTGGAGGGCCAGCACTTTTCATTCCTGCCCACCTGAGAAGCATCCCTCTGGCTCTGCTGGAAAAATGAGGCTGTCACACTGCCCCTTTAAGGCTCAGCCACCCCGCCCCTTTAAGGTACGGTTGTCAGCCCTTTAAATGATCTGGCACGGGCTGGAAGCGTGCCGCAGCCTCAGCTGTCAGAGGAAACAGGGACTGCTGTGCTGTGCTCCCGAGCGAACTCAGCTCAGAGGGAGACAGCGGGCCGGCTCTGTGCCTGCCGCCCATCCCATCTTTGAAAACCTAACACATAGGCCCTGCGACTCCCTGAGAGGCATCCTAACTAGACTACACTACCTCCAATTCCTCCGTTCTCTCCGAGAACTAGTCTGACTAGCCCTACTCGCAGCTAGCAATTAATGAAATGAACTGAAACACACTTTCACAAATGTTTGCGTGCTCAGTGACCCCTCAGCTAGACCCCATAAATAAACAGTCGATAATCCATCAGGCAGCTGTGACAGTCTCACCTCAAATCGATCACTGGGTTCGAGGTCTCTGATTGGCTCATGGTGTCCAGGCAAGCACAGTCTGAAGGTGTCGTGGTGGAATGGTGAGTTGCTATGGTATCGCGGTCACGTTACAGCTCCACACTAATGGCGACATTTATTATCTTGGATACAGTAGGCTGGACGTGTGTAATAAGCTGAGTGGAAATGAGAATGATACATTAATTATGTGTAGTTTTTGTGTTAAGAAGGTAATGTGCTGAAATTCTGTGGAATTTCTTTAGTAATTCTCAGACACCTGTCAGGATAGGGCTGTTCTTTTAGAGTCATTCAAAACCCAATTTTCCGAAAGCCTAGATTTCAGTGCCACTGCAATCTGAGGCCCAATAAGCAGATTAATGAACATGAGCGTGTGTCAGCACCGCCCCCGTCGGCCGGCAGAAAGGGGGCATGCGAGCACTCTAACGGGGAGTGACTCCAGCGGCGATTTGTGTGCGGGGGCTTCAGTCAGCACCCCTCAGGGGACATGCCCCGTTTTGCCTTATGAGCCATAACAACTGAAGCCGTACCCACTCTGAACCCTTTGGGGACTCATCAAAGTAAAATAAAGTCAGGTTTTTGCTTTATAGCCCAGTGTACCATATATGAGCCAAAAACAAAACTTACATCTTTACTTTGATGAGTGGGTTGAATGTAAGGCAGAAATAAAAGGTGGGGTCGTGTATGACCCCGCGGGTTCCCCAGGGTTAAGCACGGTACTGGGCTCACATGGCCTGTCATTTGTAAGGAGCAGACAGACAGCAATGCGGGAACCTAGGGGGACTCTGGGGTGCATACTCCCCGATATTTGGTTATTTAAATTAGTAAACCGTGTCCCCCCCAATATCAAACTATCTCCTACTTCCTTCTGGACAGAGATGGGGAGTCTGCACCGGGAGACAGCTACATCCCGTGAGATGGCCATCCTCTTTTGCCCGAGTCCTCTCCCTTCAGCCTCCACTCCATAACTGATTCTCTCAATTCGGAGTATAAAGTAGACATGAGAAAACATGCCACAATGTGTCACATTATTTTAGCGCGGGCAGTTTTTGGATTATGGAGGATTGGAGAGTCCCATACCACCCAACCACTCACCACCATGGGACAGCTGATCTTACCACCGCATCCAAGCTGCCTTTTTTGGGGGGAATTTCTTTGCTATTTATTTTTAATTTTTTTGGAATTTTCTAATATTTCTTCCTTCTCAGACGCCTCAGATTCGGTCAGACTTTCATTTATATCCTCCTCCTCATAACTGCTGCTGTCTGATAGGTGAGACTTGTTCACTCTTTCCAGGTGCCCATTGTAAATGATGTGATGTCACCAGTTACCAATCTTCCATGGCCCAGCTGCTTTCATGGCAGGAAATTTATGTCAAAGCGCTAAGCTGGCAGTTTTTACATAAATGCCCCTGTTCTTCCTTAAGAGGAATTTATAAATTATGTATTTCATATTTAGACTAGGATTACATATGAAGACCTGCTTATGAATAAATATTAATGTGCAGTGCTGATCTATTATTTATAACTTTTAAAAATAATACACAAATCAAAAAGCAATCACAAAGGATGAAGCTTCAAACAGTATTAATAATTTACAGATGCACTTATAGGAACACGGGGTAATGCTTGCATTATGATCTTGTCTTATTAGGGTGCACATGCATTAGGGTTAATACTGTACGCATAGGGTTCACGGAGTAGGGCTTAGGGTGTAGGGCTTAGGGCTTAGGGTTCAGGGTTTAGGGCTTAGGGCTTAGGGTTCAGGGTGTAGGGCTTAGGGCTTAGGGTTCAGGGTGTAGGGCTTAGGGCTTAGGGTGTAGGGCACATCACCTCTGTGTCTGTTGATAGACATGATCTGGGAAAAACTGTTGGCCATTAAGCTCAGGTCTAACTGCAGGCGACAGAGAGACTAGTGTAGCCTTGGGAATTGCATGCCTTCCAGTCACATTTTACAGCAAACTTGTTTAAATTGACACTCAACAGGAGGTCACACTTCAGATCAGATTAAGAATGGAGTTTGAATGAAATAGAGCAGGGGTGTCAAACTCCAGTCCTGGGGGGCCGGAGACCTGCACATTTTTGGGGTTACCCTCATTTAACACACCTGATTCAGCTCCTCGCAGCTCCTTGTGCTAATTACCACACAGCTCTTCAGCTCAATCATTTGTGGTGGAATAGGGAAAGAACTACAGTACACAGGGCACGGGCCCCCCAGGACTGGAGTCTGACACCCCTGGGATAGAGCATGAGGTGGCTGTGTGGTTGTGTTGACTGGTTACACAGAAAGCCACATGGCTACTTGGCTATCAGACAGAAACATGCTGTAGCTCAAGGTACCCCAGGTTTCTGAGGGGGAGAAATGGTGCTGGAGAAGTGTTAGCAGCAAGCCTGTTAGCAGCAAGCCTGTTAGCAGCAAGCCTGTTAGTCGCTAGGCTGTTAGCTGCAAGCCCGACTAATGTCAATTTGCTAATCGTGTCATGGAATTCCTCTATTGGCTTTGAGAAGTCAAACTGCAATTTCCCCCCGATGCTCAGAAATTCCCACTTTCCCCTTTCATGTCTGCCGTCGATCTGAGAGGTATGGCCCCTCTATACTATGAGATGATTGTCACCCTAAAAACCGGGGCTAAATTTCACTGTGGCTCTTTGAGCCTAAAACTACATCCATGACAGATGTCTTTGAATTATTTCCTGACAATAATCGTGTCTGTATGTACCATTCACCTGTGACCGAGAGACTGACATGCCAGGGACCGCAAGTCGAGGTTCAGAAACGCGGCGTCTGTGGCCGTGTCGGTCGGTCTGTGGCTTGGAGCCTGGAAGGAGGCCAGTCACCCCAGGGTCTGGGTGGGTGGCTCCTCAAGGCATATCTGTACTGGGTGGCAGGTCCTCTATCGCCACATGAAAGGATTATTTACACGAAGCCTGGAATTAGTGCAGAGATGGACCAGTGTTCTGGAAACACCTGTGCATGTCTGAGCCTCCACATGACACGGTGGGAAAGTAAAAACAGGAATAAATCAAGAGAAAATCCAGTGCTTCTGTGGCGGTGAGTGAGTTTCAGCTCCTGCTGGGTATTTGTGGGGTCGGCCAGTGGCCCAGCTCTGCCCTGAAGACACCTTCTTGTTCTGTCTTTCTGCTTTCTGGGCCACCCAACACACACACACACACACACACACCTGTTTGTATTCATACCTTTGTGTGGACCATCCACTCAGTCATATCATCTATATATATATATATACACACACACACATACATATATATACACAAATATATAGACGATATGAATTGCTGTATGCATCAGGAAAACCGAACATAGATCTGTCTAGGAGAGGATGCAGGGAAGATCACCGCCTCCCCAGTGAGACCCCCCGCCCCCCCACATGCCACTGCTGGGCTTCCTGCCCACCCCTGTGAGAGAAACACAAAGGAGCAGACTGTCTTCCTGCGAGGGCGAGCTGAGCCTACAGGAACGATCACTTAACCACGCAAGGACATGTCAGCCTCCATTAAAGCGCCATGAAGGCTCGGCGTCCCTGTTCCCGTCGTCATAATCCGACCCGCCGTGATGTGCTGTGCGAGTTCCCTCCGGCTATGGGGCTTCTCTCTTAATCCAGTACCTAAACCAGCATCCTGACCAGCATGTGAAAGACAGCCCTTGTGGAAATGCCAGATACTCTGAGGACATTACTGCGGAATGTTTTTCACTCTTATGGAACACCTTATCAGGGTGTTTTTCCCTCCAGAGGCCACAAACTACCACTCCCAGCCATCCTAAAGCATTAAATTGTTTTAAAACTGGCAGCAAATGTATTTGTCCTATTTTTTCCCAGTCGATAGTACTGAATTTGCAGATGTAACAGCTCAGGCTGCCTGCGTTTCTCAGCTTCTCTCTCTGGCGGGGTGCTGACAGTTCTGCATTCCTCTGCTCTGGAACTTCTCTTCTCCTACAGAAACACAGCGAGGTTATGGGCCAGCCTTGAAAACACTCTCTCTGGCATTAGGGAAGAGCCCTGCAGTGGGGCGAGGAGCTGGGATGAGCCCCCGGCCCCGGCATTAGGGGGCGTACCTCTCCACTGTAGCTTAAATGCAGTTTGGGTCCTCGGGTCTCTCTCTTCACACTCAGTCACTCCGAGGCCTTTATGTGCCCCTCGAAAGGCAGCTGGGGGCCCTGAGTTTGCCGAGTGGTCCCCCATCAGACATCCCAGTACAAAAGTCAATAAGTCCCCCATCAGACATCCCAGTACAAAAGTCAATAAATAGCAGCTCCCAGACTAAAGGCAGTGTATAACAGTGAGTACCAGTTGGAGTTCTCTGGGGTTCAAGTCCAATTTAAAATCAAAAGCAAAGGTAGGTTATCGGTTTACACATTTGTTTATTATCTGATTGGTCAAAACAAGACACACAGGTCACTAAAAATCATTATGGAGGAGTTTTATTCTTTGTGCTTGTGAGAGCAGTAAGAAGCTGTTCTGAAGGCGGAGTGCTGTGGTTCAGAAGCTGGCGGGTGCTTGGGTCCGGGCCAGGCCCGCTCGTCTTTCCCAGGCCTGTGAAGCTGAGTGCCGGCTGTCCGCAGCTCCTGGAGTATGAGACCTCCCTGGCTCACACCCCTGACCACGTCCGCTGGACTCGCAACAATCAGAATGCTTCTTCTGCAGAAAACTTAGCATGGATTCTTGGTGTGGAGCAGCGTGAGAGAGGTAGTGTGTGTGTATCTCTGCTGCCTTTACATTAACTAGAATCTAATTAAGCTAACTTCAGGAGGGTTTTTTAAGGGATTCTTACAATTAGGCTCAAATCACATCATCACCATCACGCATCGCTCTGATGCTCATCATTTATCGGGGGGGGGGGGGGGCATTTCTGCTTGAGTTCATCCCCCTGATCTTATGATCGGACCTCCTCCTCAGAACGTTCCATTCCAAGCGCCTCGAGGCACAGCAGCTGGAACATTTTGGGAGTTGAACCAACGACCTTCTGATTGTCGCGTCCTTGGTCACTGGGGTGGCTCACTACCTGACGTTCACCTTGGAGAATGTGTCGCCGTACTATAAACGACAAAGGACATGCACTGTGCACGTTTTAATTCCCTATTTTAAGATTTACGATAGAAGGTGTAAGTGAAGGTGAAACGGCAGCAACTTAAATGTCGAAACACGCCTGCGGGGTCACTTGTGACATTTTACCGCTTTTTCTCTGGAAACAGTTAATCCCATATTCATAAAACATAAGGCCGCTTATTACAGTAATGAATAGCCATTGTGCAGCTTTGGCAGGGGTCCCCAGTGGCCAGCCTCCCTCCCTGACCCTCCAGCGGACAGAGTGGAATCTGTACTTTCAGAAACCAGTCGCCATCTATGATGCATGGAATTTTGGGATATAGTCAGGTCCAGGTGATAGATTAGGAGTCCTGTAGAGAGAAGGCCTGACTTCCAGGAAAGGCTTTATTATACTGACTTTTACAGTGAAATCTTTCTTCTTGGGTAGAGCTCTTTGCCTTTCCTATTGGTAGTTTTTATGTTCACCCTGCCTTTGGAGGTGTGACTGGGTCAGCAGTTTGATTAGCATTTCTACCAATAAGTCTGCGGGGGGCATTATCTTCCACGCCCCAGGCACACACTGTCTCCCTGTCCAGTTTCCTACAGGTGTCCCTCCTTTAAAGATATCTGTCCCAAGATGCCTTTCCAGCCACAGGCCCAACAGAACAAATATATGCAGAATTCCATAATTGATGTGGTTTCCAATGGCAACTATCCATACCCAATACAGGGATCCAGCAATGACTAATAAGCTGCCAGTGAGGAATAGCCTCAAGGAATCATTCTAACATTGCAAGGGGACCCTGAATGACAGAATTTGGCAGCCTGGTCGGCTTTGGATATTCTACTGTTAGACTGGATGGTATTAGGGAGAGGTGATTCGGCCCATAGCCTGACTGACTTCAGTAAAAGGCACACCTGGCCCAGGCCTCCGGGTATCCCTGGTGCGGCGTCCCCGACAGAGAATGCTACCGTGGGATATGATGGTCATTCACGGATACGCTGTTAGTGTCCTGCCTACACACTCACATCCCCATCCTCCCCATCCACACTCTCACCTCCCTGTCATCTCTGACCTCCCTGTCCTCCTTGTCCTTATTCTTACCTCCATGTCCTCCTTGTCCACACTCTCACCTCCCTTTCCACCCTGCCCACACACTCCCCTCTCAGTCCTCCTTGTCTACACTCTCACCTCCCTTTTCTTCCCTGTGCACACTCTCACCTCCCTTTCCTCCCTGTGCACACTCTCACCTCCCTTTCCTCCCTGTGCACACTCTCACCTCCCTATCCTCCCTGTGCACACTCTTACCTCCCTTTACTCCTGTGCACACTCTCACCTCCCTTTCCTCCTGCATTCTCACCTCCCTATCCTCCCTGTGCACACTCTCACCTCCCTATCTTCCCTGTGCACACTCTCACCTTCATTTCCTCCCTGTCCACACTCTCCTCTCCCTTCCTCCCTGTGCACCTTCCTGTCTCCTGACCACTAGTTTCAGTCTGATCATCTTGCCATGCTTTGATGTCTTCCAAGTTGACATGAGTTTCACTGTGTGTTTTCCAGAAAGGAAACTGATATTCAGCAGTGCATCATCTGGACTGCCTGGTTCATCAAATGGGAATTTTCTGAACTTGTGGTCCCATTGGGTTACTTAAAAAGAGCTGTCAGGAGGTGTGACAGACATGTTTGGAGGAATGGGTAGTACATCAGGCTTGCATAGGGCATGACGTATATGAGTGCAGATTACATGTGATATGCAGTGACTCACACTGAGAACAAGCGGGACACCAGCTAAAAAGAGTTTAGAGTCATTAAATTGCGGCATTAGAGAGCACAGTGTGGAGACAGGAGGCTGGCGGTGAGGTCCTCTGTGTTTCGTGGAGGCCCTGTGGGAGCTCCACGGAGATGCACAGACCTATTGAGGGAATCTCTCAAAACTGTTTAATTTCAGACATCGTAGCTGTCAAGCTCCATCAAGGAGATGTGGTGCAGGGAGCTGGGAGAGGATGGAAGGGGTGCATGCGTGTGCCCTTTGGGCCCCCGAGCTCCGCATGCACCGCAATAGGAAGGCATCTTTTCACTGCTCCCTTTTAATCTGCTGTGTTAGAACTCAACGACGCGTTCCGGCTGCAATGCCCAAGTCATCAATTCAGCAATAGAGTTTATGTTTGGATTTTAGTCTATTTGGTACAATCCCACAACAAAAAGAAAAAATGGTGCAGACCGCAGATTCTGCCATGATTCAAGGCGCACCCACCTCTGGTGCCCTGGCTGTTCTAGTAACGTCAAAGTTGGCTTCAGTGCAGGTGAGTATTCAGGTGTGTGGGAATGTTTGGATTCCAACTAGCAAGGTCTCATTAGGCAGCTGGGGCTCCCCATCTGCAGCCAATCAGATTGCCGCGTCGTGTGTATGTACACGTATCACAAGGGTCACCATTGGAAGGGCACGCCGCATGAAACCCGTTTTAAAAAAAAGACAATTATTGAAATGTCGAGGATCTGCATCAGTTGAGGAGGCATGAGAGGCCATAACACCAAGCTGTTACATCCCTGAACCAGTCTGCTGGCGTGTTAAAAGCACAGTGGAATGATCCGGAAAGCGGACTCTAAAACAGGTATTAATGGGGTTAATCACGCGGCCCTCCTCCAGATGCGTGATCCCCTCTGTGGCTGCGTCGCAACCCATCAATAATTGGATTTGGCCGTCTCAGAGCAGCAGGAAATTGTGGGCAGCGTGTATTAGACAGTGATGTATTGGGGTTGCTGCTGATTCCCCCTGTGTTTCAATACAAAACCTGTCCGGCGCTTCAATAAAAATGGACTCAATGCGGCGAGAGGCGCCCAGACTCGAAACGCTGAGGATGCACCCTCCCCCCACCGGCTGCTCTGCCTCCTCTGCCGTGAAACATTTCAAATGCGTTTCATTGCATAATGAGCAGAGGCTGGCTATATTATTCATGCATGTGCAAGTATATGTAACCCTACGTGTACATACTGTCAGCCCTGGAATTAACATAAGCAGCATGATAAGCCACTCACACGTGAAATCGACCCCCCCTCAGGACCGGTTCCATGGTGTGTTGCAGTGATTCATAATAAGAGTGGCAGCCTCCCAGTTTAAGAGAATGGCAAATGCACTGGTACCATTATAATTCACTAAAGTACACTTTCCAATGGGGATTTACATACTTGATAATCGTTTGTGTTTTTCCTCCAAAGAGAAGGCTCCTTATTTCATCTTAAAGCATAGTGGTTTGGCATGTGCACCTACATGGCTACAGCTGTGTGTGAGAAGCTGTAGCTACTGAGTCCGCAACCTGGGACCTTGAAAAGACAGAAAAACCAGGAAACTCAACCCCAGCTTGAAGGAATTGGACTTCTGAGCCCTGGCCGGGCTGCCGGCTGGGGGCACATAGCTGGGCTTGGGTGCGGGCTCTCTCTCTCTCTCACTCTCTTGTTATGATGTTAACTACTTAATTATTTTAGTTTTCTGCAAATTATACATCTTGAATTTGTATCCTTATAATTAAATCAGACTGCAACACTGCACGGCTGACTCCTCTTCCCCAGAAACAGACAGGGCAGTGCGGCTGGCGCGGTCACCTACAGCGACACCGGGAACCTTTGCCATGCGCTTGCCTTTCTTGACTCCTTGACCGTGTCGCGATTTAGCACGGTGCGGGGTGTCGCCCTGACGACGTGCCTTCCCGTGCAGGCAGATTCGTCATCACATGGCCTGCTGCTTCTGAACAGCGGTGATCCATATTTGGCTGCCCCGGGGAGAGCAAGGACCCTGCGGGTAATGACAGAGTCTTCCTGCCATGGGATGTGCCCGTCCCAAGTGGCGCCTCGCCGCCACTGGTGCTTTCAGGTGCTGATTTGTTGCGCCTTCTCATGGAGAGCCTGAAACACCGGAGCTGGCTTCCGGCTGACCCCGGCAGGTTACTGCACTCGTCATTCTGCTCTCGCCTCTATTTTTAAAACTGCTGCCTGCAAAAGTCAAGTGTTATTCATCAAGGAGAAAGGATAGCGAGACAATCCCCTGGTTTTACATTTCTGTGTGGGGGGGGGGGCATGTGGAAGTTGCAGAAGTTCAATCAAAACAGATTCTTCTAAAGGTCTAACATACAGCTTGCACACTCTACTAAAATAAATTGCTACTCTAAGAATTATGAAAATGCTCAAACGATGCAAATTATAAATGTAATCGTTCATTTGTCTTTGCCGTACAAGGTGTCCTTGACTGTGTCACCCTAACAAATGTAAGGGATTTCGGCTGGGCTTTCCTGCCGTGTTGTGACCGGGGTTTGTCCCATCTTCACATGGACTTCTGCCCTGGGATCGACCCTAAAATGCTGCTAAATACAGAGCTGAAAATGGAAGGCGTTTTGGGGAGCAAAAAGGGGTATTTTTTAATCAAATAAACAGGCACTGGATACAAACAGGACCAAGAGGGACCAGAAACATGAGGAGTGATACAGGGAAGGGCGCAGGCTACAGGAAGGAGTGACAGCAACGAGCGGACCAGGCTGACAAGACAAACCAGTACTTAGATACGGAGACTAATGAGGAGCAACTTGGGGAGACAGGGGGATCAGATGGACATGACGGACAGGATACATCCATATCATAATATAAATATAAATATAATGTAATATTATAGCATGGAAATAATATTTTGCAATTCATATCATAATCTGTATTTTACATATTTGCCTGAGTAATTTATGATTGTATTTTTACGGTTCACTACAACATATTTCAGAGTATGCGCAGTGCCACATAGTGCTATATATACAGTAATAGTATTAGTGCTAATACAGTAGCGTTAACTCTGTAGTAACTGGGAAATTTGTTGGGTGTAAAGAATGGAAATAGTCTACAGAGAATTTAAATGAGCCCGTCACACTCTATTGCCAGGTATTTATTCCTTTTAAAATAGCAACGTGCCTGTGGCAGCGTCTCTAGTGAACAGGGGAGGAAATAATACTTGTTTAATTTGTGAGGCCATGGAGTTCCTGTAGGAATGTGAATCAAACGCTGACCTAGTTAGGGCCTTATTGAATGAGGTGAATGCAGATCTGCCGGCGCCGTGCAATGACGTTCTGAAATAGTCTGTGTTGTTGCTGCTTTGCCGGCCCTGTAATGAGATCTAAGAAGCGGCCACATTTCGCGGCTGAACTTTGATGGCCGTTTCTAACATGGTTCACCGTGAGCCACTGCAGAATGCCATGTTATTTATCACGTCCTGGAAAGCTGCTGAGTGCAAAGGATGCCCAACGTCGCTCGTCTGAATTCCTTCCACATGGAATGGTTCCCCTCCTTTGCCTTTAGGGCTTCCTCTCGCAATATCGCTGGCCTACCATGCAGGTCAGCAGCAATCGCAGAGAAAACGGGAGCTCATCGAGTTCATCTTTGGCTGTGTGACAACGGACGTCCGAAAGCACTGGCACGCTGCAGCTGGGAAAATCAAGCTACAGAAGGTCATGGTCAAATGAATAGTGCCAAGCTGCACTGCTCATGAGTAAAGAAGTGCAGTGAATCATTATAAGGGCTAGCTGGACATTATAAGGGCTAGCTGGACATTATAAGGGCCAGCTGGACATTATAAGGACTAGCTGGACATTATGGACATTATAAGGACTAGCTGGACATTATAAGGGCTAGCTGGACATTATAAGGACTAGCTGGACATTATAAGGGCTAGCTGGACATTATAAGGACTAGCTGGACATTATAAGGACTAGGTGACAACGCATCTCAGATAGAGCTAACGTTGAAGTGGTTATACTCCGGCTTCCTGGATGGAATCAGGCCCACGCAAAGGCCATGTAAACACGCTTTTCTTCGGAAATGACTTGTCATGTTTTGGTAGGAAACAGAAAGCAGAACTGAAGCTGATCTCTGCCCGACACAATCCCCTGCTACAGTGAGGCCTGCGCGTTCAGTCCTGTGCCCGACACGATCCCCCGCTGCAGTGAGGCCTGCGCGTTCAGTCCTGTGCCCGACACGATCCCCCGCTGCAGTGAGGCCTGCACGTTCAGTCCTGTGCCCGACACGATCCCCCACTGCAGTGAGGCCTGCGCGTTCAGTCCTGTGCCCGACACGATCCCCCGCTGCAGTGAGGCCTGCGCGTTCAGTCCTGGACAACATAAAACTCTATTTGTAGCCTAAGCAAGCCCTCCCAGGCTCTTCCTCTCCATTTCATTAATATGACATGATAGCCCCCACTCAGTTATTAAATACAAAATATTGTATTCATATGTAAGCATGTATGTAGATACACTGCACAGAAATTCTCATTCTGTTTTGACTGCAATCATACATGCTGTATATACCATGACATGTATACCATTGTATTGATTTAAATATTTCTAATAATTTACTCATCACACGTGTATTTATTGTATAGTTATTTCCAGCACTTTTGCGCTATTTTACATTTTTGGATTTTGTTGTATGAGCACTTTGTGCAATGACAATAAAGTTGAATCCAATCTAATCTAATGTTCCACAAGCCAGATTTAAATAAATTATGAGTGATAATTTGCAAGCTGTTTGTGCCCATCCCTCACATATTAGAGAGGACGGTCTACCTGAAATCATGCTAGTGTGAATTAAAAAAATATATATCCTGTCTCTTTAAATGGCCACCATATTCAACACATCTTACCCCAAGTATTAGCTTGGATGTTTCAATCCGAGCATGACTTAAGGAGAGATACTAAACAGCACCTAAAGGAGGGTTTACTGGGACCGCTGAATACCATGTGACATCATGTACATTAGGCTAAGCTTGTACGCGAGCAAAATCTTTCACACTGGCTTTATCTGTCACAGGCTTTATCCCAGGAACTAGAGACCAGAAACCAGGGCATAACACCCTACTGCTTCTTTACTCAATAATAACATGTGATTATGAACATGGCCTATAAACAGCATTGCTCCTCTGGCTCTGAAAGTGCGTAGACTAATTACTCACATTTAAGGTGAAAAACCCATTGGCTCTCAATTGCTAATACATACTATAATACAAAGTGTGCTGTATTACCTACCGTGTTCCCCCCGAAAATAAGACCTACCCTGAAAAGCCCTACTGTGATTTTTTTCCCAGGATGCTCATAATATACTACTCCCTAGTTACTATTCCATGGATTGTACGGTAACTAGAATGAAATGAGATGATATTGGTCAACAAGGTGTAAATAAATGCAAAACAAATTAATAACATAAGAACATAAGAACTATACAAACGAGAGGAGGCCATTCGGCCCATCAAGCTCGCTTGGGGAGTTAACTTAACTAATAGCTCAGAGTTGTTAAAATCTTATCTAGCTCTGATTTAAAGGAACCTAAGGATTTAGCTTGCACT
>JAODKM010000058.1:1645521-1677798 GCA_026780845.1 Petrocephalus sullivani | reverse complement strand
GGGGGACGGAGCAGGGCGGGGCGGGAGAAGGAGGGACAGGGGGCGGGGGGGAAGGGAGAAGGGCGGGTACTGTACCAAAATGGCAACCCGCAAACCAGTCAGGAATCGCACATCCCACATTTCCTGTAGGGGTGTCGCCGGAGATCTAGCGATTATAAAGCAGACGGTCGACATTTCAGCAAGATGCAAAGGGCTTTTGTCACGGCCCGAGCCCTATTCACGCTGCCCGTCCGCCCTGACGCTGGCCTGTCTGAGCGGCATTTCGGCATGCATTCCTGGGCTGTTTAGTGGGCTTCACCTCAGGAAGTAGCCCAATTAGAGTGTAAACACTGGGGGATTTGCTTGAGGCCAGGGGTGTAATACCAATTACAGCCTTTTGGTTCAACCAGAGCACTAAATGCCCATTTTTTTCATCCTCGAACGTCTGTGTGAATAAACAATTCAATACCCTTTATGGCCTCTAGCTTTACGGCGCCCCTTTCTGGTGATTTCTGTTCAGCGGTGTCACGACAAGCTGCCACGGGTCTTAGCCAATCCATTCATTTTCTTTTTTGTTCTCTCTGCAGGGTTTTTTTTTTTTTTCCCCTGCGGTTTTGCAGAAATACCTCCCTCTCACGTAGGCATCGTCTGCCCGGAAACGGGACGGCCACAGCTGCCACCAAAACATGCTAATTAGTGAGGCCCAAAGAATATTTCCCCCGACAATCTTGATGCTGGAGTGGGCCTCAGCCTTCCATGTGGCCCGGGCTCGATGCGGCCGCTAATGGGATGGCGGTCACGTGTTCCTGCGCCCGGCATTGACACCAAGCAAAGTCCCTTTTGAAAAGACACCTTTATGGACTCCTCCAGGGCTCTCAAGCTCCACGACTCAACCAACGGATCTATTTTTAGCAGTTAATTAGGCCAGAAAAATGGCATGGGATGAAAACCAGACTTTATTCAGATGAGTTCGAGGGCCCCGGTCTTAACCTTTTTTCCGGGTTAAGAGGGATAATTTCTGGCTTTTGGGAGGAATACCTGCTTTTTTTTTTTCCTGAGTGAAATTCCCAAGTGCATCGCATGTGACCCTGCTGACAGGGGCCTGTCATCTCCGACACCACTTCCTGTTTTGGTAGGACAGCACTTGGCAGCCATATCCTCTTAGGCCATGTTTAACGTCTCTCGTCTTTCCATTTCCACCTCTGGGCCGTCTGCCTCCCCAGCCATATCAGCGAACCCACCCACTGGCGTCAGAAGCCGAGGGGCCTGGGCAGCATGCAGTGACGCGGCCGTGACCCCTGACCCCTGACTGGCATCCTTCGTCACCTCTAGCAGCCCTTGAGTGTTGTTTTTAGTGCCATTTAGGGGGGTGTGGGGGGAGCGCTCCAGGGCACTCAGGAAGTCGTTAGGAGGGGGCATCTGTGTTTTGTTAGTGGTGATTTACATAGGACACCTTGTTTGCAAGCAGATGCGGGGAGGGGGCCGGTTTTATGGCCCGCTTCTTCCTGGCATTCTTCCAATGCCTGAGCAGTCAGGCCCGTGACCTCATCCTCATAACCTCATTTTAGTGGGCAATAGACATGAAGGAGGCCCAGGTATCAGCCACCTACAAAGAACAGAGGTGTCACTCGACCGAGAAGAGGGGGTTGGGGGGGGTATGGGCCACCGTGCTGTACAAGAGGGTCATGCCAAGGTCAGCTCATACCTGCCTGTGCTTTAACCACAACAGTGCAGGATGGTGCCGTTGGTTTTATTACAGCCCCTCAGCCAAAGGCAGCTGTTTGCCGCATCTTAGAACCAGCTCAGTATCTGTGTGCTACAGAAAAGCAAATAACTGCCTAACAGCTAGTTAGGCGCTTTTGTTTGAATCGTCTGACCATGTCTACCACAATATTACAGCTTAGATATCCTTCCCAGGATGCAAAAGCCATGTCTGTCCCCTCAAATGTAATTTGAGACCACCTGGTCTCAGATCTGTGTGGTACTCTGGTTCTGTCCTGCAGCCCAGAAACATTTGACTAAGTGAATATGTGTCTCTAACATTGCCTGTGACTGTGATGGCTCACTGCGACGCGGGACTGTGTAAGAGGTTATGGAGGATGGACAGATCTCAGTCTCAGATCTGGTATGACGATCATGATCATGAGTAATAGCAAAATTCATGATACACACATACATGCAGAAATGATATATATATATATATGTATATATACACACACACATATAGTTAAATGTTAAATATAATTAAAATGGATGTTTTGCAGTATTGTAGAGTTGCATATTCATGCAAATTTCAGTATTTTTCATCTGGTTTTTCAGGCTCATCGAATGAAGACATCTGCAAGATATGAAAAAAGGGCAATTTTTCCATGTGGCTGAGGTTGCCAGCCACAGTATCTGGCAGACAGGCTGAGATATTACACTGCTAAAAGTGGGTAATGCTTTAGTTATTTAAATAGGGTTTTAGTGATGGTTATTATCAGATAAACCAAACTAAACAATAGAGAATGGAAAGATGGATTATTTATTTCCACAGAAATGGAAACTTGTACAGAAATCTAATATGCAGACCTACAGATTTTAAATTACAGATCAAGGACGTCTTTTTAAAAAAAAGTGCCTTCCTGTTTTACTGCCTTTGAGGATCGGAACAGTACAAAGTCCAGGTCAGTCGGCCCATCATTCATCTCGAGCAGCCATAAAAATAATGACTGTAAAGCAAGAGCTAATGGCACATATCTGGAAAGGAAGACAATTTATTTATTAGGAAAGGAAGACCATTTATTTCATTGCTGTACTCCTGACAGGCTACAATTGAATTTGAATCATTTTGGTATGCGGCAATATTGCTAATTTAGTGTATTTACTTTCATCTACATTGTGTTTTACAAAAATAATTATTTACCTTTCGTTTTTATTTACGTAAAATTCTAGTAATTTGTAGTTAAAATAAAAGGTATCCAAGCTGATGCGGAAAACTTGTGCATGCTTATCAAGATGAACCGTAGACCTATTATTTAGAAGGTTATCTCTGTATAGTTCTTTGGAATATTTGCCACATCTATGCATGGCAAATGTGATTTTATGCTGTACATTGGAGGAAGAACACATTGAAATCTGTGTTTGATTGCCAACAGATATGCTACCCTTTACTAAAAGCAAGCATTAGGTGTGCTTTTAAACACCTCCCCTGAGTGTGGGTGAAATCTGGTGGCAAAGTTCACTCCGGGTCAGGAAAGAAAAGCACAGTCTATTTGCCGCTTTCCTGTCACGCTCTAAGCAGTCAAAGGCCACTGCCTCCCATGCTAACCGGAGAGGTGCACATGCAGGCTTTAGTGTAGCAGCATGCTACTGCCGATAGGGCTTCTGCCTTGCGGGTTAGCTGCTGAATGCAGGCATCCTTCAGCATGATTTCATTTATTTTTTTTTACTTGACGAAAAACACATATGAGCACAATTTATGGATAGGCCGTACAGTTAGCAGGTTTGCCAACTTTCGGCAGATGGCCCAAGTGAGATTTTCTCATCCAATTTGCAAACCCAATTTGGATTACGCATGCATAAAACTTACGTGATTTCCGTGCTTTACAGTTTTTGATTTTACGATTTGATGATTCATGATTTTTTTTTTCAAGAAATTGAGACCTTTACTGTCTACCACTACTTTTGGAGCCTTTAAGGCTTTAATATAATACTCTAATAAACACATGGTGACTTCTGAATCAAAATAATAAATATGATAAGTACAAATTATTTTGAAATAAAATTATATATAATAATAAAAAAATACAGTAATTATCATTAAAATAAGTAATAAATACAAATTTTAAAATAAACTGTAATGAACCAAATCGTAAAATCGAGCAGCTGCCTTACAGTAGTGGCAAGTGGAAATGACTTAATTTCTCTGCATGCATAGTCCAAATCGGGTTTCTGGTTCAAATTGGATAGTCACACAAGAAAAGTCTCACATACGTGTGTTTTCTTACCTTCTACATAGTCTGTAGGGTCTGCAGACTACCCTAACGCTTTTGATTTTGCTAATTTTAGGTTTATAATAGAATGCTATAGATTGACATATATAGTATGACTGTGAGATTAAGGCTGAAAATGTGAGTTGGCAACCCTGTTGTTATTTATGGGGGTGACCAGGGCATGGGTGTACATGATAAATCTTGCTGACCTGGGGGGCACCCTTTTGATGCACCCCTGGGGATATTAATACAGAATTATATCCCTATTCCCTGGCTCGCCATTGGTACCTCTGCCTGTGTCTGGGTATGTATTGAATCATTAATATTAAAGTTGTTACTATTTTGCAATTAATTATAATTGTAGTGATTAGCTCTAAAATGGATACTAAACACAAATGTTTGGTGTTTTATGTCATAACAAAGGTGTTACTAATTAAAAAGCACCCAATGAGACTGCTGGTTAATGAACTTTGTAACTCAGAACAGCTCTTTTATAAATATAATTTGGTTTCAGTTTGAGTTTATTATTACTTAAAATGAATGTTTTACTTAAAACTATTATTTCAAATGTGATATATATTTTGCAAATAAAAGTGATGATTCTTGTTATAAAACCAAAAAAATTGCAATGTTTTTACTGTATTAAGTACCCAAAGTCTTTCTGTGAGCACTGCATAAATGCAGATTCTTTCTGGGGCCAGAATGGCGAGGCCTAGGATAGCTCACTAGCACCTAGGACAGCAAAGCATCTGCACTGCTGGCTGTGTTTTCAGATGTGCACTGAATTAAGACTCTGTTATTGTATTCCAGATGTTGCTAAATAATTTATGGAATTTTATGAAAAGGAGCTATCCAAAGCATTAAATACAATGTTGAAGTTCATGCCTTGGAAACTTCTCAGCAATGCATTAGTTCACCGCTAATATAGCGAGGGATATTATGTAGCATAGTGAAGGATACCTATGAACAGAAGCTGTAACGATCTACAATGTATAAATACCTCCTCGGGATTCTGGGAGATCTTTACCATCCTTAAATCTCCATCCTTCTGCGACAAGACCACGTCACTGTTTAGTTAGTAAACAGGAATCTTAATGGCTGCCATTTATTAGGCTCTGAGGGAGAAGGACATGTATGTGTAAACATATACATTTGTTTTTATTATCGAATAAGTACATGAACTTAAAATTCATTTGGGGCTATTTTGACCATGAGTTATATGCATTACTCAGGGGAGAAAGTTCCCTGCTAATAGGTAGGCTTTTTTTTGTAAGCAAAATGAATTCCTACCAGGTAGGAAAGCAAAGAGAAATATCCGATTCAAGGCACATTCCAGACACGGTGAGATTCATGGAACACCTGTCAGATGTACCTTTTAAAAATTGTTTCTCTTTAAAGCAAGTTTGAGGTAGTCACGCTTTAAGAAGGTTAGCAGAGGCCCCACTCTCTCCCACCTGTAAGGTGCCACGGCACTGGGCTTTATCTGATGGTAGACCCAGATGAACAATATGCCTGCAGAGATGACACCTGGTTGAACCCCCCCCCCCCCCCCCCCCCCCCAAAACCACATACCAAGGGAAACATACCAAAATCCACCATTTCCTCTAAATCACGCTCAAAACATACTCATTAAAACATGCTTCAAGCATACTGTTACATACTGCATACTGCCCACTCGCTTACATACTTCATCGCACATCTGAAATGCTCTCTTCAGCCCTGTGGTAATTACATCACCGTTAAAAGAATAAATAAATATTAATATTTCTTCTTTCTTCCCACACATTTATTGTCCAGCGCCGGCAAGTCTAGTATTTATTTAGACGCCCGTGTCCGCATGAAACCATAATGGAGGCCCGTGTCTGTCGTGTAGCCTCCATGGGATGGCACGGGATCATGAGACAAAGTATCAGTGGGCTGAAAGGTTTCGGAGCGTGTGGGCGGCACCTGGAGCTCAACCAGAGGTCGATCTCCTCTTTTAGTGAGCATGGGCATCCAGATGTGTGGCCGCTGAGTCCGGCAGGGTCTCTGGCAGGAAATATGACTCACGCAGCCTCAGAACAAAGAAGGGGCGTCACTCCGCAATCTGTTTGAACCAAAATCCCACTGGGCGAGATCTTCACCCATGCCGAGATCTTTCAAAGGAAGAACCATGAGGCCGAGGAAGATGAACAGCGGCAAAACATTACGCGGGAGATGAACTGGCACCGTTCTCCCCGCCACTGTCCCGGAATCACCACCCCCCCCGCGCGAGGAGACAATGCCACAGCTCTCCATGATTAAGTTGATACTCCCAGCATCCACAGCTCAGCTGGCTGGAGGACTGTCTGCATTCTGCTTAAAGGAACAGCAGGCAGAGGTACGACAGCAGCCCGAAAACGACGCTAAACGGCAGAACGGTGGCACATCGCTTAACCATCGAAAGTATATCCAGCATCATTCTCAAATCACAACACATTAAAATAAGCAGCATAAGTCAGCCCTGTAAAGAGCCTGTTTGTATCAGCTGTGATTTCTCACTTCAAGGAGCTGCCTGTCCTGGCAAGATTAAAAAAGGAATCCCTAACAGCATAATCAGCTGCAGTATATCACCCTGCCACGGAATACAGGAAATGGGCTGGTGCTCTTCCTCATCCATATTTCTCTTTCTTACATATACAGCTGGAGAACTGATAGCCTAACCAGTATTAATATGTTCAGCAAGCAGGTCATCCTAGTCCAGCTGGAGTCAGACACCAAATGAAAATAAAAATCGGAATGATTTCCATGTTCCATATCGGGCCCTGCAGTCGTTCCGCTGTCAGTTTAAATCTTCAGGTGTTTAATCTTGTGTTTTTCCATTACGCGCCAAACACAGTGGGCCCCCACATCAAGAAGACATGCTGCGTTTCAGATTCGCGGGGCGTTTAACCCCTGTGATCGTCCCAGGATTTCGGGATAATTAGCAGAAGGCAAGGCTCTTTGTAAAAACCGGCTTCAGAACAAAACATTTAAAAGGTAGCCCTGTTCACATCCATTAATAGGACGGGCCATTCGTCATCGGCGTGCCGGCATTCCCGCCGCAGGAAGCCTGCCAGAGGCTGCTGCCGTCCAAGAGCAGACAGCCAGATTATAATTTGATTAGTGGGTTTAGTTTCAAAAAGTTAAAATGACCTACAACGCTGAAACCGACATAAAAATCCTTGAATGTGTCCATTCATTACAAGAACATTGTGGCTTAATTAAGTGCTGCGAGCCGAGGTGGCCCTAGGCTCTGCTTTAGCAGGCGCCTGAAGCCTTCACCAGGAGGTCATGGGTTCCGATGGTCACTTCAGATTTTAGGGTCCGTTAACTTGATTGGAGAGCAGAGAAGACCAAAGAGAGGGCCAGCCTTATTACACGATTTTAATGTGTTTTACCTTATCAGTTGTAGAAAGCAATTACAGTGAGGAGTGCAGTTCCTGTTACACACGTGACCTCATCACATAGCATCTTACTGATATCATGCTACCTATTTAGCCAATCTCTCAGAAGGCTCACTTAGACTCAATTATTAATCTTGGCTGGATCTTGACGAGATATCATTACCCCACCCTGAGAATCTCAGACCATCAGAAAAAAAGGCTGCTGCTTCCTCCCCTGATATTCAGTGATTACACATCCCATAATGCATCTAAAATTATAATTTCTCATGTGACTCATTGAAATTTTATTATGAATCTATTTTTAATGCTCTTTACTTAACCTGTAGTCTTTTAAGCAGGAGTCAGTTCGACAATATTTTACTGAGTTAAAAGTGAGATTTTTCTCCTGGGAACCAAAAAAATAAAATAAAAAATGAACCCTCAGAGTGATCCCACAATCCTCTGGGGCATCACACATGCCTGTACTCTCAGACATCCCTTTGCTCCTAAACCTCTGTTCCTCTGCACTAAAAGAACACGACACAAAGCTCTATGCACAGGCATATTCAAAGGGATCACGATCCAGGATGCCTATATGGAAACTTCGAAAATACACTAGGAAATAAATTAAATAATAAATAAACTTTTCCCCCAATGTAAAACTTTAAGGAAGGAAACCAAATGTGCCTTCCTGCTTGTGGAAAATCACAGACCCACACGAGCCTTAATATGGTGGCTTGTAACATGGTCTTTGAGGTGTTTGTGGAACATCTTAATAAAGGCTTTGCTGTTATGTAATCTGAGGTTCTCCAATATGCGAGTTGGTTTGGACACATTTTTTTCCCTTTTGCAGGAAATAAGGGAGTGGGTAGACAAAAATCTTTAATCTAACAAAGCAAAACCTCAAATATACTAAAAATGCAAAAATACACAAAAGGAAATACTTCCCTTAAATTCCCCCCATATTGAGTGCATTCTACAGTTCCCCTCACTCGCTCACCAGTTCCCGTACACTTCTCCCACACTTCCTCCATGCTTCCACCACACTTCTTCTATGCTTCCTACTCACTTCCTCCATATCACCCCCACACTTTGACTGTGCTTCCCCCATACCTCCCACACTTCCCCCATGTTTCCCCATCACTTCCTCTACGCTTCCTCTATGCATCCCCCTTACTACGGCACACTTCCCCCTTACTACGGCAGACTTCCCCCTTACTTCTTTCCCACATACCCCTCGCTTTCCCCTGCATGTTGACCCAATTTAAAGCCATAAAAAGTCAATTAGTCAATCAGTGCCAGCTGGGTCTTACTGAGTAAGGGGATTGCAGACACGGGCCTAGGGATCAATTTCCATGGAAACAAAAACCCGGGTCCCATGCAGCTGCTGTACTTCCTTAGATATTGTTTATGTAGAATACAAAAAATCAGCAAGAAGCCCCCTCCCCTCCCCCATCTACCCTAACTGCCAGTCTGCTTTAATCCTCAAGCCAATGGGGAACCGGGCCATTGCACAGCACACAATCCGCGTTCATAAGCCCTTGCTGGTTAGCGTCTCTGGCCCACAGTGCATACTGGTACACACAGCGCTGAACAGGGCAGACCCAGTCTAAGACACTGGTTAATCGCAGCACATTCTGTCCTGAATAGCATGAAAATAGAGCATGGATGGACCTTAAACTACGTGCAACATATACCATCCCGAGCTGTGGCAGCATCATGGTGCTAAGAGCTAGAATTTGGTTTGCATGTATTCAAGCCCTGTCTGGGCATCAAGGTCATTTTCTTTGCCGCAGGGAACATCGAGCAGCTACAGAGAGAGCTATGAAAGCCTCCGGAAAGATCAGCTTCAGCGACGATTCCGCAGCTTCCCTCTTAAACAAAAACCTCTTTTCCTTGTGTGGGTATTTCATGAATAAATAATACAGAAGAAGAGATTTATGAAAAACTGAAAGTACTGCCACAAAACAGCAAGTTTGTAGGCAGTAAAATCCATCTTCTCCCATCCGTGCGAGTCTCGCTGTCCTGCTTTGCCGGCCACCTGTTCCCCTGGTGGTGGAGACTAGCAGGAAGTTCTGTTTTTACCTCCTAGACCCGAAACGAGCCCCCAAGAGGTCCACATGGGGCTGGAGAAACAAGCAACTTTGGAACCAGCTCCTCCATCTTCACACCCATCTACTGTAGCTTTCTACCATATTGATCAGACTCTCTGTCGAAAATGCAAATGTATTTTTATAAAAAGCAATGACATCAATTCCATCTGCTTGGCCAAAGATGCAGCCGCTACTTGCTTGCCAAGGCTTCTGTTGAGATCTATGTCTTTGAATTCCGTCCCAGCTCCGAGCTCATTTTAAAGTCATGCTTATGGGCATTTAACCGCTGCTAGGTGGCGCTGCGATTTACCGCCTTATTTGAACGATCGAAACCCCACCCGTGACCTAATCTTGAGAATTATTATTTTACGATGTACTTAAGAATCTGAGAGCAAGCCAAATAAAACTGCATTGTTTCATTAAAATATAGGAGAGACTTTGGCGGAGGGTGGCGGTGTTAGGAAAAAGCACTGGGAAAGGGCTGTGATGTGACCGCTACTTCTGTTTATAGTACAAAATGGACCGCTACTGCTGTTTATGGTACAGAATGCGACCGCTACTGCTGTTTATGGTACGGAACATGACCACCACTGCTGTTTATGGTACAGAATGCGACCGCTACTGCTGTTTATGGTACGGAACATGACCACCACTGCTGTTTATGGTACAGAATGCGATCGCTACTGCTGTTTATGGTACGGAACATGACCACCACTGCTGTTTTTGGTATACCATCCTCAAGCTACTTTACCTTGATGTCAAAAATGTCCACATTAAGAAACGAGAGTTAAATTTAGTGTGTGTTTTTTGTCAAACGGCATTAAGTGCCATTTTATGTAAACATGCGTCCTGAGACCTGCTGAGGGCTGAGCAGGACTGAGATTTTCTTATGGACCCCCTCACTTAAGAGCTCAAAGACAGATGCTAAGGGCCATCCAATCTCCTGGGTGTATCTGCTCAGCTGACGTTTCCGCTGAGCTATGGGGTTATCTCTGCTGTACAGGTGTGGTCTCCTAACCCTGCCTGACACTCCGTGTGGATGCAGCAAGTGTTGCAGATTAAAGGGGCACTTCTCCTCGAAGTATCCGGGCAACGTGATGGCCAATGGCACCCCTATCTGCCACATTTGGCCATTTATTGTATTTAATCTGTGTCTATAATTTGCACTATTTATCTGTATGTTTCTTTGTTTGTTTCGTACTCCTCCGATTTGCACTATTTGGGCACTGTTTTTGTGCACAACTGTCTCACTCACCTGTACTCTACTGGTGTGGCAAATGCAGTAGGATTTGCTAGATGGGCACAGCCCGTAGCAGATCCACACATTTACAGCACAGCCCCACTTTATGTACGCAGAAGGTTAGTACCTTCTGTCAAAGCCCCATCTCAGTTATTGTGCTTCATTATGGGCACAGGTCTGGTAAAAGTTTTGTATGTGAAGATTTGTGGCAGCAGGTGCTTGGAATTAGCAGCAGGACACAGTCGCTGTAAAAGGCCAGGCCGTAATCGGAAGGCTGCCCACTCTATTCCCACCAGGCCTCTGCCTAGAGCAAGGTCTTTAACCAGAATCACTTTAGTAAAAAGATAAAATAAACATAAAAGATTGTGTCTGAATGTAATGTAGTGTTCTGAGCTTAGGTTAGATGTGTCCTCCACGGACCCATGGAAGCTGTTAGTGTGCAGCGCGAGAAAAGAAATAAAGAAGAGTCCATGGAGAGCCGGCGAGCAGTGCTGTACGCGAGCGCCTCGGAATGATGAAGATGAACGATGAAGCTGAAGACCCGTCCCCAGGCTCATTACTCATCCTGGACACATTTTGACTTCCTTCAGTCAAACAATCAGCCCCTCCCCATATGAACCCCACCGGTGGTCTGTTACACACCCCGAACAGGCTATTGTTTCCTCATTTCTATAATGAGGTGTTTCAGCTTGGCTTGATTTATATATAATTCATACATAATAAATAACATGCATGAAATGCTAGCTGTTCATGTATGATATATAATGAAAGTGGCTAATGCTGTCAGGGTTTGAAAAGGGAGCATCTCGGTCACAATAAATACACTGACATTTGCCTCCATTTACTAAGATTATTAGTTACCCACTGAACGAGGTGGCATTTTTACAGTTTTACTCTGCCACTTTTCATTTTCATGTTGCATATCCCATCGATGTTTATGGTATGGAAAATGACCGCCACAGCAGTTTATGGCATGGAGCATGACCATCACAGCAGTTTATGGCATGGAGCGTGACCATCACAGCAGTTCAGGGAGCAGAACATCACTATTTATGGCACAGAAGATGACCACCATCGCTGTTTATGGTATGGAACATGAACACCATCGCTGTTTATGGTATGGAACATGAACACCATCGCTGTTTATGGTATGGAACATGACCTCCATCGCTGTTTATGGAGCGGAACATGATCAACACTGCTGTTTATGGTACAGAAGATGACCACATCAATGTTAATGGTATTGAACATGACCACCACCGCTGTTTATGGTATGGAACATGACCACAACTGCTGTTAATGGTATGGAACATGACCACCATTGCTGTTTGTGGTATGGAACATGACCACCACCGCAGTTTATGGTGTGGAGCGTGAACATCACACCAGTCTATGGTGTGGAGCGTGACCATCACAGCAGTTTATGGACCAGAACATTACCAACACCGCTGTTTATGGTACGGAACATGACCAACACCGCTGTTTATGCTACGGAACATGACCACCATTGCTGTTTATGGTATGGAACATGACGACCACTGCTGTTTCTGGTACAGAAGATGACCACATCAATGTCTATGGCGTGGAACATGACCGCCACCACAGTTTATGGTGCGGAGCGTGACCGCCATCGCGGTTTATGGTGCGGAATGCGACCATCACAGCAGTTTATGGAGCAGAACATGACCACCACCATAGATTAATGTCAGACTCATGCTGTGAGGTCTCTCTGAGCCGCATCATTTGCCTGCTGCCCACACTGAGTAAATCTCCCCAGGCCCAGAATCTATCCTGCTCTATCTCCTTCTTTCTGCCAGAGGAGCATGAATAAGCCTTAGACTCTGTCACAAATCGCATAATGCCCAAAAACAAATAAGTAACAAGATAGTTATTTCCCTCCAGAAACAGTTTGCATGTTATATAACGGCTACGAAAAGACCACTACCCACTTGCTGCCGAGAGGCTTCGAGGAATCTTCTGGATGTGGGCAGCTGTGGGCTTTAAGTCAATGCGATGGAAAAGAGCAGGTCTTGTAATACCAGCTCCGTGTATTTATGATGACTCTGCACGATCCAGTCTCCTTCTGCATGCAAGAAGGCTACTTTTCAATGGAAGACAGAATATTTGGGGAAAAAATCCATAGAAAAATGATTCCTCCTTATTCTGCCCGAGTGCAGAAGGAATATCTACCCTTCCCTGAAAGGCACAGTATGAATGCTACACTTTAAGAGAACAATTTTCGCACCGAAACTGAAGAAGTTAGACCACTGAACCCCCAGAACTGTCTCCTGGAGTTTAGCCCTAAGCAAAGTTCTTCAGAACTGATGCTTTCATAATCTGGCCCTAAACTGATTTTTGCTTTTTTCTAAGCCACCCACTGGAGAACATAGAGATGTTTTCTGTAAAGTAATGAGCTGCTTTCTCTGCTATACCTATGGCCACATTTGAGAAATCCATAGCATTCTTGGCCCGAGAAAGGTGCGGAAGAGGCTCATACTTGCAGCTGATCCTCCTGATCTCTCCTGTACTTTATGGTATCCGAAAATGTTGGATGACCACACACAGTACTTACCTGCCTCCTTAACATGCCTGTTCATTCTCCCTATGCAGAAGAAACCATAAATGGGCCGTCAAGCCTCGTAATTTTTCTGTGGTCATCAGGCCTGAAGAGTCATGTGGTAGTACTCAAGCATTTGTCATCATTATTTATTTGTCACCTATATTTATTACCAGGTACTAGCAGCATACTGACCATAACATTGCAGAGTGCAGGTGTGTAGGTGGGGCTCTGTTTGGTGAGATTCTCCCGTGTGTGGTTGCTCTGAGGGTACACCCTCCATGCTTGCTTTGTAATTATCAGAACTTTCTGTTTCGGGTGATCTATCGGATTGGATTTGCGGGTTCTGATGAGGATGCCAAGGCAGTGGTGTGGCACGGGGCTGCCACAGCTAGGTAGGAGGAAGATTCAGTTCCTATCTCCAGCTCTCCGTGTTCCAACCTGTGTATCTTGCAGCTACTTTGGTTTCTCCTGGATTTGCCAGATGGGTGTCTGACTTGCAAAGTCCAGGATATTTTAAGGTGAAGGGCCACAATTCATACAGAGGGGCCAACCTTATCTTCCGCCAATGATATGTTTTGAAATACTGAGTGATAGGGATGGGGCATTCTGGAAGCCAGTCAGCTTTCAGCTGGGGTCAGTCCCCTTGTGGCTCCACCCCTGTAAACATCCCGGCTGAATTAGTACATAGAATGTGCATTAAAGCCAGTTCTTAATTGTGAAATATCTGTATGTGACATTGTGATGCACGGCAGCACCACTGAGTGAACATGGCAGACACTGAATCCTGTGATTTCAGCCATCTGGTAGGTAGAGATGGGATTGGCAGCATCCTAGTTACCCTGCCTTTCCTTGCTTGTACCCCCCGTCTCGTGACCTCAGCACCGGCCCCCAAACCAGGCCCATGCAACAATGGTGTTCACCACTACTCAAACTTGAACATTTGTGTGGGGCCCTTGAGGTTTGAGGCCATCTGTTGGCTAAAACAGTCACTATACTAAATATTAAATAAACACGTCCCTTTCTTACGAGCTGCTGAAGTGGCATGTTCTGCTAACTAGTCATAATATTCTGACTTTGCTTGTTGGGTATATACTTAGTTTCCAAAACACCTGGGGGGGGGGGGGGGCTTGGGGGCCACAGTGACTTTTTGAATGGGGGCCCCAGAACAAACATAGCCACCTCTGGTCATGCAGGGTGCGAGTGAAAGCAGAAGAGAGCTTAAATCATACTTTTCCTGCTGAATTTTTTACTATTTACTTATTTTGAATTCAGCCTTATTTTATTTGGAATAAAATCCCACCATAATGTGATTCAGTATTACTGCACAGTAAGTATTATTGCACAGTAAGTATTATTGCACAGTAAACAAACTTCACATGAAACCAGGAGCGAGATTTAATGTAGTCCACAATGTTCAGACAGTCTTAAAATGAGTCATAGTGGATTCAGGCTTCCCGGGCTCTGAATAATTCTTCTTCAAACAAGGTGATGTTTTTCATCAGCCTGACAGCATCCACTCTGACCCCGCCCCCCCTTGACGCCCACTCAGAGCAACCCAGCGGCTGAGCAGCACAGAGATGTGATTGGTTGTAGCGCTCAGGGCATTTACAGGAAGGTGCCCTGTTCTACAAGGGATTTCGGAGAGCCTCCCTGAGACACCTTCCGCGCTGGCCATCTGGCGCATGGACGAGCCTGGGGAACCGTGACCCACATGAAGGACTTTGCTGGGCGGAAACGCTGAGTAGCATCTGCTCTCAGCGAAAGCACCTCGGGGTCCCGCCTGTGACATGACAAATTACGCCGGGCAGTTTACATTTAATTACTCAGTCGAACGCCCGACTACATGGGCGATTACAGCTTAGCCAGAAGTGAATTAATACAGCATAGCGGAGGGGACCAAACTTCTCAGAGATGATTGATAATCATCATCTGCAGTGCTGGACTGGTGCTTGTCAGTACAGCATTCTTAAAATAATACATGTTACAGTACTACATTAAATCAGTGTAAATACTTAGGCATAGGCATCTTCATCGGTGTCTCCAATGGAAGAACTTTCCACTTTCTGGAAAAAAGTACAATTTTCATTTGTGAGTTTAATTTCATCCAGGGGTTTGCATAGCAATGCAACCTCTTCTCTCTTAGAGGACAAACCATAAATTGCTTATGGCATCTGCAGATAGATCATTTTTTAATATTCCCTACGGTAGGAAACACCAAAAGTTTTTCCTGAAATGTTACTCCAGTGTACCTAAACGCACAAAATGGCACATTTATCTATGTGTTTGTCAGATGCTTTATTCAAATTCGGAATGTGTCATAAATAATAATAATAAAACTGTTTTATATTTTAAATCATCTCCACATCCCTATCCATTAAGACATTGGCTCGTTTCATGTGGGATTTCGTGATATTAAAAGTGTCACAGTCACTAATGTCCTCTTGTGAGAACCGTCTGATAGGAAGCAGCACCCGAGAGGTGAAATTAAGATGCGCATGAAATTCGGGGTTAGCCCCGGTGGACGAGCTTTTCATCGCTCAGTATTCGTCATTATTTTTTTCATACATAGCGCCAACCTATCTTACATTAGGTGTCTGAATGAAGACACCGACTTGTTGGCAGGAGGGTATTAATTTTAATTTGGTCAAGCCAAGTGTTCTAAAAATCATGAATTGCTTTGTTATTCTATTGTAAATGCTTCCGATTATTCTAAATATGCTGAAAACCAACATAACAGAACACTGTAATTAAGTTCTCTTTTTGGTTAATTGCATTTCATTCTGAATAATTACATGCTGAAGTAGGAAAGTGAAGGACTCCATGACCATCCTGAAGTGACCAGGGCATGGTGGTGATAGCCCTGCTTAATCAATCCTGAAGTGACCAGAGCATGGTGGTGATAGCCCTGCTTAATCAATTACAAATACAAGAAATGGTTAATCGTAAATTCAACTGGAAATTTCTGCACGAAAAACTTAAAAAACTGTCGATATGGTTACAGATAATTAGCTGCTGCTGTTTCTGGATCTTTTTCCTTAGGTATGTTTCGGATCAGCTATTGTATCGATTTTCTCATTAAAACCGTGACTCTCACAGCAGACAACACTCACGCCTGTTACTCTCTGGGGTCCCGTTCCTCACATACGTCAGGACACTGTCACCCCCCCCCCCCAAAAAAAGGATCCATTCACAGTATTGATAAGCTCGCATTGACTGTGTCCTTCTACTCCCATGAATTATGGATGTTTCATCTGTGAAGAGCTGTACCACATTTAGTTTTAGATGTGTAGCAGATATTGAGCTAACTACTGTCACCAGATGCTGACAGTTAAAGTTAAACAGCAACTGATATATGCAAATGTATTTTGGTTACTGGATCATTATGCAGGGAATGCTTAATAATTATTAATAAAAACAATAGATTAAACTCAACGGTTTTATTATCATTGTGTTAAACAAAGTTAGGGATGTCACTATTAATTATATCCATAATAGAGTAATCTACCGATTAATATGACGATTCAACGAGTAATTGTTTATAATATAATATAATATAATTAATATAATAATATATTGCATTTGGCACAAGGCAGGAACCAACCAACCACTGCAGGGTCACACATACGGTCAATTTAAGACACTCAAGTTGCATGTTTCGGGACAGTGAAAGGCAACCAGAGACTGTTAAAAAACAACTTCCACAGGGGTCAACATAATTACTCCACACACACAAAGCTTTGAAGCAGCAAACCAGACAAATGCACTGAGAGTTGGGAGAGGAAACAAATGTAGCAGTGCGCAGGAGATAATGACTTTCTGCTAGCAAACGAATGTACACGGTGCGCTGGAGAGAACGACTTAATGCTAGCAAACAAATGTATGCAGCGCACTGGAGAGAACGATCGACTTACTGCTACAAAATGAGTGAACTTATTGCTAGCAAACGAATGTTCGCGGGCGTGGGAGACAGAGCCGGCCCAAGGCATAAGCGAACTAAGCAGCCGCTTGGGGCCCCCACACCACCAGGGCCCCCCCATGAGTGCTTGAAATGTCAAGATCTTGATCGTGATTGGGATGGGGGAAATCAAATTCTGCTTAGGGCCCCATAAAGGCTCGGGCTAGCCCTGGTGGGAGAGAACGACTTACTGCTAGCAAACGAATGTTCGAGGAGGGGAGGAGATAACGACTTGCGGAACTTCCGGGAGTTTCCCGCAAATTGACAGCAGCTCCCGGACACCCGCAAATGATGCGCAATGTCCCGGAAATCTGTAGTTCAGCTAGTCAGTGTTGTAAAAAGGGCCCTCTCACCATGCACAGTTGGCAATATACATATACATATGACTTATACATACATACATATATACAGTGTGTATATATATATATACACGGTATGGGGCCTGTGATGGTGACGTCATATCGCAAGGCATCGTGGGTCGTATTTGTTACCTCCCGGATTCCCCCCCATCTGCCTCCCTGAAATCAGTATCCCTCAGGTGGGATGTCTGGGGAGGGAACGACTTACAACCAGCAAACGAATGTTCGCGGTGCGTGGGAGAAAACGACTTACCGCTAACAAACGAATGTTCGCGGTGCGTGGGAGAGAACGACGTACCGCTAGCAAACGAATGTTCGCGGTGCGTGGGAGAAAACGACTTACCGCTAGCAAACGAATGTTCGCGGGGCGTGGGAGAGAACGACGTACCGCTAGCAAACGAATGTTCGCGGTGCGCGGCAGAGAACGACGTACCGCTAGCAAACGAATGTTCGCGGTGCGTGGGAGAAAACGACGTACCGCTAGCAAACTAATGTTCGCGGTGCGTGGGAGAAAACGACTTACCGCTAGCAAACGAATGTTCGCGGGGCGTGGGAGAAAACAGCTTACCGCTAGCAAACGAATGTATGTGGTTTGCGGGAGAGAACGACTTACTACATGTGAGCAAATGAATGTACAAGGTAATAGCCAAAGTCTTTCTATCTCGCACAATGGATGGATTAGTTTCTTCTCGTGAAGGTTTTGCTCAGCTTTTTTCTGATTTGGCACCTTGTACTAACATGTTTGTACAATGTTCAGTGTCACAGTTAATATGGTCATAGCATTTCATACATATGCAGTTGTCACTTGGCAAGGACTGCAATAGATTGCTGGGTTCAAACCATCAATAAGTTCTGCTAAAATATTTTGCTTGGCAAGCTTTGCAGTTTTAAAGATGATTCATTTTCAACATTATCTGGAATGTTAAAAACATAAGTCTAAAGTTTACCCATGGTTGCCACCTCTTGTGCATCTGCTGTGATACTCATGCTTTCAGACTCTCACACTCACGCACGAAATCTTATGGAAAATCTATATTAACATAAAATTCCCTACATCAAAAGCTTTGGGGGAGTTTGCAAACCCTACAGACAATTAACAATGCAATAAAAGTATTACATACATGTAAATTAATTTGAAATGAAATTAATGCAATTTTCAATTCTTAAAATGTCACAAATAATGACAAATATTGTTCAACCCTACTCACATGTTTACAATAATATTATATGGTTAATATGTAGCTACTGCGTGTAAGATAACGTGGATAACTTTTGTTTTTTCAGCAATTATTAATAATAAGACATAGACATCAATTTTCTGAAACCACTTATCCTTCCGGGTCACCTGGAGCCAATCCCAGAAGCTACAGGCATGAGGCAGGGAACAACCTGGCACGGGGGATCAGCCCATTGTAGGGCACACTCAAGAAAGAAACAGACTGTGAAAATAACATAAAATCCAGGAGTGACAACTGACAATTTATTGCGGGTTATTGTACATACTTGCATATTGCACAATGAATAGTGATTTTTCTAAATGCAGTGGTGCACTATTGTACGAATGTGAGATTTGTCCTTCTTTGGGTCGAGCAGTCCAATTTTGGAATGGCCTTTGGGAAAAAAGAACTTCCTGAACCTGCTAGTGTGGGTGTAAATGCTTTTGTAGTGCATGTTGGATGGTAGTACAATGCAATTCATAATCATAATTATAATTTGTCTATTCTGAGTTGGGGGCGGAGCTAACCAGATTGCCCAGTCTTGCAGAACAGCAGGTTCAGGAACAGTAATGGCACATCTGAAACCAGCGCCAATGACTCCCCAGATGTTCCCCCCATGACACAGCTGTTGCCTACCCCTACACCTGAGCCGGACAACTGTGTCTCGACTCACAGCACCTGAAGTCAGTGCGGAGCCCCCTGTGGTGATTTATTGCATTTCTGCCTGCTGGTATGCTTGTTTAAACATTGTTTGGAAACAAAGAGACGGGTACAACCAGGCCAGACGTTGCCACACTTGTTTTACTAATTGCATCAAATGGATGTGAGTTCAGTGCCAAAAGCCAGTTGGGAGGTAATGGAAAAGCTGGCTGTCCACAGGGACACTGTGCTCATCGATCAGCTTACAGTACATTAGATTCAATTTTATTGTCATTGCACAAAGCACAAGTACTAGGTATATACAAGTACTGGGTATATACAAGTACTGGGTATATACAGCATCAGTGATTGCAGAGAATAATGTATGATATGTATATATACAGTACTGAGAAAATGTCTTTGGCAGTCAAAATGTTTACAGCTATTTATCTGGGTGGTAAACCATTAGAATATATTCAAATTAATAGTAAAACAATAAAAATAAGGAAGAATTTCTTCTGTTTTCCACAAAGTTACTGATACCTTGTTGGGTGGTCAGATGAACACTGCTTTGCTTCCCAAACCTCTCCTCCGGGGCACGCCAGCCATTCCATATGTTCGTTAAATTTCACCACTACTTAATTAATTAACTTAATTAAGTAAATGACTCAGTTAGGTATTGATTAACCAGACAACGTGGGGGAGGCATCGAAATGCATGGGTATGTCGGGTGTTTGCTTCAAACTCAGGGGAGACATTAGGAGAGGATTTGAAATGGCAAAGCTGACACACTATGACAGACATGAAGATCATTTAAACATCATTTTCTTTCAAGACTCGTTATCGGTAAGGTCTGGGTGGGCGGAGTATCACCATAATGCCCCTCCTAGGCATGGTGTTCGCCTAACCCCGGCTTGTTTGTATTTCCTGGTATGGGAGGCTAACTTGACGTGTTGCTCTCATGCTTGATTTATGCAGACTCTCATGCGGCATCATAGAGGCGAGCGTTATCAGCAAAGCGACTGCAGCATCTCCGGCTTTGACTGCTAAGGTGCTCCTCGAGGCTCGAGCCTGTGACGCTGGCCTGCTGCTTACCCGAGGAGGAGGAAGAGGAAGAAGGGCAGGGCACAGGAAGCGGGAGGACATGAACTGCCCTGCTTTAGCTACTGATTAATAGCTTTTAATCGCGGTTCCCTTGGCGGTGACTGATAAACGGCCCCTATTACCACACGCATGGCGGAAGCCCTTCTTCACACGGCCATACGCCGTCATCCTTTGCACTAGCAGCTGGCGTCCAGTTGGCATAAACAAAGACATTTACTTGGATGATTTAAATGTCATTGGGAGCGGAGGAATACCAGCCAGGCGGACTGACACCCCCCCCCTCCCCCCCTCACTGAGGCCATTTCATTAAATATTCATCAGAGCGACTTTTCCGTGTGTGTGTGGAGATCCCAAAGCAGTCGCAGCTTCATAACTGAGAACAGCTCATAAATGATAAATGGACTAATTGGGAAAAGGTGCGACTCACAATACTGTTATATAACCTTGTGTTATGAGTAGGCCCCTAACAGCTTCCGCTGTAAAATACACTAGTTATGTGGTCAATTTAGTGAAGACTCTTATGTCTGTTATATTAACCCAATACAACTTCTACCCCGAGTCATACAATACAGGAGTAAACAAACATTTTCAGCAGCAGGAGAGGTTAACGGGAAAAACTCTCACTTTCACTTGGAAAATGATTCTGAACCTGTTACTTGTTGTTTGTTCTCTACGTGACGGGATTTTCTATAAGGCCACAGTGTAAAGTCCCGGCTTCTTTTAATTGATTTATCTGTTTAGAGTTTCACAGGGATTTTGTGTTTATGTGTGTGTGCGTTTGTGTGTGCGCGCTGCATAGTTTAAACAAGGAAATCACTACGGAGAAAATGTTTGTGGTTGTAAGAAGGCCTCGTCACCCCCCCCCCGGAATGGGGAGAGTCGATATCCTCATGAAAAGCCAGATCTTTCTGTGTTTTTCTCTGTCCCTCCGCATAAAGGCGAAGTAAAATTAATGGGTTAGCTAAAAACAATCACTTTTATCATCTTCTACTTTAAACTGCTGTCATGGTTCTATTTCTTTTTCCCGTAAAACAAGGTGAAGCATGTTCTGTGCCGATGAACACCACCCGCCTTTCTCTGGTCAGGTAGTCAGGCTTGTGCTGAGCACTATTCAAGGGTGATTTTGCCTTCTGGTTTCCATGAAACCTGCTCCTCCATCTGCCTTTGGAGACGGCTGCCCCATCCTCTCGTAATCTAATGGAGTCACCTTTGTTGAAGGTCTAATTTTCTAAAATAATTCATTCCCAGTATTGCTGTCAACAGGGACCGGATTGCATTCAGTGGGCCAACTGGAATTAGTGAGCAAGACCCGCTTCCCTTTTGAGGTAAAAAGCAATTAGCCCTACTGTTCTGCTGCCAAAATACAGGATAGAAAATGCATAAAAGTGAATTAATGCTTGAAACAGACAGGATAATAATGACTAGTTTTTGTTGTTAATTGTTCAGTTGAATCTGTGGGGACGAGAGTCACCGCAATTTGTTGTCCCGAAGTGCAGCTGAGTCACAACCTTTAGTCTGCAAAATGAGCGAGAGAGGTGCCGGCTATCCCCGCCCGGACGAGCGCACGCCGGACTCTAATCGAGCAATAAACACAACCGCTCTTTGCGGGGGGGCGGCCACTGAGGGTGCTGATTTATGTGCCGTAATACTGTGTTATTAAATCAGATATATGCATTATCATATCGTATAGCTGCAGTGGTATTATATGGAAATGCTGAAATCACATTACGCTGTTTTGAATATGCTAATTGGCGTAGGCATTGACGCAGACGCTTGTCTGGCGGGATATAACGAGGTGCCTTCTACAATGCCGCGCCGACACAATGGCGTTATCAGGGTCCGCGGGGTGCCGTAACAGACTCGCTATCTGCATATGCATGAGCACCGGCACGCAGACCTGTGCGGGGATCACGTCCAGGAGCATCGTTCCCGGCGTGTGCTCACGTTCCTCCAGGGCTCCTCTTTGTATAGTAAGGTCTCTTATCTGCACCTGTCCTTCAGCCAGAGTCACAGAGGAGAGGGCACGCTCGGCCATCTGATACATACTCCCTAGCTTGTTCAATTGTTATTCGACAAATTACTCTCGCGAGCGGAATTAAGACACTAAAGGTTAACAGGGAGATACATCACTGGCTTGCTTTGCACTTACATAAAGGCTTGGAGAGATAATTATATAGATGTGATGGTCTTTCTCAGCTGAGACGCATTCAACTAACAATGTCTTCATTTATTACATATAACTTGCATATTTATATAAATAAATATTCTAAATGTTCAAAGGAAAGTATTATAATAAAAGTGAGAGATATGCTTTGTATTATTGGTTGTGAGTATTTTTTGATAATTAATGTACTTGACAGGGCACAAATAATATAGTAATAGCTAAGTTACTACTACAAGTACAAATCATGAACAAATATAGTCGCTACTTGAGGTAAAAGATGCATCATGATTCATTAATTATGAACAAATGTGAGATTTAATTTGTTAAACTTTAAAAGTGGAGCAGCTTCTGATGGGCACTGCACCAGTTTTCAGTCATACTTGAGCAGCGGCCTGCTTAGGCCAGTCCTGTTTTCATAATTCCCGGAAAAGTAAAACAGGCAGGGTTATAAATTGGGGCGAACGTCTCGCGATGAGTTCGGGTGAAGGGTGGATGAAGGTAAATCTCAGCACTGTTAAATATAACCCAGAACATGCAGACCATAAGCCGTCCAGCAAGCAGCCCTAATGTCAGAATGTGCTGCTTCATGCAATTTTGCAGGTTTTACCAAAGTAGAGCCCAGAAAATGTTTGATGAATTATCCTCCATCTTATCAGTATTCATGGAGTCTGGGCGCGGTGCTTGTCTATGACATTTGTCTTTGGTACATAGTGTCGAATTGTAATACAAGTGTGACAGAAATGTGCTTTGCTGACTCTAATATCTTATTGCTTGTATTTTTAATGTACAGTAACTCCACCATTATAAAAGGAAGATTACTGATGGAAAATGAAATGACGAAGCACAAATGAGCCTTTCAAATAATGATAATTGAAAAAGTTTCCAACAAAGTCATGCGAGACTGTGAGATATCTCAGCTATTCACTTTGCAGAGCCGTCAGGAAATGGCAGAAATCACTTGGGTATTGCCGTAAGGCAATGTCTGAAATCACATGTCTGCCCAGTTTAGGGTGAAGTTCATGCGTTATCTTCCGGCTACTGCTTTGATTTGCCCAGATGGAAATATTCAATCAACCGTCTTGTGTTTACTTAAAGATCTATACATTAATTATACAAGATGGAATGCAACAGACACACAATAGATAAGCATTGCATTTCAAACATCTGAAGATTAAATATCAAAACCCAATTAAAAGCAGACTGATGATCTTTTTTCAGTGTTTGCTTGCACATATGCTGTGAAAAATTCATTATCTCTTTGTTTTCTGCTCTTTGCCTCATTTACATTTTGATCTATAGAGCAAAAACAACGGCTGATAAAAATCACGTCGGGGATCCAGTCTGGGCAGGACACCGAACAGGAAGTGACACGGGACGGGATCTGGGACAGGGCCTGGGTCAGCACAACTCAGAGGAGCCAGAGAGACATTAACAGCATCGCTTTACTTATCTCAGGACAAATGCTGGCTGTCTCGTTTTGCTTGAGGTATGGAAATTAAAAACTGAGTATTGCTGAGACATATGTAAGATAAATGTGTAGCTCAGGAGACATAGTTGACTTTAAGTGATATGTTTCCAAGACCCTTCATGGAGACATTTTTCAATCCAGTTATGTTTTCTGTGTAATAATCAGAGAACCATGAAACTGACCCAGTGTCTTATCATTGCTTTCTAGTGATGACTTTTTTATCTAAGGTAAATAGAACCCAAAACATGTTTTTCTTGTTGCTTTGGGTTATCCAAGTTCAGCCCCTAGGTGGAATCTGCGCAAGTCTTCAATCCCAAGCTCATAATCTCTGGAACATTCCTAAAGGCAGTTCCGCCAAGGCTCTTGGTGGCTGCCTTCTTCCTGCCCCGTCCTCCTCTTAGATGCCACTCCTGTCCTGAGCTCCCCATCTGCACAGTCTCACATGCACAGCTGCATCCCCGTGTGGCCTTCCACAGTGCCTGCACAGTCTCACATGCACAGCTACATCTCCGTGTGGCCTTCCACAGTGCCTGCACAATCTCACATGCACAGCTACATCTCCGTGTGGCCTTCCACAGCACCTGCACAGTCTCACATGCACAGCTACATCTCTGTGTGGCCTTCCACAGTGCCTGCACAGTCTCACATGCACAGCTATATCCCCGTGTGGCCTTCCACAGCGCCTGCACAGTCTCACACGCACAGCTACATCCCCGTGTGACCTTCCACAGAGCCTGCACAGTTTCACATGCACAGCTACATCTCAGTGTGGCCTTCCACAGCGTCTCCACAGTTTCACATGCACAGCTACATCCCCGTGTGGCCTTCCACAGCGCCTGCACAGTTTCACATGCACAGCTACATCCCCGTGTGGTCTTCCACAGCGCCTGCACAGTTTCACATGCACAGCTATATGCCCTTGTGGCCTTCCACAGGGCCTGCACAGTTTCACATGCACAGCTACATCCCCGTGTGGCCTTCCACAGAGACCTGCACAGTTTCACATGCACAGCTACATCCCCGTGTGGCCTTCCACAGAGACCTGCACAGTTTCACATGCACAGCTATATCCCCGTGTGGCCTTCCACAGGGCCTGCACAGTTTCACATGCACAGCTTCATCCCTGTGTGGCCTTCCACAGTGCCTGCACAGTTTCACATGCACAGCTATATCCTCGTGTGACCTTCCACAGTGCCTGCACAGTCTCACATGCACAGCTATATCCCCGTGTGGCCTTCCACAGTGCCTGCACAGTCTCACATGCACAGCTATATCCCCATGTGGCCTTCCACAGCGCCTGCCCTGGAACGAGAGGACAAAGCGGCCCAGCACAGAGTCTCTCAAACGCTGTAGTTATGATCTGGGTGGTCTCCATCAATTCCCCGATGTCCCTTTTGAGTCACCCACTGCTGGCAAAAAGCCCCCCCACCCAAAGCTGAGCCCCGCCTGCAGCTCCTTTGTCTGATTCCGAGGGCCGCCCCCGCTCTGGTCTGTCTGTGGCGCGTCTCTCTGTGTGCTGATACCAACATCTGTTTTTACTGATCAAGCCATTCATGAATATTTGATGAAAAATTACAGCACATGGTGAGAGTGTATCAGCTGATGACAGGCGGTGACACCGGGCCGCTGCCAGCTCAGTCTGCTCTGCCAGTGCCACGTCACTCCCTCGCTGCTCTCTCATTGGTCCCCGGCAGCCATGCCTTTTCATTGGTGGAGACAAGACTGTAACTCAGTGTCACTGGCTAATTCACTTTGGAGCCGGGTCCTCTGCTCAAGCTTATGGAAATTCATACTTTGTAGATGTCACTGCACTAATACAATTGTCCACATAAAAATAGTTTGTCGTAGTTTACTGCACATTGTATATAAGGTAGAACATGCAGAGTTCGGGGTTATGTGCAGTATCCGCAGAGATGTATCGGAAATTGCCTAAATGTCAGCAATTCAGTAATTATAGTATGTGGAAAAGGTACACCCCCCCCCCCGAAGTCCATAGTTGCTTATGCGATCACACATTAGTGCTCAGGTCTCCCGTCCTCTAAAGACCGCGGAAGTAACATAAAATATTATGTAAATGTGACTCATACACCCTGACATTCTTCTCTCTAGGCACTATTCAGCCTTGACATTCAGATCATATCGAAGTTTGCTCAGAATCAGGATTATTGGCCTTACTGGCGGAGTATGTTTACCCACACGCAGGGAATTTGTCTCCAGGTGTCGATGGCTGTCATACATACAGCAGCAGATACATTCATGGTTTAGACAACACAATGGTCACATACAGTCCAGCATATATGCATATATACAGTTGCACATGTGCTTGATAATTGTATAAAACATGCAGGAATGCCGCTGAGCTGAGGTAACTGGGTCAGCTGCTTTGTGGGAAAAAGTGTTCTTGTACCCGTTTGTTTTGGTGCATGGTGATCTGTGGCACCAGCCAGAGGGAAGAAGTTCAAAGAGGTTGTGTCCCGAGTGTAAGGAGTCTGTGATGATTTTCCAAACCAATTGTGATGTTATTGAGGCTCTGACAGAAATCACACAGATGCATCAATCTCACATGGATCGTCTGGACGATCCGGGTTGGCCCACTCAGGGTCATGGAATGTACTGAGAGGGCCCAGAATTCCTTGCTAAGCCCGCGAGCCCACTTTGGCAAGGATGGATATCACTGCTTTAGTGTAAGCCCTGCTTCTGACGGGTCTCTGGATCTACGAATGCGGGTTAGAGAAAGTTAGGGGTGTCCAGTGCTCACTGAGCTCTCCTCCAAGGCTTTCACTTCAATTGTAATCATATTACTCTGTAATTACAGTCACAGGATGCAAGTACACGAGCTGTCAGAGAGGAGCTGATATATTAAAACTGCTGTGCTGGCTGCTCATATTGTTAGAAGTTAAATTATATCTGTGTGAAAATCACAGGCGAGGGCTACATCGAGGGCTAGCTGTTGTAGGCAGAGCGCTAGCTATCACAGGCAGAGCGCTAGCTATCGCAGGTGGAGTGCTAAATGGAGCACTAGCTATCGCAGGCAGAGGGCTAGCTATCACAGGCGGACGGCTAGATGGAGGGCTAGCTATCACAGATGGAGCACTAGCTATCGCAGACGGAGGGCTAGCTATCACAGATGGAGCGCTAGCTATCGCAGGCAGATGGCTAGCTATCGCAGGCGGAGGGCTAGATGGAGGGCTAGCTATCACAGATAGAACACTAGCTATCGCAGGCAGAGGGCTAGCTATTGCAGATGGAGCGCTAGCTATTGCAGGCAGAGGGCTAGCTATCATAGGAGGAGGGCTAGATGGAGGGCTAGCTATCGCAGTAAGAGGGCTAGCTATCACAGATGGAGCGCTAGCTATCGCAGTAAGAGGGCTAGGTATCACAGATGGAGCACTAGTTATCGCAGGCAGAGGGCTAGGTATCACTGATGGAGTGCTAGCTATCGCAGGCAGAGGGCTAGCTATCACAGATGGAGCGCTAGCTATCACAGATGGAGCACTAGATATCGCGGGCAGAGGGCTAGGTATCACAGATGGAGCACTAGCTATCACAGATGGAGCACTAGCTATCGCAGGCAGAGGGCTAGGTATCACAGATGGAGTACTAGCTATCACAGATGGAGCACTAGCTATTGCAGGCAGAGGGCTAGCTATCGCAGGCGGAGGGCTAGATGGAGGGCTAGCTATCACAGAGTGACCTTTCAGTAGCTGTAGGCATGGATTTTATCTCTTTGCTGTGTCTTGGACATTAGAGAGAACAAAGTCTGACCTGTTTATCCGAAACCATTTCATTCATATTTTTTCTTAGGAGTGTTTTTGATTGATAAATATGTATAGTATATATTTATATATGACATTTAAAAGGGAAATGCTGTCTACTGTTGATTTCCTGGTCTTGAGCAGTTAAGGAGAGAGATATGAGTTGTGCTGTTAGAGTACGTGAGTGTGACTGAGCGGCCCTATGGTGCTGCCATGAATGCACTCCATATCAGCTATGCTGGGTGTGCATGCCTGTGAATCAAATCTGCAGAGCATGCATGTAATGCTGCCCTGCATTAATGACTGCTCTTATGAAACCTGTGGTCGGGAATCATTCCTCAGGGTATTTTTACTTGTACAATTACTGACATCTGGCATCTATTCTGTTAATAAATTTGTGGCACATGAATATAGCGGCCCGTCTAAAGGCTCAACCTTAAAATGAATACTACCATTCCAACATCATTGAAAAGAATGAAAAAAAAACCTTTTAGCCAGTCACCTCATATTTAAAGCTGAAATTTAGAATGTTTGTCTGCTGGGGTATTGGGATCGGTACTCTCAGTCTATCATCTGTCTGAAATGATAACTCCATTACTTGCTCATTAATGGCTGATTGCCTCACAAAGACACCATTTACAAAGCGATGTCCGTGGAGTTTTTAAGAAGGCCGAGGTGTGCAGTCCGCCGCGCGCAGGAGCCGGAGGGGGGCGGTGTGTTCTAGCCTCCTGCTCTACTCTCGACGTTAAAATGTTATGCAACAGAAAAAATAATGGTAAATAATAAATGTGGCACAGGGTTCAAAGCAGGCTGGCCGTCCTGCAGGATGCCCCCGGCGCTGCTTCACTGAATTGTGGGAGGCAGTGCAGGTCGGTGGGTCGGTGTGCACCTCTGCCTCCGGGGGCTCCCTTTGTTTCTGGGACGGCCTTTTTTGCACGCTGAGGGTGTTCCCGTGGTCTGGACTGCTCCCCGGGCTGGGCCCGGCCGCCGGGGTGAAGCAGCTCCATCTGTCTGCTTGACGTTCATCATGCTGTTTGATTAGCACCAGGGTCACGTCCTTCCTGAGGCCCCTGTATGGCGAGCCGGCCTGCCGATAAGCCTCAGAGCCGCCTGCTAGGCATGTTTACATACTTCATCTGTGATGCTGCCCCCGGTGCACTGGAGTGGTCAGAGATGGCAGCTGGAGGAGGCTATCGTGTCAGCTCAGCAGTGATGGTAAAGGGAGACTCCTAGTGATAAACACTGATAGACAATAGAAATAGTCCCAAGCAGCTATTAAGAGGCCTCACAACAGCTATGCCAGCAGAGGGCTGTGTGGCCATCGCAGTCATTCTGTGCGGCCTGTCCTGGCAAGTCTGTGATTAGGTCTAATAAAACAGCAGGCCAGCTTAGTTACTCTGCAGAGGAACAAAACAGCATGCCTGCTGTAGTGTTTGTACAACTTGCCCCTTTCTTACCCAACCATAGCTTCTTTTATAGCAGAAAATGACAAGTTATATAACCTTCAACATGGTTGACCTTTAATATTTGCTCAGTTCTATGGGCTGCTGCACTTTGGATCTCTCACCTTCGCCACAACCTGCCATCTCTCCCTGCTCTGTCTAGTCTCTTTATCATTGAATGTCTCAAATAAGTTCCGACGCTGTTTATATAAGCAGCAGTATTTCATTTGGATGTCTCTTAGCACACATTCACATGTTGCAGTTACATTACATTTGCACTGTAAGATATATGCATTATTATAAGATGCATTTGGCTCTTCTAGGGTGTGATCATAGATTCACGCTGTTTCATAAGCTCCCCAGCCTACATGGTCTTGCTGTACCCCGTCTCACCCCCAAGAGCCGAAACTATCAGTTTCTTGCCTTGCAGACACAGGTGGAGCAGGCAAGCGTCTTGTGAGTAAATATAGACACAGAACAAGTCAATTACAAGTGAATTTCTCTCATCAAAAACGGATGACACTACTTACTGATAGGAGTTTCAGCTTTCTGAAATGCACGATCTTCGTATCTCTGTCTTACACAGTTGAGCAACATTAAAATGTTACAATGAGATGATGTGGATCGGCTTGTGCTGGAAGTTTGGGTCGCAGTTTGGCCAGCTGGGACACGCAGTGGTGGGTCCCTGCCCACACCTCCACCCCGGAATCCACACCACAGGGTTGCCATGATCTCCCTCTGAAGGCATGTCCTTATAAACTTACTTTACAAAGGAACACTTTTCAAGAAGATTTGGCCAAAAGCTCTGGGCTTTTCCTCTCTGTATCATCAGCGAAATTTTGTGCACTAAGGACATGAGGATATGAGGTAAATGCTTTTGAGAAAATGCCGTCTGTAAGCACAGATAACACCGTGTCCCTGTGCTTTGTTTGCAAACTGAGAACAAATTTAATTACACACTATTAATAGTGAAATCATTAAGCAAAGTGGGGAAGAAAAGTGAGTGTAAAACTGAAAGGAACACGGAAAAACTTAAAAACTATAATACAAAGAGCAACGTGCTTACAATTCCAATACCAACGTGGATTAGGCTTTTATAAGTCAGCAAATACATTGACTGCATAACATTTTCTGGTTATTACAAACAACGTAAATAGCTCATTTTGTTAAAATATACATGCAGAGTTACATGCTTGGCTACTGCAGTAATTACAGTCAAAATGTCATTCTGGCATTATGTAGTGGAAGATTGAGCAGAAACCCAAAAGCAGCTTTTAATGAGGGCAAACATTAGGCAAGAGGAACTTGGTACCAGTGCTCCTCCGGGGATAAAATAATCTGCTTTGCGTGACTGATGTTTGGCCACCATTTTCCCCAAAATGCACTTATTTATCCAAAATGCAGCTGGCTGCTGTCATTTATCAGGGACGGTGCCTCACGCGGACTATGTAGCTATTTGTTAGCGTGGTGCCATGGTGCCGTGCCAGAGTGCAGGCCTGTTATTAACTACAGGCTCAGTATTCAGGCTGGCCAAAGTAATCCGGAATCTCCACCATCACCAGCTAAGCGCAGACGCATCCCTGTTGACAGATGGCCGGGGGGAAGGTCACTATGGCTGAGTGGCATCTCCGAGTGTTTGTGGTGCTGATGCTGAGAAGCTGGTTAGCATCTGTGCCCCTCTGCGTCCGCCGCTCAGTGATGGTGAATTCTGGCGTTTTATTTACTGTTTGCATAAGCATGAATACAGATATATCGGAATGCCTCTTCTATGCATATCGCATCATGTTCGCTTTTGTGACATATCCAGACACACAGGGGCGTAGCTTTGGGTATGGACAGTAGGGACATGTCCCTCCCAATTTCGTGGGAGCATTGTGGGGGTGTGGCTTCAGGCCTGATTTGGTCCCTACCAGCATCGACACCAAAGCAACCCCCTTGCACACATTCACTAATATGGACCAAAGTATCGGGATATTAGGATATGCACATCGAGACATTTTTGGCAATTCTATGCTTCCAACTTTGAGGGAACAGTTTGGGGAAGGCCCTTTTCTGTTCCAGCATGACTGTGCCCCAGTGCACAAAGCAAGGTCCATACAGACATGGTTGGGTGAGTTTGATGTGAGGGCCCTCACTGAGCCCTGATCTCAACCCCATCAAACAGCTTTGGATGAACCAGAACGGAGATTGTGAGCCAGGCCTTCACATCCAACTTCATTGCCTGACCTCACAAATACTAAATCGGCCAAAATTCCCACAGACATCTTGTGGAACGCCTTCCCAGAAGGGCGGAAGGCTGCAGAGGGGGGAGCAGCTCCATATTGACTCCCTTGGATTTAGAATGGGATGCCATAAAAGTTCCTGTAGGTGTAATGGCAAGGAGTCCCAATACTTTCGTCCACATAGTGTATATACAGGGGACCCTAAGCGTCTGAGCACAGGTGCAGCCATTAATTCAGGGCCCCATGAGCCTCTTAGGGGTTATAGGGCTTGCTCAAGAGCCCAACAGACACATGACTATTCTCCTGAGGTCAGGGGTCGAAAGGGCGACTTTCCTATCACATCCTATCCTATCTGCAGTGTACATACAGGATGTTCTTGATATTTTATGGAGAGTGAGTGAGGATGCACTGGTAATGTGTCGGAGCTGAGGGGGCGCTCGCGGGGGGGGTGGGATTTGCGCAGTGGGCTCTCAGGACTAACACCTGCTGCCAGCGCAGCGACGCTCACGAGTGATTGTTTAATCGTGTGAAGGAGCCCACCGCCATCACGGCCGTGTTCTCCCGGGTCCGAACAAATGGAACCGCATGACAAATGGCCCCATTAGCCGCATCTAAGCTTCATGTGGAAAAGAGTAAAAGCGTGTGGATGTGAGCGTGAAGCGGCCTGCTCACCACACACTAGGCCATGTGAGCGTGAAGCGGCCTGCTCACCACACACTAGGC
>JAODKM010000058.1:1624962-1645421 GCA_026780845.1 Petrocephalus sullivani | reverse complement strand
GCGTGAAGCGGCCTGCTCACCACACACTAGGCCATGTGAGCGTGAAGCGGCCTGCTCACCACACACTAGGCCATGTGTGTTAAAGTAAGAATACATGTACAATTCTGAGAAGCCCCTGAGAGGTCCGCCCCCAACACCGCCCGGTGTGTTCAGACTCAGTCTGGGCCTCCCCACATCCTCGCACCCCCCCAGCATGTGCAGTCAGACGCTGTTTTTCCTGCTTAGATGCACAGGAGGAAGAGGAGGGCAGTGATGGTGCGGCCTCTCCACATGGGAAACGACGCTGCCAGACGCATCCTCAGGTGAGGGACGCAGCTGTATTCTGTCAGCACGTGTTAACATAGATGATTTTTTAACAGGTTTAAATCATGAGGAAGAAAGATCCTGTACTGTATGTCTTGACCAGGCGTTTTTTTGTAGATGTGATAGAAGTGGGGAGTATAAATCAGCTTCCCTGCTGCGCTGGACGTCACACCGGGGTGCTATGGAGCACACTTTGTCATCCATGTCCACGAGGCGCCGAGGAAGCAGCCGGGCCCGGCTTCTGGACACTCCAATCTCCCGTTTTCTTATCTCCAGAGAAAGCGCGATGCACATCAGAGAGCGCAGCGTCATGAGGGACACACTCCGATGATGAAAAGAGCAGCTATTCTGGGCCAAAGCCAGGCGTGAACTAAGAAACAGCACTCCGATTTGTCAGCTTTATTATTTACACGGGGAGCACTGGCAGCAGGCCTCTGGCGCCCTTCAGGCCTCCGGCTCCCGTCAGGCCTCCTGAGTGCGTGTCTCTCCAGATCACGTCTGCAGCGGGCAGGCCAATCCCACTCATGCGATGCGCATAGCTGCGGTATGGTTTGGAAATGGGAGACTGAGAGGAGGGCAGTTTAAAGGCGGCTGGCTGGATTATTTATTCATTCTTTACACTAAATCTGGCCTTTAGCTCGGAAGAGGGGTACATAACCCAGCGTGGCCATGGAGTGACAGGCAGACATGCAAGTTTTAATGAAAGAACCAGCCGTCAAAAAGGCGCTAATGTTACTTAGCAATATAAACAAAACTCAGCTGCTGGGTATCCTATCCATCCCATAATCTGGCCACGTGGAGTCGCTTGGCTGGCTTGCCCGGAAACTCGGCTCGAGCCTGGAGACGGCTTTATCTCCACGCAGCGGGATGAGCACAACGCTGTAGCGGTCAAAAATGGAGAGAAGAACATTTACTACAGGGCTTCCTTAAACAGGGGATATTCGGCCTTCCTTATTGTAAAGGTAAAGGTATACACTGTGTATAAAATGCCCAGAAATCCATGGCTAGGCGGGTGGTATAAAGCCACTGCGTTTCGTGGTCCTGTCTCTGGCTGTGACAGGCTGCACCGATTACCGATGGCCCTTAAACTGCAGCCAGGTTTATAGCGGATCAATGTGGATGGTACTAATTACTGTGATCTGTCTGCATTTTGCCCTCTGATGCGCGAGTCAATGGAGGCCGAATGTAAAATCAGCAGAGAGGATCATGGGATTGGGCACCTACAATGCCGGATTAACTAATGAGAGCAAAGCGTAGGGGTCACATGGGGCCATGGCATGTTTGTGGAGCTTTGCCTCATGGAGGACAGCGTCCTGCCGTTTCTGCAGGTGTCAGGTGTTTAGCGACAGGTGTGTTTACTCTCCCGCCGTCTCTTAAGCGATCTGTCCGAGCGGCGCCCGGCCTAACTAAGACAGATGAAGTTTGCGAAGGATATGACTGGCCGCCTGAGAAATGGGGAACAACACAGTGTCCAAACGCATTATGCCGAGAGGCGAAAACGACCAATCAAAAGGAGAGTCACAGCCTGGGGAATTAATCAGCCTGAGAGCCAAATCCGTCTCCTGTTTGCCTTTCCATTTAGTTATCATTCCATACGTGTGGTGTCAGGGAGCCTGATTTTATTTGGTCAGACTTCCATTTAATGTTGATAAAGTATGGAAGGGAAGGATGACTCAGACAATGGAAATCCGTCACTGCTGCACCAAATGTAATCCCAGAAATAAATTAAATGGACTTCCAGGACTGTTTGCCGAGAGATGCTCTGCCATACAGTCATGCCAGCCAGTGAAATATTATCTTATATGCGTGCGTGGCGGAGAAAGAAAGATGCTGCTTCAAGAATAAATCACCTCGCCACAGAGCGGAGAACATTCACTTATAATGCGGCACATTTGGATTGCATCTTTGGCCAGGAGGAAAGTCTGGAAACACAGAGCCATCTGGAGCAACCAACATGAAGCAACAGCCTCTTCTGCTGCCAGCGGTACGGGGGGGGGGCGTCGGCTTCGTCGCTCACATCTTCATCCATGGCAGCCAGCGGTGGCGGGGACTGGTGGAGCTGGCCAGGGTACCTGGAGATGTAAGCAGGCTGTGGACGGCCTTCACGATCTTACCATTGCTGTTCATCTGGGACTCAAATGTTCATCTGGGACTCAAATCTAGCTGCAGGAGATCCATTTTCCGAGGGCAGAGGAGGCCCAGCATGTGTTTCCAGCAAACTATACACCAGATTGTGGGAAGTTTCTAAAGCAAGCAATTGCTGAGGAACATCAGAGATTCTCTGTAATGGTGTCTTGGGTTTCACAGTGGCTATGAAGAAAAGCCCAGCTGTAGCTATAAAAGAATCTGTGCTGGATGGTCATGTGAAGAACATGCTTTGCACCAAAGAAGAGTCTGTCTGACTCGCCCTTCACCACTCTCCGGTTTGTATTTAAGGCCAATTTATACTTTACATACTTATGTATGTATACACACACATATATATATATGTATATACACGTAAGTACGCCACAGCCTGACTTGTACCTCCCCAGCAAAGTAACTGCACATGCGGCAACGCAGACCACAGGAAATGTGATTGGTCCCCTTAATGCACAAAGCACATGAGGGCAATGCAGAAAGCGTACATCCCAGGTGCACTTATATGGCTGATTGAAACTGAAGTGCTATTTATATCCAGCATTACATAACCCACCCTAAGCATCATAGCAACAAGTCTACAAAACAGTCAGGATAACAATGCCAATTTCAATTACCTCCCTTAAATGTTTTTTGTCTTGTAAAGTACAAATTAAGTAAAAAGTAGTATAGACACTAACTTTAGAAGACGCATAAAAAGTAACTTTGTAGAGACTCAACTTTTTTCCAAATTTGTCTACAGGATATTTAGAGCTGCACAAATATAACCAGGACTTTTGTTAAATGTTAGTTTTATTCTGTTTGAATAGCCTGATTCAACAATAGAATACATTGCAGAGTGGAAAGACAGTAAATCATCTACCATTTTCACAGAGTTATTGCTAAGCAATGCAGATGCGCACACAAGTATAAACACTCGCAACAACATAGGCCAGGGTGTAGGTCATGGTGTAGGCCACAGCACAGGTCATAGCGGAGGCCAGGGCATAGACCACAGCACAGATTATGGCATAGGCCACGGCACAGGTCACAGCATTGGCCAGGGTGTAGGTCATGGTGTAGGCCACAGCACAGGTCATAGCATAGGCCAGGGTGTAGACCATGGCACAGGTTATGCCATATGCCAGGGCGTAGACCACAGCACAGGTCATAGCATAGGCCAGGGCATAGACCACAGCACAGGTCATGGCATAGGTCACAGCACAGGTCACAGCATTGGCCAGGGTGTAGGTCATGGTGTAGGCCACAGCACAGGTTATACCATAGGCCAGGGCATAGACCACGGCACAGGACATGGCTTAGGTCATGGTTGGAGTCACAGCGTAGATCACGACACAGGTCACGGCACAAGTCACAGCATAGGCCAGGGCGTAGGTCATGGCGTCGGCCACAGCACAGGTCACGGCGTAGGCTATGGCACAGGTCACAGCATAGGCCAGGGCATAGGTCATGTGCTGTGGACCACAGCACAGGTGTAGGTCATAGCATAGATCACTTGTGTAGGTTGCAGCACAGGTCACGGCTTAAGCCATGGAACAGGTCACAGCATAGGCCAGGGCATAGGTCATGGCTTAGACCACGGCACAGGTCACGGCGTAGGCCACAGCATAGCCTAGGGCATAGGTCATGGCGTAGATCGCTTGTGTAGGTCATAGCATAGATCACTTGTGTAGGTTGCAGCACAGGTCACGATGTAAGCCATGGCACAGGTCACAGCATAGGCCAGAGCATAGGTCATAGGGTGGACCACAGCACAGGTCACGGCGTAGGCCACAGCGTAGCCTAGGGTGTAGGTCGTGGCGTAGATCGCTTGTGTAGGTCGCAGCACAGGTCACGGTGTAAGCCATGGCACAGGTCACAGCATAGGCCAGGGCGTACGTCATGGCGTAGACCACGGCACAGGTCACGGTGTAGGCCATGGCACACGTCACAGCATAGGCCATGGTACAGGTCGCAGAGTAGGTTACAGCACAGGTCACAGCATAGGCCATGGTGTAGGTCGCTTGTGTAGGTCACAGGCCACGGGTCACTGAATATAATTTAAATTGAATCTGATACATTTTGACATTGATATGTTATGGGCACTTCAGCACTGAGTTTGCTGTTATTAAGCTTTATCATTATATAGCACGTGCAGAATTGACACTCATATCTATCTGCATATACATACGGTGGATATGCATTCCGTAAGTCTGTCGTCTTGGGGGAGGGCGTAGGAAACCTGTCCCTCCTGTCTCTCCTGTCCCTCCTGTCTCTCCTGTCCCCCCTCTCCCTCCTATCCCCCCTGTCCCTCCTGTCCCCCCTGTCCCCCCGTCCCTCCTGTCCCCCCTCACAGACTGCAGCTGCAGAGCACACATGCCTGGGGGACAGGCAGTATCGCAGGCCTAATGAGCCGCGCAGCATCCTGCCTCCTGCCGAGCTTCAATTAAGCCTGATGAACAAAGCTAAAGGAGGGATTTGTGCTGCCTTGTGAGTTACCTCGCAGGAAATGGGAACCCCCGTATGCAATTCAGTTTATGTTTACATAGCGCCTTTCACAACACAGTCACCTCAAGGTGCTGGAATCGAATGCGCAGAGATACATTATGACATCATTTATACAAAATGGTGCATGAAACAGGGAAAGAAGGAAAGACAGAATGCCAATGGACAAGACGATGGAGGAGAGGAACCTAAAACCCCGAGTAGGGAGGAACAGAACCTCGAGGGCTCCAAGGTCGACTGGCTGCCCGACCCCCCGGGCATGCTGACATTATAGAGTATGAGGAGAATGAGGCTGTTTTAACACGCGTTTTAGCTGTGCTCATAGTCAGAGTCCGTCAGTGAGCCAGTTCCCTGGGCAGGTCTGTGTGAGCCGGCAGATCATGGGCTGTACCCACGGATCATAGACCACACCCACGGTGTCTCGGTTTATAGACCACACCCACGATGTCACAGTTCATAGGCCACACCCAGCGTGTCACAGTTGGTAAGCTACACCCACCTCATGCATCCATAGGACTAAACCGGCACTCTACCCTGGTCACCATCCAAATATGTGGGGAGGGAAATAGCAAGTCCATGTGGGGTGGGTCCCCACGTGATCCAGTTTGCACTAAAACCGAGACGTGAGTCTGTGCAGGGTAGAGCAGTGGGCGTGTCTAAAGGTGGCACATGCAGTAGAGCTGCCATGCCAAAAGGTTATTTCTACTCGGGAAAGCGTTATTTCAGAAAGACACCAGACATATGGGTCAGGAAATTACTATAATTAACAGATAACTATAATTAAATGCCTGGTTCATATTTTTTCATATCGCATAAAGCATTTCCTGTGCTCGTTTACACTTACTGCTTTACTTCCAGAAAGCACAAAGCAAATTACGCGCATGGTTCCACCCACTTTACCACACTCTATTCCTGTTGACATGCCCACAAACCTTTTGACAGGCCCAGTACTCCAGCCTGTAGAGATCTGTACTGGCTACAGCCCACCTCTCGGCCCTTGATCAGCACTCCACAGTGATGATGTTACACTTTCAGGGCGTGAATCTGAGAATTTCAGCTTTTATTCCCATTTGGGAGCTGTGCTGTTTGAAAACGGTTGTTTTGCTGTCATGGAAGAATTCACTTTCTTCTAGAAAAATCAGGTCAGCTTGTCCTTTGGAAAAAGTGTTTCTCTGGTCTGGCCAGAGAGAAAATAGACACGTTTCTGTATATTTTGCAGTGAAGAGCTGGGCTGAGTAGGCGGGCATCCCCCACCCCGTGGCATATCCCAGGCAGCCCACGTCATTACCATGCCATTTCTGCTCCGTTATGCTGACCACGGCCCCAGCAGTTGCTTTTGAGTTCCATCCCGCATGTTTTATTTCTTGAAGATAGTGCTGTTTGATTTAGCCTAACTCAGGGATTCTAGGAAAACATAAACACAACCTGTGTATGAAATGTTAAATGACACATGGACACCCCACCTGGAAAACCTGGATTTATCTGCTAGGGATTGTGGGTAATGGTCTGAAGAAGGCCACTGCACACAGTCGGCTGAATTGTAAAGCCAGGTGTGTGATTGATTGATATAAAAATGCTTAAAATAAGGGAAAGGAAGACATTCCATATAATTAAATCCATTTTTCAGTCACTCCTGCAATATCTTTTTTACCATCCACCTTCTAACTGCTTAAGGTCACAGACTGAGAGCCTATCCCAGGCAGAATAGGCAAAGGCTGGGGCAGGCCCCGGACAGGACGCCGGTCCGCTATAGGGCACAAGGCTGGGGCAGGCCCCGGGCGGGACGCCGGTCTGCTATAGGGCACAAGGCTGGGGCACGCCCCGGGCGGGACGCCGGTCCGCTGTAGGGTACAAGGCTGGGGCAGGCCCCGGGCGGGACGCCGGTCCGCTATAGGGCACAAGGCTGGGGCAGGCCCCGGACGGGACGCCAGACCCCTATAGGGCACAAGGCTGGGGCAGGCCCCGGACGGGACGCCGGTCCGCTATAGGGCACAAGGCTGGGGCAGGCCCCGGGCGGGACGCCGGTCCACTATAGGGCACAAGGCTGGGGCACGCCCCGGGCGGGACGCCGGTCCGCTATAGGGCACAAGGCTGGGGCAGGCCCCGGGCGGGACGCCGGTCCGCTACAGGGCACAAGGCTGGGTCGCCTGGCTTGGCTCCTGGGCCGCCTGGCGTGGCTCCTGGGCCGCCTGGCTTGGCTCCTGGGCCGCTCGCGGTATGCGTGGCCATGGTAACAGCCGCCGGCGTGTGATGTTCTCCTTTCTGCGCCAGCGCTTCACCTCGGTGGCGTATTGGCTTGCTTCCTCCTTTAAGCCGTCATGGCTTAAAGGCTCCTCCTCCTGTGACGCTCTCCAGGAAGGAGAGTACTGATAAAGGCCTCGGCCTGCAGCCCCGGGCCCCTGGCCCCCGGCCCCCGGCCCCGGCCCTTGGCTGTGTATCCTCACACTGTCACTTTCTCTTCCCATGTCTGTCAGTGATGTCATTCCCTGCTTCCTAAAAGGAGGTGTAGGTAGCGGTAATATGGGGGCGTCCAGCCACCCTCTTCTGGGGGTTCAAAATAAGACAAGTGGTGTCGTTTTCAAGCGGGGGCTTTTCTGCATGACGAACACAAACCACCGGTGGTGAGGAGCTCAGCCCGGTGGTGCACAGCGTGATTGCGGCTTCTCTCTTGCACTCCGCAGCATTGATGTATTATCGCGCTATTATTACCGTGCAGGCGAGTGACCGGGCCCGCTTTGCCTCTCATCCTAACATCACAGACTGCACCATTACCCGTCAATATTTTGCAGTTACCCACCCACATTGTTGATAAACGAATGTCTACCGGGGTTTTTCCGCAATGACACTCAGTTGTAAATTGTCTGATTTTCCATTTTCTAAGTCAGCCATTTTTCCTTCAGTCCACAGTTATGACAGATTTCATTGAGGAGAGATTTGATTCCGTCTGGTTTATTCAGTCTCTGCTGTCTCATTGTCGCCGACACTGTGGGAACGCTTTGTGAAGGCTTAGTGCTTTTTGCATGTTCACTGCTTCTGCTGAGATTTACATTTCCGGTAGATGAAGATATCTATGGCACAAACGAAGCGATTAACGAATGCACGGATTGATTGATGAGGCCTTTAATGTGTGTTTATATCATTGGTTTGCTCGTGCTTCATTCCTGTAAGAGTTTGCCAGTCTGCCTGATTCTCAGGTATCGGCGAATGGGCAGCCAGGGCCCTGCTATGGAGGGAGCCTCATAAACAGCGGCCTCGGGGGGTGTCCTCGAGCACAGTGCTTAACCCGGATTGCCCCGATAAGATATCCTGCAGGATAAGAGTCAGCACCGGCTAAGCAGCTGAATGCGAGTGACTCATCCTCGATTCCTGGCAAAAGCTTTGGCCTAATGATGCTACCGGAAAAATCTGAAACTGTACTAATCTCAGCAATGCTATCACTGCATGCATGATATTAACACCTTTAATGCCTTTTTAAATGTTTAATTTATATTATCTGGTTAAATAAATTCCACTTACATAGCGGAATAGTTATTGTAATTCTGTTGTTAAATAACTGAGACATTCCTGCTCTTCCAAGCAGTCATTGCAGCTGGCAAATGATTTTTTTAATATTTATTGAAGAGCCCCCAAAAAAGACACCTTCATTATCAGTGATGGGTCCTTTCCTGTCCGCCACGCCACCCCCCCCCCCCATCCCCAACCATCTTCAATAAGTAGCAATACTTTTTGACCATGTTATTACACCATCACTTGTTAATTTGTTATTTATGAAGGAATGGTACCTGGGTTCCTAAGAGTCCAGAAGCACACAGCCGAAATGGAGTGTGGAATGGTGGGCCACGCGACGACAGGGATATCGAAATATCGCTTTTAATAACTGGCCCGCTCACAGGAGATAACAGGCAAGGCCGCTTCCCTTTTATGTATGTTTCTTAATTGCCGGCTGCTGATCACAGAAGCCAAACACAATGTTTTTGTAGAAACACAGCCTCATTTCATAGGTGTCCTTGTTAAGATGAAGGGCCATTTTGGATAGAGACGTGGCTTATTAATCACGGCAAGCGCAAACCACAGTGACGGGCGCCTCGTCAGCAGTAATGGTGAGGCGCTGATTTGACCTTTCGGGTCGCTACAGCATCCGCCATCGCCTCGGACGCGGGTCGCCCGGCAACCTGAAGTCGGGAGCTATCGGAAGCTTACGCTGTCAAGGACAACAGGTGAGTCACAGCAGGCAAAGTGGCGGCTTCCCAGCTCGCTGGACAGAGGGCCCCTCCAGCCAGGAAAAGCGTCTCCCCCTGCCAGGTGCATTGATGGGTTTCAGGGCCAAGTTTGCCAGCGGCATCCCATCGGGCACCAGCCAGGCTGATTCTTAACGCAGACCAGCTCATCTATGAATGAGAGCAATGGGTGATTAATCAAAGCTTGACAAAGGTCTTGGAGGACTCCTCCTTGAGGAGCTCCCACATCCACAGTGACGGTGGGCTGGACAAAATGGGTGCTGGTGGTGCAGTTGCTCTTCTGGAACAGGGGGCTCTTGGTTTGAGTCCCAGGTGATCTGATTCTGTCTTTGTCCGAACGCAAAGAGTACATAGACAGTCATGTGACAGTAGCTGTGAGCTGATGAGAGCAAAGCTAAGCTATGTTGTCGGACATATGTTGGCCGACTCAACACAGACATTCTATGAGCAGGTAGGAGCAGTGCGGAGCTCTGATCTGGTGATTAGCTGAAAGCGAGTGGTGTTCAGCTAACCGTGTCGCCAGCAGCCCGATGCCCCGCCCGCCATTTGGCACGGCTGCTCCTTTGGACCCACTCCAAAGGGCAAACTGCCCCCCGCTCACAGGCCGCACTGATGAAGGCTCCATTTGGCATGCCGTCCATGTCCCCAGCCCCCTCCCTGCCAAAGCAAGGACACCGGACCCTGGGGCGGTGCTGAGAGCCTCTGGGGCCTTCTTTCGGGAGAAGCATGATTTCTCCAGGCCGTGTGGGAGCTCTTCGGATCAGGTGTGTCCGTCCGGGTCTCTCAGCAAAGCAGCTGCAAGGGGTCCATAATGAGGAACACCTCCAGCACCGCCAAATGTGGGCAGAGGTCCCTCACAAGACGGCCTCTGGGCCATTCTCCAGAATCTGACGCAAGTCCTGGACCTGGAGCAACCAGTAACAAGGTCTAAGATAACAAATAGCCCAGGGGCTTTGGGCAAGGACCAAGTGAGGACTATGCAATGGTGATGGTCGCCTGGGCTGCCAGCCAGCTGGCTTTAACCCTCTTCAGCTTCAGGAGCGTGCGGGCCAGCTGGACGTCATTAACACCTGCAGGTACAGGGCTGGACTGGCACACCTTCTGTACAGCCTGCATGGTGCTGGCTCCTCGGCCATCAGTGTTCCAGCTCCCGGTTCCTCAACAGGCTAAAAGACCAATCATGAAATATGCTATTATTATTATTACACTCCTCTATATATTAATGTACCCCTGTCGATGTTCAATATATATTAATGCGTGCTGTAATGATGTACTTCTGCAGAGCACTGGGTAGATATTTAATCTGCATTCATCTTGGCCTGAGTGCAGCCTTCAGGTTAAATTATTCATCAACCTCTAAGTACAGTCAATGGACAGTCTCAGATGGAGAGATTTTTCTACACACCCCAACGGAGACGGAAAAAAAAAATCTGCATCATTGGGTTAGCCATACAGAACATAAGGATTTTTTGAAGAGGCCTGTAGTGAAATTAATTGTGGCCAATAAAACCTTAAGCGATATGCTACTTTAGAAACATGTAAGAGACAGTCACTGCATTAGCAGATAGTCAGAACATGTAGCTAGGTGAGGATTAAATCCATATTTGTCAGGATTGGTGATCAGTGTCGCTCTTGTGGTGGTCGAGTGTCATCTGGTCCCACGCATGGGGTATTTCACGCTGCAGAAGCGAAGATAGAGAATTACATGGGGAGGGCCGGCCAGCCAATCAGAGGAGGCTCTCTGTGTGGTAATTATTCACTGCCTGCATCAAAATGCAAATGAGCTACAGCAGGAAATTAGTGGCAGTTGCTGCTCAATATTGCATGACTTCTCCATTAAAAATAATATGAGAAGTTGTTAAATTATAGAGAATGGGAGCAATGAGAGTAATGAGAATCGGAATAATGAAGAACTTGTTGGGCTGGGAGTCGTTACAAAATATCCCAAGGATGTGCTGTGCGCTGTTTGTGCTGCAGCAAACCTTGATCATTACAGAGGAGAGCCCACAGATCGTGGGCTTGTGTTGAAGAAGCACACTAGAACAGAGATGGCTTTGATTAGCAGATAAAAGCTCGTTAATCGTGGGGGTCTCAGTTACACAGTGTGTTTGTGTTCACTCTCACCTGTTAGTCTGCGAGAGACTGCTCAGCGTGCCTGATTTTTGGGAAGATAGCATCTCGGGTGTCTAAAAGGAGGGAGAACTCCTCAGTCCTAGGGGCGCTCTACCTCTGAACAAGGTCCTAAGTCTGTATAATGCTGGACCAACTGTGTGACATTTTAGACTAAATGTAAACAGAAAGCTGTAGCCCTGGGTCAGCAACATATTTTCTGAAACATCGCAAGCGAGCTAAAAGATAGCCCCCCCCCCCCATGCCAGTGTCAGCTATCCTGAGGAGCCTTGGGTTCTCCTTGATCTCATGGACTCCAGTAAGCGTCTCAGGGAAAGCTCTCCAGAGAGGGCGACTCAAAGGCTTTTTATCGGCTTTGAATTAAGCCATCGACAGTGGCTGATGATTCTAAACACACGGGTCCCTGGGGAGGGGCAGTGGGTGAGGGTCACCTAGTCACATGTGCCACGATGAGGGAGTTCCGGCTTTAGAAAGGAGGCCCGCTCTTGCCACGAACTGCTCCTGAGTTCCCACACCATAAACACTGTCCCACAAACTCTCTGCTTCCTTCAGCGTTCAGTCAGGAGTGATATATCTCCTCATGTGTGAAACCCCAGGCCTCAAAATATCAATTGAGGCCTCAGTTATATCAAGTGTATATATTGTTCACAGTGTGTGGGTTTCCAGTATGAATTTGCCCTAAAAAGGAGCCTTCAGTGGAAACTCCATGATTCATTTTTCCCTTTTGTCCCAGGGCCTTAATTATTACACTCAGCCATAAGTGCCAATATATCCTTTAAAATGTTAATTGAATTAAACCCTTTCTCAGAGTTTGGTCTTTTGTGAAATTAATAAGTGATGTTCTTAAATTGCGATTATGCAGGCGAGACGCATGCAGAGCAGGGTGGCCCGCATTGCCGGGTGGAGGCTGTCGCATGCGTAGCGGGGCGGGCCGCGCTGCCGAGTGGAGGCTGTCGCACGCGTAGCGGGGCGGGCGGAGGCTGTCGCATGCGTAGTGGGGCGGGTGGAGGCTGTCGCGCGCGTAGCGGGGCGGGTGGGTGGAGGCTGTCGCATGCGTAGCGGGGTGGTCGCCGCAGCCGAGTGGAGGCTGTCTCACGCGTAGCGGGGTGGGTGGAGGCTGTCGTACGCATAGCGGGGCGGGCCGCGCTGCCGAGTGGAGGCTGTCGCATGCGTAGTGGGGCGGGTGGAGGCTGTCGCATGCGTAGCGGGGCGGGTGGAGGCTGTTGCGCGCGTAGCGGGGCGGGTGGGTGGAGGCTGTCGCATGCGTAGCGGGGCGGTCGGCGCAGCCGAGTGGAGGCTGTCTCACGCGTAGCGGGGTGGGCGGAGGCTGTCACATACGTAGCGGGGCGGGCCGCGCTGCCAAGTGGAGGCTGTTGCACGCGTAGCAGGGCGGGTGGAGGCTGTTGCACGCGTAGCGGGGCGGGCCGCGCTGCCGAGTGGGGGCAGCCGCACTGCCGAGTGGAGGCTGTCGCACGCGTAGCGTGCTGCCGGGTGGATACTGTCGCGTGCAGGGCAGGGCGGGCCATACACCACGCCCATTCGTCTCTCATTAATGTTCTCTATTTCCGCGCCACCTCTGAGCAGCGCCCACAAAGAGATTACCCGTCGGCCTGAGCCGGTGCAGACACTGTGGGGTCCAATCGATCCTGGGTCCCCCCCGGTCCCCTACAGACGTTTGGTAGCCTTTCTATAAACAGTACAGCGAATCCACCAAGCACAGACTCCCAGCTTTAGGGGCCATTTGAGAGTTTCATTTGTCACCGGGGGGGCTCTGTACTGCTGTCATTCTATACTTTATCTGTGTCTAGATCGCGTGGAATTTACGCCCATGGCTCCCATATTCATAAAGCGAGCCGGGATACTGGCTTTGGGTGATCTTGTACGTTACCATGGCGATTGATCACCAGCCGCTCGCCTGCGGACGGCTCAGGTAAACAAAAGCCAGGTGAGCGTGATTGGACCAATTACCCTGGTGAGGATAAATGGGTCTGGGGGGTTCGGGAGGGGCCTGGGGGTAACGAGTGCTCCCAGGAGGAATGCTGCATGCTGTTTGGAAGGAACTTTATCTCTTTTGCTATTATTTATAGACCCTGATACAGATCATTCCTCATTGCATTGCCTATATACAATCTATATACATTCACCATATTTAATATTGCATATGTAAATAAGAAACTTTATTCAACACGAAGGGAATTACAGATGTTTCAGCAACTATAATAGATATGATAAGATCACAAAACAAACAATACAAATAGACCCAAGACACAAGAAATGACAACAAATGCAAAGCTCCAAAAATAGGGTTTAATGATGAGATTTAAACAACATTAAACAACAGTACATCAATATCGCCACAGTAACGTCTCAATGGACTCGGTGTTCGGAGACACGCAGCTAGCAGCCCTGAAATGGCAGTTGCCCCTCCAGAGCACATGCTAACAATAGTCGCTATAGGTCGATTATTGTTATAGGTTGCTGTAGGTCGCCGGGCATTATGGGTCCATGGCTAATGCGTACACAGATTAGGAGGGTACACCATCTCAATGTTGGGGGTTAAACGGGGGCTGGCCAGCATGGGGGCTATAGGTCGCCGGGCATTATGGGTCCATGGCTAATGCGTACACTGATTAGGCCCGATGAAGATGGTTAAACGGGAGCCAGTCGGCAGTGTTTGGGGGGAGATTAGGCCTGGAGTGGGGGTGCTCCCTCAGGGCCACACAGTTTATCAGTCTGTTGAAGACTCCAGTTTCTCCCTGCCTTCTGGGGAGGGATCAGAATGGATCATTCGGTCGCTCCCTGCCTTTGAGGCCTGGCTTTTCCCAATTTTTCAATTGGTCCTTCCAGGCCAAGCTGAGGCCTGTTATATGGTAATGGATGTACACAAACCCCTTTAAAACATATCTCACACTACCCCAATAATAAACCCAAACCCTCCCTATCAGAAGCTGCCAGCCTATATAGCCAATGTCCCATATGTATATCAAATATCTAATTTACACAACTGCAGTAAACAACTAGCTGTTTTATTTGTGATTGAACTTTCATGGCTGATTGATATCTCCCTGGAAGCTGCTGGAGTATTTAGGACACGCATCGAATATAAAACTAGCTTGGAAGTTTTAGAATCAGAGTGGATTAAGTGTAAACACAGGCTTTACATCATGTGTCTGCCTGGCCCAATCAGACATCTCTGTGAGTAAATGAGAGGGCAATGGTACAGCAACTACTTGCTGGGAAGTGTTTCTACATTGCTGTGGGTTGGCAGGCTGTCACAGACAAGCAGAAGAATCTGCACATGCTCTACCGTCACTGGAATTGTGGGCATTAGCTCTTTGAGTGGAGTTTCAATAAAGAAGTAAAATATCACAATAGTTGCATGTTAAACTAGGAATGTGGACACTGAGTGTCCAGCGGTGTCGGCATGGAGCCGTGCAGGAGTCGGGGGCCCCAGGACTCTGCTGTTACTCTGGCTGCATTCATTATCTCGCAAATTATGCTGGATCCAGCCTTATTTGACTCGCTTAAGTGTGGATCATGGAAGATCAGAGCATTTTACGATGGAAAATCCATCGAGAACATGGCAGGTGGCCCGTGATATTCACATGCATCTGAATGCTGGAAGTCTCTGCCAGATATTCTGACAGATATGGCCCTGGAATTCGGTCCTTTTGATGTGTCCTGAGGTGCCTGCACCTGATCTCGGCTCAGCCCTCATGGATACCTGACCACGTCCAGGGGAGCTGGATCGAAATGATCAGGAGCATCAACACATAACCAGGAGAAGTGTCAAAAATCTTTTTGTTTTTTTCGTTGCATTTGAATGAGTCTCTTAAACTATAAATAAATGCTATGCTCTACTAATTGGGAAAGTGCCAAGCACATTTAAATGTTTAGATCACCGGCAAAGGTTGTTTCTTTGGGTATGACTGCGTTTCCACGATTCTGGCAGGCTTCCTGGCCGTGGTCCAGCTGATTAAAAAGGACTCTCTGAGAGCCTGGTTTGGGTGAGCTCACAAGCACAACGGCGTATTTCCATTCGAGAGGTATCTAACCCAGTACGATGCTGAGAATCTCCGCGATAATGAAACAGTGACACCGCAAGACCTTATTAAATAAGATTTCTCTGCAAATGTGCGCGCTTGAGTGAATAACATGTCTAGGCTTAATTACACTGCAAAGATGATCTTCTTGAGTGTGCGGGACATTCCGGGGCCCTGTGTCCATGGACACTGTGTGTTAAGCTGCACATTTATTTCTTAAGAAGTCTTTATTAGGCACCTCATGCAAAGCGTGCCCATAAATCGCCTGTCTCAATCTGGGACACTGGCTTTCACTGGTTTGCTGTCGCTAGTAAATCTTGTTAATTCTGTTGTTTTTGCTTTCAGGCCGAGCACAAATGTCTGTGTTTTCGAAGTTTATGGCCGCAGTGCATTTTACATCCACGCAGGAAATTTTCAGTAGAAAGTATCACATTATTGTGCCCTTTTCTAAGTGAATGACATTTCTAGATAGTCATTAAAGGGCCAGGGAGGAAGGCGCAGGCCTTGCCTGTGGAGGGAGCCCCCTCGCATTCATGTGGAGCCACACCGTCTCTCCTGGTGCCTTTCGGATCTGGCCCTCCTGCTCCAGGTTCAGGGAGAATGATGTGATTTGCTGCCATTAATGAAGATCTGTATTTTTTGTGAAGGGAGCGCAGCGTGCCCGAGTGCCGTGCGATAGGCCAGAGGGAGTGGCAGGCCGAGGGCACGCTCAGGGCCATTGGCGTGCGATTGGCCAGAGGGAGTGGCAGGCCGGGGGCATGCTCAGGGCCATTGGCGTGCGATTGGCCAGAGGGAGTGGCAGGCCGGGGGCATGCTCAGGGCCATTGGCATGGGGACAGCGATGGCACTGGCGAGCTGGCTGCTAAGCGGAGCCCTGATCTGGCGCTCACCGCCTCTCCACACAGCGCTGCTGCGGTCTCGATCACGCGTCTCTGGCAGTGCCGGTTTACCATCACTCAAACTACGCATTTGCATGGGGCCCTGAGGCTCGGGCCCCGCAGACAATCGCTACACTAAACATTAAATAATTACCTTCCTCATTTAGGAGATGCTGAAGCAGCATGTGCTACTAACTAGTTAGCTAGCTACCATCTTCTTACTACACTTGCTGGCTGTCTGCTTCATTTTTTTAAATATCAGAGGGCTGGCGGGGGCCCCAAAGTGGCATCTGTGGGTGATTCTCCATCCAGGGCCATCATGCGGGAACCCAAGACCCAGAATCCCCCCTGCCAGTATAGCAGGTTTACTCAAGGAATTCATCCTTCCCAAGCCCAGAAGTCTGCTTATCTGGAAAGCATGAAGATCTCAGTCCTGTAGGCGGGGGGAGGGGGGGAGGGTCCATGGCCCTCTGCGGCGGACGGGGATGTTTGCTCAACATGGGAAGTACACTCTCGTCCGTGTTTGTACTGCACACTCAGTGGCGGCTCCACGTGCGCTTAGAAGAGGAGAGCGAATCACATACGGCTCCTGTTGAGCTTACCGCGGGCTCTTTGTTATGGAGCAGGAGGCAAACTGAGTCGAAAATCAGCATAAATATACCGGTGTGCAGATGATATCAGTCACGTAAGAGGTACAGGTGTGTAGGTGTCAATCGGGGGGTGAAGGCACGGGAGATAAGGGGGCTGGCGGAGGGCTGTAGGGACAGATAATAAGCTAGAGAACATACTCGGTTTCTGCTGTCTACATTCCCTGAAGGCTCTGTGAGCTCATTCCTCTGCTTCCCTGGATGTTTTGTTCACAGAAAATGTTACGCCGTTTTGCAACGGCACAGATCTAAGAATCAGTGCAGCACTTAATCATGTATGCGTTCAGTCGGTTTAGACCTGGGATTTCATTATGGCCATGAAGGCATTGGGCAGAGTGTGGAAAGAGCGTGTGTTGGGCCATTGAGAAGGTAGGCTCGGGGACGCCAGGAGGGCGAGGGCGGCCTACACCCTACGCCTCTGTCTCTCAGCTCGGCGCTGCTATGCGGACGGCCATCTGCTTCGTGGGCCTCCTCTTGGAACGGCTTGTGGAGCTCCTGGTTCCTCTGCTGTCTGCGTGAAAGCCGCTGCTGGCCAGACATGTCTGTTAAAGGCTCCTCTGGGATGCAGACCTGCCGGCTCCTCCTTTCTTCTGTTGTAGCTGTTGCTGAAGTTCTTATGGTCAAGTTGTGTTGACAAGCTGTAGCGTACATTATATATAGATATATCTCTCTTATAGCTTGTTATTATGTTTGTGTCTTATTCATAGACCGTAATACATTCTGCATTGTATTGGCTATATACTATCTATGTATTCACCATATTTAAAATGAATTGAACCTTTATTGAACCTGAAGGAAATGGCAGGTGTTACATCAATAAATAAATAAGTAGGCACAATAAAATAGACACCAGTTACAGGAAAAGACAATTAATCAAAACACAAATGTGCTAAAAAATGGGCTTAATGACAATAATTTCAATGCCACCATTCATGGAGATCACTACAGCAGTGTCTCAGTGAAAGGGATCTTCCTGAAAGGTACACGTCACAGAAATGAAACCGAGGGTATAAAACGGCGCTAATCGGCATGAAACATTAAGTGCCGTAACTCTGCTGTGATGCCGAATGATCTGAGAGTCCCCGGGGAAGGCTGTGATTTTCGGTGCTGCATCCGAGGGCAGTTTGAGTGGTGTGAGGGCAGACAGGGTTGACTGGGGGCAGTAGGTGGGAGGGAGAGTCAACAGTTAGCCAGAAATGTAGAGGGCGGCCATATCTACTCATCAGCTTAAGGTCAGTAGCTTAATATCCTGTTTATATGTCTTGCATTGCAATGATGACTGTGATGGCGATTATTGTTATTTCTTGCATCCTAGTCACAAAATTTACATGTTTCTTGATGCAACACTTGGATAATTTTATTATACAACAAAAAAATCAACCGTGAACAAAGCAGCAGAACCTTTCTGCAGACACATCCGAAGAGAGGGAGAATGTTCCCAGTGCTCTCTCGAGATTCACACAATATAAAACACTGGCAGTTCCCCCAGGCTTATGGAGAAGAAAGCAGCGGGATGCGGTCGGCCTCGCTGAGCTGATACTTCTCTGAAGCCACTGCTCCATTGAAGCCGCTGCTCTGCTGAAGCCGCTGCTCCGCTGAAGCCCTGTTTCTTCGGTGCCCTCAGCAAAGCCTGTCCTGCACAGAGGAGCAGCCTCCCCACATGGAGCCCTAGGCTTTTGCGCTGGCATCTATTAAAGAGCCACAGGCCCAAACAAAAACATGTGACAGCTGGGCTTGGCTGGCATCTGCCGTTTTAAATATGTGGTACTAGGGCAATCCGGGGTGATGCCATTTGGGTTATGCAGCGCCCCTGCCGTGTTCGCAGGGTGCGGACGGGCATTTTTCATACAGCTTAACTGGAGATAACTGTGAGTGTGTGCCTGGGTTATATACACAGAACATTCTAACCTGAACAACGTGTTTTTCCACAAAAGGGCTGTTGTGCTAAAGTAGCTCTGTGTTTGTTTTCTTCACAATTGAGTCAGCCACTTTGTGGCTCTCCCACTCCTGTGTGTCTAATAAGCCTTTTTTGTGCCATATTGCTGGAGCTGAGTGGCTAAACTGCACTTTGCCTCAGAGGCCTGCAATGCTGGCCTGAGCTTTTCCATCTTCTAAATGGGCCAGCTAGGAGTCACAGGCCAAATGATGAAGGGCCCACCACATGTTTCTGGATTATAACCAATTCCAGCTTCGGCATTTGTAGCAGAAGAGAGCCTCTGCTGCTCAGGGATCCTCCCTAGAAAATGAAAAAACTGTCAACTACATGCTTGGCTCGATCTATTAATTATTCATCCAGACTATCAGACAAAAGCTCACATCCTCAGCATTTAGTTTTCACATTTGCATAGCAGAAACAGTATCAGGGTCACATAGCTGCACTCAGAAGCTTCTCCATTCATATGAAGAAGCTCATTCTAAAGGTTAAATGGCTACATTCAAAAGAAGTGACGTAATTGACTGTATTAGCTGAGATGGGCACACAGTGTTAGCGTTTCAAATTTCAAATAATTACCTTTACAATGCAAAGGTAAACAATGTCACTTACGCATAGTACTCTGAAAGAGGTGTATATACAGTAGGGGGTGACCGAGTATCTGCTGTAAACAAGTACCTGGTATGAATAATGTGTTCTTTCTGAAGTCAACTGCCATCTGACCATCACTGAAAGATATGCCTGTCTTCAGTGCCATCAGTGTTTCCTTCTGATGGCTCACTGGATTTCGGGGAAGCAGCAATGCTTACTGGCCAGCTACACTTACTGTCCCTCTTTCACTACGCAATATTCTCCTGGAACAACAGCAGTCACTCGCATGCATGACAGGAGAAAGTCTTTTTAGTGTTTGACCGGAATTACAGGCAAAAATTGCTTTACACTCTGCATTACGTGTGTGAACTTTGCTCTGTTGTGTGCTGCACTTTGGCCATTTTAAAATCGTAGCTTTTTGACCTTAATAGGCTGTGTTTACTCAATGTGCATTTTAAAAGTGTTTTTTTATTCAACATGTTTGTTTTTGCTAGCTAGATTAAAATGTTTTCAGAAAGCTACTTAATTTGCATTTAGCGGCCTGTAATATCATACATGATGTATATTTACAGTAGCTCATATCTGTCATATGTTTAGTTCCTACCACATCTGTCATATATTGGAGCTCTGGTTAAGGGCGTCTGCCAAATGCTGTATATGTATTGGAGAGTGTACAGTAAATAAACTCTTCACTAGGCTTGGGTGGTGTTTTCATAACGTTCATACCTTATCCAACAGTATACAGTATTTTATTATTTTGAAAGACAACTCTATTTTGGTATCTTTCCAATAAATTTCTTACAGTGGGGGGGGGGGGGCGGGATCAAATTCACATACTGAAAATACCGCGGTACATGCAAAATTCCATAGTATATTACATTAGCGTGATATAACCCAAGCCTGCACTCCTCCCATCGAGCAAAACATTACGGTTCTTATAAGTGTATTAATTAGTATGTATAATTATGGCCCCTTTATTATATGATTCATATACCCTACACGTATTAGGACACTGGGTCATTACACCTGCAGGAACTTTTGTGACGTCCCATTCTAACTCTTTAGGCATGAAT
>JAODKM010000058.1:1562383-1573994 GCA_026780845.1 Petrocephalus sullivani | reverse complement strand
CGATAGATGTGTTGCTACGGTGAACGGCATACGCTTGGAGCCGTTCGTACTCCGAAAGAGCGAGCGCAAGAGCCACTCTCTTGGAGGCTTCCATCTTGGATCCGAGTTCGGCAAGTGGAATGCATCCGAGGTTTTAGCGGATGTGACATTATTCTGAGTTCCGAGCTCAGACCTCCAAGGATAATGGAACGCACGATTAATCTCATAGCAACAGCGTAAATTAAGCAAAGCCACTTTAGTAGTACACCTTCAGGGGGCGCTACTGAGCCATGAGGCGTTGTTGTGTAGAAGGACTTGAGTGGAGTTGCTATATTTACATTAGTCACTTGGTCTGTGATTATGTGCACTACTGGGTTCTCTCCACAGCCCCCAACCTGTTAGCTTCAATCAAAACTTTCAGGCCATATATTCTGAGATTGTTATTTTTCAGTTACATTCTGGCCTGCATTCAAATGAATGGTGTATTTTGGTTTTATTATACAAAACAGTGAATAATATTTCCATATTGTAAAAGCCTTATCAGTAACACCCAGGGTGACATTTCCACCCTGTTTGAGGTGAGGGTGACGGCGTTTCTACCATTTACTTTTACACATTCAATGTCCTAATTACAACTTTATCTTACCTGGCTAGAGTTTCCACCTTATCTTTGGAGAAAAAATGTTACAACGATGTGCCATCAATAAACAAAGAGTCTGTGCCGTCCACGGTGAGTCACAGGCATTGTTCTCTGCTGGTTTTCTGGAGAAGTTAGAACACCAGCCGGTTGGCTTTAACATGCCGGGAATAACAGTGCCCCCCTCCCCACACCAACCTGCAGGTCACTGCATTTTCACCCAGCTGACACTGCCATGTCCTCCATCTCCAGAGGATGCAGCCCCACCATCTGTGTCTGCTTCCTATTACTGCAGGCAGGGGTCTGCAAGCATCAATGCAGGGAATCACAGCAAAGGCGGGGTTGTAGCTCCGCAGGACGGCCCGTCCTCTTGGGTGGCACACGGAGGCGCTCGAGGGAATGAAAATGACCGTAGGGTCAGAAGTAGGGAGGGTGTCCCCAGTAACATTGCTGCAGGGTTCTGTCATGTTGACGTCAGAAGGACCATGGAGACTGTCAACTCGATGCTCATGGAGATAGCAGGAAGAGCTGGAGGGTAGGGCGCGGCTTAAAGGTCACGTCTGGCTCACTAGCAGACTGCGCAAGTCACTTGTGCTGTGGATGGATTCCTACGATCGTAACTAATTCCAGTGTCAACACTGCCTCACTGAAATAACCACTAGAACAGTGGAAGTGACCAAAATATTTGCCTTGCCCTGTTTTATCTGGAGTGACATACATTTTTGAGAAAGCGAGATGGAACAGTGCTGAGAGCATATGGATGGGGTAAGGCCCTCGCTCAGGGGCCCCGCAGTGACACCACGCTGCAGATCCCAAAATCTAAATCAGCTACCTTTCAAACACAAGCGCAGTCTCTTAACCTACCGAGCCCCACACAGCAAACAGAGGCCTGCCTTTTCAAGAGTACCACAGATTAATCAGGGACACGATGCTTAGTCTTACTTTAAAATTATTCCTATACAAAGCACTTTTGCTAAATCTCATTATTAAAACAATTATTAATTAAGTGCTGCTGACCTGCTCTGACAATGCTCTGTGATTTATGCTCCCGATCATAAGTATTACTTTACCGGTCAGACGCCGCTCAGGAACTTTACAATGCCAGAGGCGGCTGGCGCTACCGGTCTGGATTTTAAGAAGCAAGAAACCCAAAGCTGAGTATCTCAGGAGCTGCCGGCGATTACGGGGACGGCCCCCCGATCCTGCTACGGCGCGTCACGACGGAGTGCGAATCCTGTCACTGATCCATTACTCGGCGTGAAAGCGAGCCGGCGATTGTAAACATGGCCCGACCCGCCTGTCTGACTCCGCAGCTGTCACCGGCAAACCCAGCCTGTCAGCACTACACGCTGAGAAAGGGCGTTATCAGCTACGGTGTAGCCCATTTTAAGCAGGTGATTTATGAATCCATTTCTGGGTGTATGAAAGCTCAGGGGGTGGTGGTGGTGGTGGTGGGGGGGGGTCACACAGGTGTGGGACTGAGCAGCACCGACGACCCAGATGGATAGCTCAGATGGAAAATCCTGCAAATTCAGAGCAAGAGATTAATAACGCCACTGACAGCAACTGCTGCAGATAATAATAATAATAATAATAATAATAATAATAATAGTGGTTATTAAGATTATTATCTTGTAACTCCTCTGGGATTACGAAGGACCCACTGCCGGGGGGGTCAGGCGTGCGCGGGATGGGCACTACCCTTGACACACTTCCCTCTTCTGCTCCTGGTAACGCCGTACCATCATTCGCTTGTAGAAAAGGCGCCATAATCCCACAGCCTGGCGGATCCGGCAGGGCCCTGGCCTATGTATCATCCACACGAGACGGGAAAATCGCCATCATTTCCGGGGTGATGGGGGCCTGTCTGTTCCTCTGACACCAGAGCTCTTCTCCTTCTGTAATTCTGAAAGTTTATGGCCTTTCCTTGTGCTTTTTAATAACTTTTTTCACACGGCGTGCGTGATAAGCGGAGTGCCAGCATTACAACAGCAGAATGACAGACAGATTTAGCAAAAGGCATTCATCTAGAGCGCCACCATGTTAACAATAGCTGCAGCAAAGTCATTGTTCAAATGCTCCAGTTCACCTTCAAAGTTCCCTTCAGGTAAAAGACACAACTTACACTTCCTACCGTCTGTCTCTGAGAAACGGGTCAGCTAAGCCCTCCTCTTCATGGGCACTGCAGGCAGGTCTGTCTCAGGGGTCTAGGCAGCACAATCCATGATCCAAATCCAAGTTCCTTAAGCCCTAAGCCACCTGTGCTCTCTTGCCATTGTTAATAGATATTATAGCATTAGCGTGATCCTTAGTGTGCTTGAAGGAAAACACTATTTGTTCAGGAGGGCAAATTAGATGTGAAACATGAGTTTTGGATGAGTTTTTGCATTTGGATCTGGACTGTACTCGTTGTTATGCATTATGCACTTAAAGCATACCAGCTTGTATGCAATTGTACACAACCACGATAAGCCAGTAATTATACAACTGTCAAACGCGCTCTTTCTCAAATTGCCAAAGCGAGTTACACTTGCGCATGCGCATGACATCGTTTTAAAATAGCTTTACAAAAATCTCCCGCGCATCATTTCTCCACGTACGGACACCGGGATTCATCACACTCTCGCAGTAATTAGGGCAAAGTAAATTGATTATTTGCAATGTGCCAGTGAAGTCCAAACGAATATAATTCATTCTGATGGCTTTGCTCCGGCGAGGATGAGAAAAGTCATCTGCAATTTTAATCTTAACATTTTTACAGAATAGCAACTGCTCTTGATTATAAGCATGAAACGCTTTTAATTTTGCCATACATCAACATATATAAGCAATCTCGGGAAAAAAAACATTAATAAAATGTGCAAAGAGCCTATCGGAAACGTGTGGCGTCCCTCGATCGTCGGCATGCCAAGGCGGCGCTGATAAATTCACTTTATTCCCTGTTACCTTTCAGGTTCTGTTTTAATAATTGGATATTAAAATCGCCAGATGGGGCATGGCGGATGAGCCGAATGAGGGCAGAAAAGAGGAAAAGGACATATTGATTTGAAAACTGCATAGTCACAATAACCGGTAACATATTACTTGGGGAAGACAAACACCTAGTAGGTAATCCTGAAGTGCAAATCACGATCAAATATGGCAGCGACTTAAGATGGAAGTTGTCTTGATTCAAGTTTGCACCAGTATCTCACTCGGGTTATTCATTACTCGTTTACAGAATTAACAGATATAGTCACAAATACATTATAGTAACTGCTTGGGGTGAATCATGTGTGACAATACATCAGTTTGTAACTAACGCTGGTTCATTAATACAAAAAAACAGCATAATGCTACAGCAAATGTGTCCTCTCAAGTAAAGTCTTACCCAGTAACCAATGCGCGGTCAGCATAGTATTTACACTAATAGCATAGTGTGAAATAATAATAATAATAATAATTATTAGTGTTATTATTAAAGAGAATGCGTAGGGTGACTAGGTTGGGATGCTTGGTAAATAATGCTTCTGCGATGGCAGGAATAAGGCTGTCTCGCCAGACCCCATTCTCGGCCGGTCCTTCACATCTGGGCTCACCAGTCCCTGCACACGACAGGCGCTGCCTTTTCTTACGCTTAGATAATTATTTGATTGTTTTAATTTGCAATTATTTGAACTCAGCTGACACAATCCCTCTAGCTTTGGGTCTGCAGTGAAATGTACGCCCTAAAAATACGTACCGGTAGATTTTTACAGTATGTTTATGAGAATAGCATGCAGCCATATTTTAGAGTTTTATTTAACTTGGCATTTTGGGGGCAGGAATGTAACTTTGAAACAGAAATGTGTGTCCTTCGGTGAGGACACAAAGACAATTGTTTAATTATGAGGGTTTTATGATGTATCCGTCTGCGGCTTAAGCTCCATGAAGGTGATACCAGGCAGGGTTTAGAGGTGCGGGTTTCGGCTTCTGGGGCAGTTTTAGGAGGATACCTCCTGAGGAGCTTCATGGACCATTAGCTCCCAGTCAGCATGGAAACAGTAAGGGGGGTGAGGGAGGGAGGCATGCGGGTGTTTATGGAGGCTGCAGAGGGCAGCGCGGCGTCTCCCCGGCCGGCCGGCCGGCGCCGCGTACGGAGCCCTTTGCGGGCCGCTTTGCGCGGGGCTGCTGCCTCATACGGAGCCCTTTGCGGGCCGCTTTGCGCGGGGCTGCTGCCTGACACCAATTACTGTTTTAGCTGATTTTTTATTAGCGAATGAAAATGCCATGCCTTTCTTTATTTCTTTTTACTAAATGAGAGAAACAACTGCAAAACCGCAATTTTTATCCGTTCTCGTCGCAATCATCACGGCTGTTATTTGTAACATTGTTTTTTGCCTGTGTAGTGAAATACCGAGGTCAGCTGAAAATGTAGCCCATTATTTTTAGTGTTAATTATAGCATGGTCCTTGTACCATAATTTTAGTGATTTTATAGTATTTCGCAGTGACCGCCTTGACATAGTATTCCCAAAACAAAGCATTTGATTTGAAATGCGTTTTTATTCTTATATTACATATTAATGGTGCGCATAGGCCTCTAATGACGACATGCTCACAGGCTTTTCAGGACGCCTTTATTAATGAATTGTCGGTAGTGGACACACGCGTAAATGACGGAGGTTTGGCGCAGTGAATAGCCGGGTTGCGGACGGGGTGGGGGCTCTTACATCCCGGGAGGGTCCTATTCAGAGCTGACGGCGGATTAACGCGATTAATTAACCCAATTAAGCGGCGCGCTTTAACCTGCGCGCAAAATTAAAACGCCGTTTAAGTTTAAGTGCCCCTTTACTTTAGTGCGCCGTATTTCACAGGTATAGAAGCTGCATCCGAAGTATCAATGATATTAGTGTAGCGTGCGGGTGCTGAGACCGACCGATTCGCATTAATGCGCCTACGTAAATATAGGCTGGACGCATATTGTGATGGGGTGATTAGATTATCAAAACGTCCTACCTACGGAAATATACGCTGGAAGCATTATGTGATAGCAGAGATTTAGGATAGGATAGGATTTTCTGATAAGGTAGGACGGATCGATAGAGAGAATTATAAATGTATCCTACCGGTCGGACGTTGTTTTGACAAATTAGGACGTTTTGTCGGAACACCGGCATAAACATTCTCGACGAACTTGCCCTGATTTCAAAAAGTGCACACTGGTTACAATTTAGGATGAACTCAGGATGCATGTCCCATGCCTTTGATATTTAGAAATTTTTCCAATAACTTTTGAGATTTTTTTATTTATTTTGTATTTACACCTCTCCGAACAGTTTATGTGCACCATACTGAATTGCATAGTATCATATTCTTTTGCACCACATCGTAAAGCGTTCAGTCGTATTGTGCTGAGTAAAATAGTCCCGAATCGCATCGAATCACAATAATGGGTGCTTCATACTGTAGGTGTCCTTAATGGATCCCGTCGTTGGCGATGCATCGGGACGCGTATCGCGCCGGCCTCCTCGGTGGAGATGCACATCCGTACTGTAGTGTGCAGCAGTCCGCTGCTCTGCCCGCGGTAACCCGACGGGGGGCGCTGTAGAGCATTTGGGGTATTAAAGGCGTTATAAGGGCATGTCCGGGAAACAGGTGGCCTCCTTCCAAGAAGCGCAGATTAAGCGGATCAGGTGGGGCAGGTCATGCATCGGGCTCCACCCCGCTCCCCTTCCTCCTTCCCCTCTTTCCTTCGTTCCTTTCCTCTCCCGCTGCTGAATAATCGAGCCGCCGTCTGGCCCCGGGCTCCGGCGGGGAAGAGAGCAGCGCTCCGAGTGAGTAGTACGAGAGTCCGCATTAACTCCATTGTTATGGAAATGTCTGTAATTGCAGGAAATTATACATTTCGCTGGCAGAAGCACCTAGTCAGAGTGGTCGCGATGATAATACAGTACTATTTTCATCAGTCATTTTCCCTGCTTTTTGCCCCCCCCGAACCCAAAGGTGTGGAATAGTACATTTTATTCCTGTAATGATGAAGCCTGTTACGCCATGTAGATGGGCCTGGCTGTGCCTCGGATGTGGAGGAATGTGATTAATAAGAGGAATAACCCACGTCCTCGCAATGCTGTAGTTGTCCGTCTGTTTTATTGAGTAGTGCGCCAAATGCTACATGTAATAATGTCTGTGGTATTTGGAAAATTAGGATTGGGATTGATTTGTAGAACGAATGATTGATTTGTGTTGTATTTCATAGGCTGCTTGATTAATTTTGATGGGGGGCTGATCTGTTTGTGAGTAACGGGGTTTAATAGCCCCGCCTACTAACCCCAGCCAATGAGCGTGAGGACAGCTCGTGATTGGCAGCGTGTCTGTGTCCCCTGCCCGTCAATAATAATACTACTAATAATAATAATAATAATAATAATAATAATAACAATAATCATAATAATTATTATTATTAAGCAAGAAATCTTATGGCAAATCTAGATTATTCCATAATAAATCTAGAATTAGTTACCTCAAAAGTGTTGGGGTAGTTTGCAAACCCTACAGTCTATTTACAAGGCAATAAAACTGTTACATACATGTAAATGCGTGTGCAGCCTTGTCTCGAATTGAAAATCTCACTCACTCCAGCCAGCTGAGCACAGTTGGCAGCCCTGAAAGTCGTTCATTGAACTCATCAAACTCATTGATTGAGGAAAATATTTGAGATCAGTACTGATTGTGTGTGGGGGTGGGACTATTGACCCTAAGTATGTAAAATTCAATATTACCTTTGTCGGCTTGCGTGTAAACATAAATGAAATTACCATCATTTTGAGACAAATATAGTATTTTCTGTAATTCAGCACCAGTGCTTTAAATCTGACACACATGGCCATTTAACTGTTTAAAGCTGCTGTGGCTTTACACCTGAAGAAGGTTCTGCCACTTCAGCTCTCCTTGGGGAGCTCCATGCATGCGTACGGCTCAGAGGAGCACAGCTCTCCTTGGGGAGCTCCATGCATATGTACGGCTCAGAGGAGCACAGCTCTCCTTGGGGAGCTCCCTGCCTGTGTACGGCTCAGAGGAAAATAGCTCTCTTTGGGGAGCTCCATGCATGCGTACGGCTCAGAGGAGCACAGCTCTCCTTGGGGAGCTCCCTGCATGCGTACGGCTCAGAGGAGCACAGCTCTCCTTGGGGAGCTCCCTGCATGCGTACGGCTCAGAGTAGCACTAGTCGTTTTAATCTATAAAATGTAAACCACTGGATAAAAGCAAACAATAAATCTTAGCTGTTTGGAGGGTTAAGAAATAATTAGGAGGATTTATAAGCAGTCAAGTAATTGGATTGATCTAAAAATCAATAGTGAAATTATATGAATGGCTATTAAGCCCCGATTCATCATGTTCCTTGGTGGCCTTCATTAACCTCCAACATTTTTCAGGCAAACATTTTTGTATAAATATGGATTATCCGTCCGTATTTAATATGCTTACTCTTCCAAGGTGACTTCTGTCACTGGACGCATCTCTTTAGAGGTGACAAGCATCATCATCAGGAATCTAATCCATCACATACAGGCATATCTAACTGGGACGATTCCTCACGTCCAGGTCCTTCAGGTTCTGGATTATTAAAAAAACAAAATCTGCCTTTAATAATTTAAAGAGGTGGCTCAGTGTGGCTTAATAAAGCAGGGATTACACATCTTTTAGAACTGCTTATCCGGGTTTGGGTCACTGTAAACAGGAATTAATGGATATCTTTCTAGAATATTCCAGGCATTTTAAATATGTGAGGCTAATTGAGCACACTGCATTTCTGTCCACTGACATTTACCAGTGCTCCTGAACTTCAGGAGGGAAGGGCTTTGTAAACTTGTCATGGAGGAAAATGTTAAAAATGTAAATACCGTGGGACATCAGCAGGGGGCATGGTGCTTAAGGACAGTTAACCTGATGTTTCCTGCCCAGTCTGCTGTGCAGAATGGTAGTGGTGAGAGCTCCAGCTCTCTATGGCGGCTGCACGTTTGAATCCCTGTGCAGGAGCATGACTCCTCACTCGCGTGGCCTGGCCCCTGAACCTCCTCTGAGGGCCGGGGATTAGTAAGTGGACAGGATGAAAAGGTGGAGAGGGGAGTCCTTCAAAGAAGAGTATTCCTTCTGTGGGGGTCTCCGCTTCCGTGAAATGGGAAGCCACACAATCTCTCAAAATGTTGCTACAATTTCTTTAGTTAGCAGTAGCAGGGTCAGACAGTCCTTGGAGAAACTGGGAGTTAAGGGCCTTCCTCAGGGGCCCAATGGTGACATCACTGTTCCAACCCTTGGATTTGAACTGGTGACCTACGGATAACAGACACCGCATCCTAACTCGCCGAGCTGCACCCTGCTCCCTGATAATTCCTCCTAAAGTCACAGCATGATTTTCAAGACAAGGATTAGCCATAAAAACATGGAACCGTTGGCTTAATTAGTACGGTGGCCCAGGTGAATTATTTCGTTTACCTGGTGGCGGTGCTTTGAAAATGACAATTCGATTAAAGACCTATTAGCCATAATAGCTTATGTTTACTTTCCTGTAATAGTCAAAAAAATAGTGGCTCTCTGAACATCCAAAATAAAAAGTCTGTTTTAAGTTTTAAAAATGTCAGCTTTCATTCTTAAATCTTTCAGAATCTTACACTGCTGTCAGAGTGCTTTTGAAATCACTTTAAAGGGCTTTTGGTTCCTTCAGTAAATACACCGGTGCTGGGGGACGATTTAATGTGAGGTGAAAATGGCATGAAACCGAGCATTCAGAGCATGAGGTTTAGCATCTTATTTAGTGCCCTGCGACCTTGTGGTTCTGATCCGATTCCTCAGCTGAGCACCATCAGCCTAAGGGTCTTGTGTTCGGTGTAGAAATTGTTCATTGGCAGTATCTCTGCAGTATGACTCCGTTACTCAAGGTATTAAGGTTTTTTATATTTGTAGTTCAGGGCAGCATTATTAGTATTAAAATAAGGGACGGGCCAAGAATAAGGAGCGAGGTTCCCTTCACCCCCCTGCAGGTGCATACAAACGGCAGTCCGTCCATCCCTGCTTTTTTGACGCAGGCTTGTAGCCTGTGACCAAGAGAAACCCAAGGTGGGGCGGCAGCCTTTGCCTGGTGCATCACTCCTTTGCATGTCTCTGACTGTGGGGAACACTGGAGTACCGCCACGATGCATGAGAAACGCGGCGCGCATGGAGCCGGGCCACGGGCCCAAGCCATGGGGCAGAAGGTGTAAGCCAACAGCGCTGAGCAGCAGAGCAGCACACTGGTCGTCACCTTACCACCAGTGCAGGTCTTCGTGGCCTGCTGTCCCAGACTCACTGCTCCAAGAGCAGGACCCTCCTGAGGAATGGAAGCCCCCAGGGGGTCCTTCTGGTTCCTTAATCATTGCGACACCTACTGAGGAGAGTGATAAGGTGTTAATGAATTCTTTGTAACTTCTTTGCCTGCATCATTTATCGTGACTCTTCTGCTTCAGTAGGTGGTTATCAGGGATCTTCAAGCCTGCGGCGGGTAGATGTGCGGCCCACAGACTGCTAGCTGGATAAAGCTATGGAGATTAGCTGATCATCTGATGGCATCTTCTCAACTTCATTGTGCTTCTGAAAACACTGAAGATGGCAGGAGGCTCTTTTTATGTTTAAATGGAAGGCTTGGTTTCCTTAATGCTCATGTGACTCACACTCCATTGTACTAACTTTTGAGACCATGCATTAATGGGCATTCGTTTGGAAAGTGATAAACCATCAAACTGTCCTCTAGCCTAGTGCTGGCCAGCTTGGTCCAAGGGGACCCCAGACAGTCCACGGTTTTGCACTCAAATGTGGACTCTATAGTGGGGAGCAGGAGCACTGAGGGTCCCGATGACTGGCTGGGAAACACAGCTGTGCCCCTCCATGGCTGCCAGTTCATCTTCTGGGTGCTGCAGGATATCGGAGTGTTGGATATTCCTCAGATGGCCTGCGGTTTGTCTGTGGCCCCCGCTTCCCAGTACCAAGCTCTGCGCCTCCTAATAATCACCGTCTTGTTCATTGTGTTTCGATGAATGCTGACATTGGTAAAGGTGACCGTCTCTGTGACATCCAGTTTAGGTTTTCACCTATTTGTGATGAAAGACCTGGGTTTTTGAAACCATGAACTGTTTAATCTGATTCTTATTGGGTGTCAGTTGGTTGTGACTGATTCCACCCGGAACCTTGCCCATTTACACCCATAATAATACAGACACCTTTGGATAGTCTCTCTGTTCTTCTCATAGAATTCCTAGCAACAGCTGTTACCTGTGTGGAAGTAAAATGCATTGTTTTGATTTTAATTATGGAAAATGTGCCTGGGGGCAGCAAATGTATTACCTACGGAAAGTCTGCAGGAAATGAGGTCACACTAAATAACTCCAGCCCAGCTAATGAGTGTAAGTGTGGCGTTTTGATAAAGCCGCACTGAGAGCTCTACTAACGATTAAAAAAAGCCAAGCATAAGATTCTTATGCTTTCTTAATCAGTATGTTCCTCGGGAAATGGTAACGAAATGACAGTATCATGGATTATTCCTATTGATTGTGCGCTGCTTTACTATGCGGTGTGCTTTAGTTTGGATGTAACAACGCTAGATCTGTCTAGGTTGGGTTGAATATTATAGCACCAGTATTTTATGGGTTTAAAACTGGGTTAGTTACATCCCTTTGAAGGAGAGTGGCTTAAAGTGGAGAATAAACTTTTCTGATGTAATGCGTCTGACATCCTTGGCTCTGTGTCCGCAGTGGTGCAGAAAAACCTCGCAGCGTCCGCTTTGGATTCCCCTGGGCTGGAGCCTGGCAGAGTTTCGGTCCACCTCGGGGGACTTGCTGGGCCGGAGCCTGGCAGAGTTCTGGTCCACCTCGGGGGACTTGCTGACATTTAGTCTCGCCGGGTCGTGTTTTGATTGCAGCGAGACTGAAATGGGTAACCTAGCAAGTCTGAGTGACAGAAATGAGTGTGAGGCCCAGCATGGCAAAAGAGCACCTGTGCGGGGGGG
>JAODKM010000058.1:1478478-1506554 GCA_026780845.1 Petrocephalus sullivani | reverse complement strand
TGACCTGAAAGTGTGGCTGACCGGCTGAATGCCTGATCACATTTATACCAGCGTGACCTGAAAGTGTGGCTGACCAGTTGAATGCCTGATCACATTTACACCAGCGTGACCTGAAAGTGTGGCTGACCAGCTGAATGTATGATCACATTTATACCAGCGTGACCTGAAAGTGTGGCTGACCGGCTGAATGCCTGATCACATTTATACCAGTGCCAACCGGAAATTTTGTGAAGATGTTTTTTTCTGATGGCCTGTTTTCTGCTGTATTCTAAAGCACTCAATATGGGGGGGGTGGGGTTGGTCACTGGGGTCCTCCGGCAATGAGTGATGAACGGGCCAGCATCCCCAATCTTTTATTCTGCCAGTGGGTTTGACAGAGAGGTGGGAAGCTGTAGTGGGGGGTAGCTTTGGGAGGGGGGACCCGATGTTCCATTACGGGGCCATTCTCTGGGGCCTTTGTCATCATTGATCGTGATGTTTTCTGGATGTACTGGGACTCACTGATCCATAACCAGCTCATCTATCTTTCAGGATTTGTGGGAAGTCACTGTGAAATTGACACCGACGAGTGCATCTCCCAGCCGTGCCTGAACCAGGGGACCTGTGTAGATGGGGTGGACAGCTACAGGTGGGACGGCCTCGGTCGCCACTCTCAGACCCCCCTGCCTATGTCCCATCTGCCACAGAGTGACTCCGGCCTCTGATTTTATGGCATTACTATGTATTAATGCATTTGTCTTTGGAAGAGTCGTCCAATAAATGTTCTTGTTTAAAGAGAAGCTTATATGCCATTTGCAGAAGTATAGGAGATGTGTTCATCTTCACTACTCCAATCTTGCATTATTTTGGAATATAAACAAACACACACACGCACACACACATACAAGCATGAGCGCAGTGAGGCCCCTTTAACGTGGGATGTGGCCTGCGGTGAGGCCCCTTTAACGTGGGATGTGGTCTGCGATGAGACCCCTTTAACATGGGGTATGACCTGCGGTGACAGACCTTTAATATGGGATGTGGTGAGTCCCCTTTAATGTGGGATATGGCCTGCGGTAAGGCCCCTTTAACATGGGATGTGGCCTGCGGTGAGACCCCTTTAACGTGGGATGTGGTTTGCGGTGAGGCCCCTTTAATGTGGGGTGTGACCTGCGGTGAGGCCCCTTTAACGTGGGATGTGTTCTGCGGTGAGGCCCCTTTAACGTGGGATGTGACCTGCGGTGAGGCCCCTATGAGGTGGATGTGGCCTGCGGTGATGCCCCTGTAACATCAGATGCTGCCCCTGGTGAGCACGGTAAAGCCCCAGACGTGGGATGGTAATTTGCCCCTATATCCTATGGTAACGCCCCAGCTGAGGGCCCCCTCTCTGTTTCCCAGCTGTAAGGACGGCTTTTCTGGGTCACGCTGTGGGCTTGATGTGGACGAGTGCGCTTCCCAGCCTTGCCAGAGCAGAGGGTTCTGCTGGAACCTCGTCAGCATGTCTGTATCCTCCCCCTGCTCTTTATGCTGTGTGGCGCCGCCCTGTTGCCCGCCTGGAGCTCTGATTAATAGCAGCCTCCCCACTTAGGTGGGCAGATGGGCACTGGACCTCCAGGCCCATTCCACTTCTAAATGGTTTGCCTTCCGTTTGTCTGCTCTCAGTGCGTTACTCTGCAGTGCCTCCCCACCACCACCACCTCTGGGAGGGATAACAGCAGCCAACCAATCAGATCTATCGTGCCTGGGCAGGGCCACCCAACATGGAGGGTGGGGGGGAGGGTCTCTGCCACATTCTCTGAGGCTGATTATGGACTTGTGGGCTGGACGTAATCATGTCCTTATGAACATGCTGAGCTCGGTAGGACAGTTCTGATGGCCGCCTGACTGTGAGCGTTAGTTGTAAACCACACACTTTACACGGCCGGGCAGTCTGCTTATGGCTGATGCTTATTCGCAGAGGTTGGGGGGGGGGGATCTGGCTTTGTGGTCTCCCCCCGCCCTTTAATATCCACCTCTCCTCCGCAGGTTCTTCTGCGCCTGTGGCCCTGGCTTCTTCGTGCCTGTGTGTGACCAGGATGCGAATGAGTGTGACACCTCACCCTGCCGCCACTGGGGGGCCTGTATCGACATGGCCAGCGGCTCCCACTGCAACTGCCCCCACGGATTCTCAGGTAACACCCCCGCCGCCAACCACCCCAGGTGACAGATCAGAACCGGTGAGTTCTCCAGGTGAGAGACATGGGCCTCAATTTCGGTGCCCCCACCGCCCCCCAGCTGCCGTTTGCTAAAACTACCTTTCGCTCGTCACATGAATGACCAGTAATGCTTCGCTTTACCAACAACTGATCTATGTGCTTGTGTCTTAAGCCCTCAAATCTCATCATTAAGACCACCTGACCTCCTTGCTGTTGAGTGACACCGAGATTAATTTTATTTCCCCTATCGGAGAGCATAATCGATGGCTCCTATTCGCAGGCAGGTCAGAGCGGCATTTCCGGGGTCTCCACAGACCCTGAGCCCCACACACTCCTGATTTCCGGGGTCTCCACAGACCCTGAGCCCCACACACTCCTGATTTCCATCACTGCTGCTTTTTTCCTCAGCCTGCTCCCAGCGTGGTCCGAGTCATTACTTTCCCCAGCTCTGAGCTCATCTGAGGACCCGGGGCCCTCCCTGGGGGGGGCCGACCCTCAGGATATATTTCACTGCCGCCTCCACCCCCTAGAGCCGCCACAGAACATTTTCTGTAACGAGGCATGCAGCTTACAGCATTGTGACTCCCTCAGAGATCAGCTGAGAAGGGGGAGAGATTAATGTGACAGGCACAACGGCTTCATCCTGGGGCTGGGGGTGCTGTTTCGGACACATAATGAATTCCCCTTTTTACCTGCTTAATTACCCCCCCCCCCGCGGTGGCTAACAGCACTAACTCCAGCATGCAAGCCTGTTCCTTTTCTCAGTAGAACATGGCGCCACCACCTCCCTCATGGAAGGCCACGTTCAGCCCCATGTTCAGGCCCATATTCAATCCCGTGTTCAGGTCCAAATTCAGTCCCTTGTTTAGGCCTGCATTCACTCTCACCTTCATTCCAATGTTCAGGCCCATGTTTTAAACCCAAATTCAGTCCAGCGTTTAGAGATGTGTTCAGTCTCACGTTCAGCCCCGTGTTCAGGCGCATATTCAGTCCCGTGTTCAGGCCCATATTCAGCCCCGTGTTCAGGCCCATATTCAGTCCCTTGTTTAGGCCTGCATTCACTCTCACCTTCATTCCAATGTTCAGGCCCATGTTTTAAACCCAAATTCAGTCCAGCGTTTAGAGATGTGTTCAGTCTCACGTTCATGCCCATATTTAGTCCCGTGTTCAGGCTCATATTCAGTTCAGTGTTCAGGCCCACGTTCAGTCCTGCGTTCAGGCTCACGTTCAGTCCTGTGTCCACATTCAGTCTCTTTTGTCCCACTTTCTGTGCACCTGCACTTTCTGGTCGGCCGCCATTATGCGACGGCCATCACCTTCTGCGATCGTGTGCTCTCGTAACACATGAAGGTAATGAAATGTCATGAAAGTGTTTCTTTCTCTGCAGAAAAGGGCTGAGCCTTTCTGAGAAACCCACGTGCCCCATTATCTTTGACAAAATACTGCATTAAAATGGTTTAACACTGAATGGTGCACCGTCCTCGGTGCTCAGGCATCAGCACGCAGTGTGTGTACCAGCCTGTCCCCCGGTATTACCTTAAACTTGACGTCTTTAAGATTCCTGTGGCGAGGAGTTAATGGGATAGAAGTGGAAGATTAGCGTTTTATTTCTTTCACTTCCTTTGATCAGTTTGCCTGAGACCCTTTAAGACTGCGAACCACTTCTTAAATATTCTTTTCGCCTTTGGTCTTTATATTTTGCAAACTGCATTATTTATCACTCCGGGGAGGAAATCACAAAAGCAGATTATCATATTTTATCAGCTGTAAGAAAACAAACAGTCTGTCATTTATGTTTAGGTCTGAGCGTATAGCACACTGGCCGTGCTGTTTCTACAGTTTGTTTTGCCAGTAATAAATAAATAGCACACAGTATTACAGTGAATAAATAGTAGTAATAGCAATAAATGTCTAAGTCGCCGATGTAGCCGTAGGTGGACAGGGAAGTTTGTCCTAAAGACAAAGATACAGCCTGTAGATGTTAAGGATTATAAGGCTGAAAGAGACGGAGCGAGTCCGACTTGAGGAGGCGTGCTGCCAGTGGCATTTACCTCACGACGTGCGATCCGAGCTCCGAGAAGCAGCGCGTCTCGAACCCGGCATACAGACCCCACCGCAGCGGCCACATGTAAAGGGCAGGAGTGAGGGCACAGAGTGGGCTGGCCTACAAGGCCAGTGACAGCCGAGCACTGTACAGTCACCGGGGGTCTGCTTTGGAAAAGGGGACGGCGGCTGTGCGTAAGGGTGTAGATGATGGTGTGAAGGTGCTTCAAATAGAACACCCCTGTGTGCTCCAGGGGTGCTATAAATGGAGGGAGGTGGGGGTCAGGATGATTCCTAGGGCTCTTGAGTGACAGGGGCCCTAACAAATTGGAAACATGTTTCGGTTGAAACCGGTGCCGAGCTGACTTACATGCAGGGAATTACAGGCTGATGTCTTCTAACTGGACATCTGAATTCTGGGTCTTGAAACAAAATTTACATGCTATATCAAAGTTCGGGCATTATCACCAGATATAAGGCATCCTACAATACCTCCCAAAATGTCTCTCCAAAGTGTCTCTAACCCAAACCCTGTGCTGGAGGACAGACTTGCCTTTAAAGCAGCATGGCAGAGTTGGTTTGTTTTGCTTTTAATTTCTGTCCCTAATTAGATTGATGCTGCTAAATCGCCATTGGCAAGCAGCATGCCACTTGTACCGGGTCACTGAGGCAGAAACGGATCGATCAGGGTGGCTCCGTGGGGCCAATGTGGCCAAGGTGATGGAGCGTAGCAATACTGAGCGACAGAGATACTGTAATGATGAAATATTAGCTGCCGTCCCTTTAAATAGAAACGCCCTCTTCAGTTCAGAGAGGCAGCAGGGTGGCATTCATAAGGAACCGCAATCACAGGCGGTTATTAAGATGTTACTGCTCTTTGTCCCAGTTAATTTTCCTTAAATTAATCAAGAATAGCTCATATATGCTGCTAGTATTGACATCCGGGTGTCAAACCGAAGTTTTTATGGCAATGAGTGACCTTCAGTCCTCCTATAAGTGAATCTGTAACCAATGGAATGATTTGTTTGTCCTCCTGCACATAATTTATCGCAGAGGATCGCTCAGGTTTTCGCAGGCTCCACTCGTCTTTATTGGCACATTCAGAAGCTTTATAAAGTTGACTAATTCTTTCGTTTCATTGGAGATCCTCCACAGAGTAACGACTGTAATATCAGTCAGGGGTGACATAAGATTAGATTGTAATTGGCGCTATAAAATCTGAGCCACACTTATTAAAACGGCACGTGTGTGTGTGTGTGTGTGTGTGTGTGTGTGTGTATTTGTATTTGGGTTGGTCACTTATGGTTAAGGCTGGGGCTGGGTTGGGGGGAAGGGGGTCATGATTGGGATTAGGGTACTCCCCCATAGAAATGAATGGATGGTCCCCACAAAGACAAACATCTTGTGGGGAATGTGCATGTCTGCGAGTGTGTGGTGTGTGTGTGGGTTCACATTTAAGGACCGAAATGTCCCAAAAGTGTGGTAAAACCAGAAAACTTTTGGGGACATCTTTTCAAGTCAAGACTTTTGACAATTTTATAAAAATCTGTGAATGAAATCAAAAAAGTAAAAACACCAAAAGTCTTGTATTTGGGTTGGTTACTTATGGGTAAGTTTAGGGCTGGGTTGGGGATAAGGGTGTCGTGATTGGGATTAGGGTTTTTCCCATAGAAATGAATGAAAGGTCCCCATTTAGATAGGTACAGGAGTCTGTGTGTGTGTGTATGCGTGTGTGTGGGTGTGTCTGTGAGAGAGAGTGAGCGAGAGAGAGGTAGGGTGTCTGTGAGAGAGAGTGAGCGAGAGAGAGCTAGGGTGTCTGCTAAGCCTGTGGGATTCACGTCCTCTCATGAAAATTTTCGGAGGGGTGTAATTTTAATTTTTTTTGTGGCAAAACCCAAAGTCACCCCCCCACCCCTATCAGAGTCCCCCCCCCCCCCCCCCACACACACACACACAACCCCGTCCTGACCTCCTACACAAAGCCAGGCCAAAAGTTAGCCGACTCAAATACTGCAGCTCAGTTGCGATAATTATGTGCAAAACACAAGAGGCGGACGGCAGGCAGAATGTCCCGGCCGGCAGGGGTAGCCCAGGCCGGAGCTTTAAAGCCGTCTCAGCTAGGCGGAGTGTTTGGGGGTTATCGAGCGTTTATGGCAGTGGCCCACTTAATGAAGGCAGCGTGGGATGTGACACCACGTCAGGCAGAGATGGGCGGGGGGCCTCGTCTACCGCGGGACCCGGCAGGTTAATGACAGCCTGCTTACGGCGCAGAGGCCTGAAAATGAGTGGTGCCTGGTAGGAGGGGAGTGCCTTCATGCAGGGAGGCGGTCGTGATCCCACCCGGGCGGCAAATTGATCCAAACCTCCTGTGTGTTTCACGGGACCCCCAGGGGACCAGAACGACAGCAGTCAATCTCAGAACGACACACAATGTCTCCAGCTCTCCGGAAAAGTGGATGCTGGCATATATATATATATATATATATATATATATATACACGTATTTAGGAGTTGTTTTATCATTTTTCGAGAAAGCGGGATCAGACAGTCCCTCTAACAGTCGGAGGTTAAGGGCTTTGCTCGGACTTGCTGGCATCCATCTAAGCTGCTTGATTGTAATGGATTTTCATGGTAATAGTTTATAGGAGCCTCTTTATCTGGTCTAGACTGGTTGAAGCTGGTATAAGCAGAGAGCACTCGACCTGATGGCCTTCACTGTGCCTGTGGAGCACCTTCAGGCCTGCTAGCCCTCTCCTGCCCTCTCCTGCCCTCTCCTGCACACCTTGAGGCTGAGACCCTAATAGCTTTCCTTGTCTCCTTGGTTAGTTGGCAGATCCTTTGTCAGCCCCCGTCTCTAAATGCTTCACACGAACAGGACGTGTCCAGGTCATCCCACACCGATTCCCCTCCTTCATCTTCCTCTGTTTGTCTGTGAGCTCAGATTCCGGCGCGGTGCCTTTAGTGGACCTGGCCTGGTTCGCAGTCACTAACTGCTGCCGAAAGTGATGCTGCCAGCTCATTGGCTGCCCAACGATACCCACAATCCCACTCCATCCCAATCAGTATCCCACCTCTGGGAAACTCTCCTGGCGCATCACCATTCACACCACCCGGTTCATAGACCAGTTTCTGTCCCCAAGCCATCAGGTCACTGAGCAGTAGGTGACCCCCCAAGCCCCTCATCACCCCTCTGCTGTTAATATTCCACCTCCACACCAGATCACCGCCCGGCTGCCTTTGTGGCCCCCTCAACTCTGACATGAGAATTTCACTGTAGTCCTCCAAACGCATGACAGTAAGACCTGAAACCTTGCTGGGTTGGGGCCTGGCCTGTGGTCTGAAGGGTGCTGGGCCAGATCCCGTAGAGATTCGGCTGTGGGTGTCATGGTGAGCCACCCTGCTATATGGGTGAGTAAGCACCTATGCCTTGGCCAGCTAACGAAATGGTGATTAATAAGGACGGGTAAATAAGAGAAGTCTTTGGGAGTCGGCAGTGATGTTTTCTCTGTCTGTTCTGCCTGTGTGGGTGATGCTCAGAACATCTTCAAACGGCGCTATCTGGGAGTCATTTCTCCTGACCCCTCTGATTACGCACATTTAAAGGCTGCGTGTTTTTCTCATGTCGGGTTTTTAATGCTCTTTGTCCTCCTAATAACAGGCTCTGGATAAACGTTGAAAACTCAGAGACACTTTTTCTGGGAGTTAGCAGAGTTGCTGAGCTACTTTGCAGAGTTACTCCAGAGGAATGCAAATTGCCAGTAAACTGCGCTATTCCAAAAAACATTGCCGGTGGTCAGATTTATACATTTTTTGGTGCATTTTATTTATTGGATTAGAGATTGGCACATTACTTTGTGCATGATTCGAAAATGCCGAAGACAGCCACCTCTGCTTTGGGATCATTAAAATGCCCCCTAAATACAATATCAGTAGCGTCCCACCAAAATTGCAGCTCTCCGCTTAACCTATGCATCGTCTCACTGCCTAATTGGAGAGTGGGGACACATCAATTTTTAAATTTGAGAACAAATTATTAACATCAGCTGCCCATGGTGACCCTTCTCTGTGAAACAAGCAGCCCAGACGTGTTGTCATGGCGAGCAGGGTATGTGTGGAGAATGTTTTATAACTGGCCACTTAACACTAGCCTCCTGCACACACAGACAAGCCACTGTCTGGTTGGTGCATACACCATGCACACACACACACACACACACACACACACAATCTCACGCGTTTGTATTCCTATCTTAGTGAGGACCATCCATTTATATGAGGAAAAACTCAGAAACGCAGTCACAACACCCTTTGCCCCGACGCATTTCAGTCAGTGTGCTTGTGAAGGAACAGGCTGAAATAGATGTTTATGTATTTTTGAAACACAATATACTGTCATTTATCACAGCTTGGTGGCTGTATTTCCCCATAATGTGATGTATGCATGCCCACACACACACTCACACACACAAACACAAACATAGACGTTCTGTCTGACAAACGATGTCCATCTCCCTGTTTACACAGGACTGGTGTTTGCCGATGTCTCGCATGGACATTTTCTGCACACTTCAGAGGAGATTCGGGGACTGACTCTTTTCAGTCTCGTGAGTCTGTGGCCCTTTACATGGCCCCCGTCATTAATCCCCATTAATGATCTGGCCCATTCACCGCACGCCTAATGACCCGGGAACCTGATTCATTTCGCTGCGTGTTGTACCTGTATAACGACGTATGTGACCAAAAAAGAATCTTGAATCTTGAACCTGGTATTGGGTTTGGTGACCCAGACCTGCTGTAGGATGGGTATCCGTGAAAACGCAGAAGGGGGGAAGGGATTGAGATGTGGGTGTGGGATTAACAGAAGGTGCCCCCCCCCCCCTCAGGCCAGCGGTGTGAGATGGACATGGACAGCACTGGGGGCAAGGCTGGCATGTGCCCCGAGGACCTCTCCGGGCTAAGCTGTGGGACTGGGCCTGCCCAGTGCATCCACGGGAGGTAAGTGGCTGCAGCCTGGGGCGCTGCAATCTGCAGAAGCGGGCCGTCCTGAGTGACAGGCAGCATCCTGAGATGACTGTCACTCTTCTATCTTAGTCTTCCTCATTAGCATGACTAATTCATCTTTAATGTGCTTTTATGTAGGCCCTAAGCTGTGCGGTAAACAAACCGTAGTGGTTTGGGGTGTAGGTCCTGCCGAATAAAGGAGCTCAGATGTCGCTGTTGAGAATCTTAAGGAGCGTTCCAACACTGAACCTCTTCTTTAATCGCATTTCAGCTGCATAGACGCAGGTTGCGGGCACAGGTGTCGCTGTGAGCCGGGATGGACCGGGGACGCGTGTGACACGGCCATCAACGTAAGCCGTCCTTTCAGTCATATGGGGGGGGGTGCAGTCGGGCCTCTTAAATTATTCTTTTGAAAAGCACACAGGCTGGAAAATTGCTGCATGCTTGTGCAGTCAGCCTGTGTGTGGTGGAGTTGGGCCCCAGAGCACGGCTGATCTTTGGTACAGATCCGCGGTAATTCCATTAGTCAGCCTCTCTCCATTCATTCTGTTACTCCTCCCGCAACCGGCTCAGGGTTTCTTTGGGAACCGGACTGCCCAGAACCTAAAGGAATGGTGTTTGTGTTGGTATCGGAACGCTGTGGCTAGCATGAAGGTCAGCTCTGCGCCCACAGTGATCGCTAGGAACGTATATCCTGCAGCAGAGATATTAATGCTCCAGTATAATGCACATAGAACAATTTAACGATTCCCTCCCCCGAATCATGTACAAGATACTGTTATGGATTATTTACTTTGGAGACAGAGTTCACTTTTTATTGTTAAATAAAAAAAAAATCTTTCTTCCTCTCAAAGACAAAAGTAAGGATTTTACCCTTTTTTCTCCCTGGATGTTCAAAAATATCAAAAGATTAATAGAAAATGAAGGTCTCTGTAAGACAGGAATGCTGAGCACATTGCCAGGTTTTTGGTGGTATTTTTGGAACGACAACCGAGGTTGTTAGAAACTGTCTGAGACGTGCGTGACAGCACACCGACGCGCCCTTCCTGACCCATCTGTACGCACGCGCCACACCGCACACCATGTCAGGGTAATGTCCTCATGACGATCCATCCTTTTCATCGCCTATCCAAAGTGTCTTTTAAAGTGTCTTTAGCTGTTTCTGTTTCACCTGGAAGCTTCTGCCACTCAGAGGAACTCAGAGGAACAGTTGTACCGCCAAATCGGTGGATGTAAAATAAAACCTTTTTACCCAGAAGTCCCTCACATATGGCTAGTCTTTCTGTCAGAACATATATACAATGTATCCTTGCTCATGGTACCTCAACCAACATTCCGTGTTCTGTGAACCTTTTTTTCCCAAATCCTCAGGAATGCGAATCGCATCCCCGTCTCAGCGGCGCCCCCTGCATTGCCTCGATTGCAGAGTACGCCAGTCTTTGCTGGGACAGATATGCTAGGAAGAGCTGTGAGGTACACGTGGATGTGTGCCGGGAATCTCCGGCGTTTCCACTCTGCCGCTGCGCCGGCTCCTGTTTAGATGGACCGGGACCCGGGTTCACCTGCAGGTCAGTTTGTAGTCTCCAGATTAAGAAAATCTGAACTGAGGTTTTCATTGGCTGATGTAGTGTAGCACTCAGAAACATGCCATTGTAAGGGAACAGATCATCAATGCCTCAGTATTAGCATTTCAAAGACAGGATCATTAATAATGTTCTGGAAGTACGGGCGATGATTTATTTATATATGCAAATATGAGGAGATCGAAGCTGATGTGATTAGGATGTGATGGCTATGAATTATGAGCCAGTATGTGCGTGTGATCCAGCCAGTACAGATTCACACTACAGGTTTGTGCCGTGCAATAAAACACGCAGAACCCGATAAAGCAGGGCAGCGGACCCCCTTTTATCCACATGCATCATCTTTATTGCCGTTGTCTTTCATGGGCTGAAAAGCAGCATAATTGTAAGTGTCAGTGTGTTTCGCTCCCATGATACAGCGCAGGTGGCAGGTACACTATAGGTAATGGCATAATGATGGCATTTCAGACGGTCATGTGAAGTCCATTACAGCGTAATAGACTGCGGCATTATTGGGTAATGAGGACAGCTTCTCATTCCAAATCATGCCTGTTGTACGTCACCACGTGGCTCACTGTGCTCTTTGGTTTTGTCTTTTTCTGAGGCCTCCATAGGCTGTAGCACTCGGGTGTTTCAGGTGAGAGTGAGAGTTTCTGCTCCTTCTGTAGGCTGAGTAGGATTCCCAGCAGCCGGATCACTGAGAAGTACAGTTATTTTCTCATTTTAGAGGGTTGGGGGTGTTTTGGGGGAGCTGTGTTTTTTCATAATACAGAATGCGTGTGCCAGCATACTCCCCCCCACCCCGGCTGATACAGTGACAGTCCCATGGGCGCGGGGGGGGGGGGGGTCGGCTGCTCTGTTTCAGGCCCGCATGTGGCATCAGTTCTCTGTCAGGCCCCATGCAGTCTCCGTGTTACCAGCCAGGCCAAAGGCGGCCGTGTTACCAGGCCTCCATGTTACCAGCCAGGCCAAAGGCGGCCATGTTACCAGGCCTCCGTGTTACCAGCCAGGCCAAAGGCGGCTGTGTTACCAGGCCTCCGTGTTACCAGCCAGGCCAAAGGCGGCCATGTTACCAGGCCTCCATGTTACCAGCCAGGCCAAAGGCGGCCGTGTTACCAGGCAGCCGTGTTACCAGCCAGGCCAAAGGCGGCCGTGTTACCAGGCAGGCCAAAGGTGGCCGTGTTACCAGGCAGCCGTGTTACCAGCCAGGCCAAAGGCGGCCGTGTTACCTGCCAGGCCAAAGGCGGCCGTGTTACCAGGCAGGCCAAAGGCGGCCGTGTTACCAGCCAGGCCAAAGGCGGCCGTGTTACCAGGCAGGCAAAGGCAGCCGTGTTACCTGCCAGGCCAAAGGCGGCCGTGTTACCAGGCAGGCAAAGGCGGCCGTGTTACCAGGCAGGCAAAGGCGGCCGTGTTACCAGCCAGGCCAAAGGCGGCCATGTTACCAGGCAGCCGTGTTACCAGGCAGGCAAAGGCGGCCGTGTTACCAGCCAGGCCAAAGGCGGCCGTGTTACCAGGCAGGCCAAAGGCGGCCGTGTTACCTGCCAGGCCAAAGGCGGCCGTGTTACCAGCCAGGCCAAAGGCGGCCGTGTTACCAGCCAGGCCAAAGGCGGCCGTGTTACCAGCCAGGCCAAAGGCAGCCGTGTTACCAGGCAGCCGTGTTACCAGCCAGGCCAAAGGCGGCCGTGTTACCAGGCAGCCGTGTTACCAGCCAGGCCAAAGGCGGCCGTGTTACCAGCCAGGCCAAAGGCAGCCGTGTGCCCGTCATATGTTGAGGAGACACATCCTGTGTTTTTCATGATTAGTCTGTTGCCTACTCTGTGTTCCTGCATGCTGCCACCGTGTATGTGTGTCTTGGAGAATGTTCTGGTGACACTCCAGGATGGGGGGCAGCATTCTGCTGACTCTCTCTCCTCCATTCTCCACTCCTCTCTCTCTCTCTCTCTTCTCCTCTTGTCCCCTCCTTTCTTTTTCTTCCCTCTCCCTCACTCCTTCTTTCTCTCTCTTCTTCTTCCTCCCCTTCTCACAGCTATCCCACAGGCTTTGCCAGAGTCTCCTGTGAGGTGGAGGTGAACGAGTGCGACTCGGATCCCTGTTCCAACAGCACTTTGTGTCTGCAACTCATGAGCGGTTACTACTTCCACTGCCAGCTAGGTACTGAGAACCACATTCTGGTAGCTCCTCAAGCCCCACCCCTCACTGCCAGCCAGGTACTGAGAACCACATACTGGTAGCCCCACAAGCCCCGCCCCTCACTGCTAGCCAGGTACTAAGAACCACATACTGGTAGCCACAAAAGCCCCGCCCCTCACTGCCAGCCAGGTACTGAGAACCACACCCCTGCTAGCAGCCCCACAAGCCCCGTCCCTCACTGTTAACCAGGTACTGAGAACCACATGCTGGCAGCCCCACAAGCCCCGTCCCTCACTGCTGCCAGCCAGGTACTAAGAACCACACCCCTACTGGCAGCCCCACAAGCCCCGCCCCTCGCTGCCAGCCAGGTACTAAGAACCACACCCCTGCTGGCAGCCCACAAGCCCCGTCCCTCACTGCCTTCTGCAATGAGGCAGATGCTCCGCAGGAAAATGTGTGGCAAATGCTTTGTGACTCGGTGTGGATGGCGGCTCAGCGTTTTCCCTTGCTGGAAAGTAATGGGATTTTCACCACAGTTTAGTGACTCACTCTTGTTGATGTTAATGTCACTTTTTGTCTTTTTGTAAATAAATGTAAACTATAAGAAAGGAGATCAGCAATGACACTGCCTCCCCTGGAAGACTTTCACAGGGAAGACGGAGAAGGCGGGGCTTTGTTCCTTCAATACATGTCAAATGACCTTGTCCTCCATTTCCAAATAGGTATTGACTATTCACAAAAATCAAATACTCTTTACTTTTTTGCCTTCAAGAGAGCTCAGTTAATCCACTAGGTAGAAATGATCAAGGCTGGAGGGGATAAGGTCTGAGTGGGATTTATATTCATATTCTATGAAGAGCCGTCTGCTGTCTTGTCCTGTGATGTCCAGCTGATGTTCCCGTGAGCAGAATGTGGGCCCCCAGCATACACCTGCACCCCCTCCTGCTTCTAAGCATTTGTAATTAGTTTATTGTCCTGGTCCAGGCCAGAAAATGACCGGTCATACTGGTTCATGTTTTATTCTTTTTATGACTCTGTGTGTATGAGTCTCGCTGTGTCCCAGCAGCTGGTGTGCAATTCCCTGTGACATTCCCTGTGACATTCCCTGTGACATTCCCTGTGTATTTGCCCGTTTGATTCCTTGTGTGGTTCCATGTGTCCCGCCGTCTCTTTCCGGCAGCTGGTGTGTTTCCGTGTCTGATCCCTGTGTGTTTCCGTGTCTGATCCCTGTATGATTCTGTGTCTCTTATCCAATGAGATTCCCTGTGTAAATCCATGTACATTTTCCTTTATGACTCCTGGTGTCTCCTTCCCAGAAGCTGGTGTGTGTTTCCGTGTCTGATCCCTGTGTGTTTCCGTGTCTGATCCCTGTGTGTTTCCATGTCTGATCCCTGTGTGATTCTGTGTCTCTTATCCAATGAGATTCCCTGTGTAATTCCATGTACATTTTCCTTTATAACTTCTGGTGTCTTCTTCCCAGAAGCTGGTGTGTGTTTCCGTGTCTGATCCCTGTGTGTTTCCGTGTCTGATCCCTGTGTGATTCCGTGTCTGATCCCTGTGTGATTCCGTGTGAATTTCCCTGTCTGTTTCCTTGTGTAATTCTGTCTGTCACTCTACGTCCATCAGGGCGGCCGGTGTGTATTTCCATGAGGGGTTCCGTGTGTGATTCTTTGTGTATTCTGCCACCTCCACCCCGGAAGCAGCCCGCCTCGGCAGCCACTGTATCGCCTCTCGATCCTGCCAGGTTGGACAGGCCTTTGCTGCGATGCCAGTGTCAGTGAGTGTCAGCTGGAGCCCTGTGAGCAGGGACTGTGCGTGCAGAACCTTCCTGGATGTGGCTACACCTGTTTCTGTCGGCTCGGGTTCGTGGTGAGTGCTCATCATCACTCCTCTTCCTGCTCTCGTTCCTCTGAATTAACGGAGCTGTTCTTCTTCCTGGCTAATTACCCATCATCCCCCTCTCTGGCTCACGCTCGCTCTTTCAAGCCATTAGGAGTGTGTTTCACTTTCCCTTTGCCTGTGTCTACACCCAGCTGGGTGTATCGTCATAATTGCCCCCCACCCCCCACTGCTGCCCATAAAGCTAATTTATATCGTTATTTAGGTGACTCTGGAGACTGCCTGGCTTTCCCTGAAATATGATGCCTTTGCAAGTCGCTGCTGTTTACACAGCCCCCCCTGGTGACACCGTCTGATTTAGCGCTGCTTGTTGCAGTATAACAAACAAATCGGAAAGCGATCACGCTGTATCCGCCACCTTAATCTGTCGTCCTGCCTGAATGTTAACGCATGTTTTATGTTGTCCGAAGACATTCATATTAAAAGCAGAAGTTATAAATGTACTTTACAAGCAAGCATTTATCTATATCCGCTGGTTAAAGCTTAGTTTGGCTCAAATCCAGACTGAGTTTCCAAAAGTAATTTCCAAAACTTCTTCAGTCTTCAGCGGCATTGTGACCATTTTCATGCCTTTCTGAGCAGTGGGGCAGCCGGTCTGTCAGTCCCTGGTAGACCAGTCTTGTCTCCTTTTACAGGGCTTTTTCTCACACTCTGAATATAAATCTGATGATTGTTTGCTGCACATATGCCCACCTGAACACCACTGCCTGGATGGCATTAATAATGTCACCTGTGTCCCCACTGTGACTGGTGACCAGACAGTGACCTTGGGCACATCCTCCAGGCAGACAACCCCGCCATCTGCAGCCAGTGAAGCGGAGACCCCGAGAGAAGCCACCCACACCTCAGGTACGGAGCCAGAGCAGGGGGGCAGTGAGACCAGGGCATTCTGGGAAACATTAGTTATGTGACATTGAGATTCCTGCCACCACAGGAAGCTACATTTATTGTTATCGGTATTATTATTAAACATTATTATACATTAATTTCCCAAAGTGTATAGTTCGAGTAAGTGTGTTAAAAATGTTTAAATACGCACTTCCATCTAGCAGTTCCTATCATGTATTCCCAGACAGGTAATTGAACTGCTGTAGTTCTCCGTTTCTGTTATGTAAATGATCACTGCACAATCTGAGGAGGCGTGGCCACAGAAATCGATCTTCCCCCAATTCATACGATGTAAGACTTCGGCTGGGCTTTGGGGATTCTCTGTAATGTGGTCGGCCGCGAGAGGTGACCTGATTCACATCGATTCAATGGCCTCAGAATTCAAACCTTAATGGAATTAGCATAGGAATTGGAGACGGTTCATTTTACATTTTCTGTTTCGGCCACAGATTAGTTCATTTTATTAACAAAAACCGTTCGGTGTCGACACATGCCTGTCCAAAGACCTTTTTAAATAGATCCGCAGTGCAGGTGGAATCAGCGTCATTGCCATCCTCGTTTCATCTTTCAGCTTAACCTCCTTCACTTCTTCATAACTTTGGGCCTTTCAGACGAGGAAACACTCATAAAGTGTGAAAAGCTTGTTTTGCTCGCTGCAGGAACATGAGGGCATGTCTTTTGGGGGTTTCTGTTCCTCCTGTGTGATTGGCATGCTGCTCGTGTGGCGGTGGCACGTTGCCCCTGCTTTGGCGGCACATTTCCCCTGCGACTTTGGCACATTGCCCTTGTGTCAGGGGCACGTTGTCCCTGTGTTACTGGCACATTGCCCCTGCGTCATTGGCACGTTGCCCCTGCTTTGGCGGCACATTTCCCCTGCGACTTTGGCACGTTGCTCTTGTGTCAGGGGCACTTTGTCCCTGTGTTACTGGCACATTGCCCCTGCGTCATTGGCACGTTGCCCCTGCTTTGGCGGCACATTTCCCCTGCGACTTTGGCACGTTGCTCTTGTGTCAGGGGCACTTTGTCCCTGTGTTACTGGCACATTGCCCCTGCGTCATTGGAACGTTGCCCCTGCGTTGGCGGCACATTGCCCCTGTGTTGGCGGCACATTGCCCCTGCGTTGGCGGCACATTGCCCCTGCATTGGCGGCACATTGCCCCTACGTCATTGGCACATTGCCCCTGCGTCATTGGCACGTTGCCCCTGCTTTGGAGGCACATTGCCCCAGCGTCACTGGCATGTTGCCCATGCATTGGCGGCACGTTGCCCCTGCATCATTGGCACGTTGCCCCTGCGTTGGAGGCACATTGCCCCAGTGTCACTGGCACATTGTCCCTGTGTCGCTGGCACATTGCCCCTACGTCACTGGCACATTGCCCCTGCATCACTGGCACATTGCCCCTGCGTCGCTGGCACATTGCCCCTGCGTCGCTGGCACATTGCCCCTGTGTCGCTGGCACATTGCCCCTGCGTTGGCGGCACGTTGCCCCTGCATCATTGGCACGTTGCCCCTGCATTGGAGGCACATTGCCCCAGTGTCACTGGTATGTTGCCCATGCATTGGCGGCATATTGCCCCTGCGTCACTGGCATGTTGCCCCTGCGTTGGCGGCACGTTGCCCCTGCATCATTGGCACGTTGCCCCTGCATTGGAGGCACATTGCCCCAGCGTCATTGGTATGTTGCCCATGCATTGGCGGCATATTGCCCCTGCGTCACTGGCATGTTGCCCCTGCGTTGGTGGCACGTTGCCCCTGCATCATTGGCACGTTGCACCTGCATTGGAGGCACATTGCCCCAGTGTCACTGGCACATTGTCCCTGTGTCATTGGCACATTGCCCCTGCGTCACTGGCACATTGCCCCTGCGTCACTGGCACATTGCCCCTACGTCACTGGCACATTGCCCCTGTGTCACTGGCACGTTGCCCCTGTGTCGCTGGCACGTTGCCCCTGCGTCACTGGCACATTGCCCCTGTGTCACTGGCACATTGTCCCTGTGTCACTGGCACATTGCCCCTACGTCACTGGCACATTGCCCCTGCGTCACTGGCACATTGCCCCTGTGTCACTGGCACATTGCCCCTGTGTCGCTGGCATGCCCTTCATGTGTTGCATGGATTTCCTCGGCCAGTCCATCTTAAAATCACCTGTAGTGTACGATTTTGTCCCTTGCTGCCCAAGAGAGGCTCCTGTATGAGCAGTGGAATGATGGACAGATATTGATTCCTCTGTCCATTCATGTGTTGCACATGCATGTACAGCCCCCACATGCATGCACAGCCCCCCCCCCCCCTCCAACCAATGCATTTGCTCTTTTGTATAATTCCTAGCACATCCCTTAATGATGATGTAGCACATTTCCTGGAGTTACCCTTAAAGCCATGCTGCATGCAGGGTAAAGGGAGCCCCAGCCCGTGATGAATGAGCCTTTGGTAATGCTCACACCATCATCTGGAGCACGTCATTAATGATGACGAATCATTAAGTGGCTACGAGGACCCTCATACTGCACTCCCGCAGGCAGTCCTAGGGGGCGTTGCAGCGGAGGTTCTCTTCATTCACAGAACATAAATATGGTCCCTGGTAAGAGGCATTTCAAAGCAATTACTGCTATATTTTAAAATGTTCACTAATACAATGCTTTTTATTTAAATTTAACAGTCAAATCAAGCTGTAATAATCTGTTTTCAGCTGGTTCTGGCACTGATTAATCTGCGGAACATTGAAATGTAAATGCCTCAGAGTATAAAGTAAAAATGCTCCGGTTTAATTTTCACTCAGAGTGTAATGAAATCAGTCGATGAGATGTCCTGTCAAAGATCGTTATTAATATCAGGTACTGGCGAGCTGATGCAATCAAGCTGACGGTGCCCATTGAGACGCCATTTCTCTGGAACATTCTCCTGTCTCCTGTCTCAAGCTTCACCTGAATTAGCTCTATAGTTTATGCATTTTTTATAATTAGTGTTAGAATACCAATGAGCAGTATAACCATGAGCTCTGGTGGGGAAATGCTTGTTCGGAGCTTTGTCCTGATGTACCTATGGTACTGTGATTCCCAAGCCCCCCCATAAAAAACGACGTCAACTGCCCCCCACCCCACATTCCTGATTCCCATTCTCTCCTTCATCCATCTTCAGGTCTGTTGGTTCTTCTGGCCACTCAGTGAGGACTTGTGCTGAAGGCTTTGTCCCACCTCGCTCCTGCATTTAGGGGGTGCTGTGCATCTCTGCCCGCTGGCGGAAACCCTCACCTGATGTTTTGAGGTCCTGCATGTCGCCTTCATGCTGGGAGTGGCTCTTGCAGTTCCACATTGTTTTTGACATCACTCATGTGATCTGTTCTGTGAAGCAGTGTGTGCCTTCTTATCAGGGTACTTATGCAACAAACTCATTACTGCCACCTGTAGGCAAGGGTGTGTCCTGCTCCCAGCAGTGCTCAAATCCTCAGATCCTTGTGTGGGGTTCTCGTCTTCCCCCACGACTGTCTGTTTCCACGAGTGACCCAGTGACCCCGAATATGAGAAAACAAACCCCTACCTCCAACACAGATTCCTGCCTTAAATTCACATCAGCAGAGGCCACATGGGAGAGTGGCTTTTGGCAAGAGATGGATGAATTTAGATAAGGTGAATTTCTGATCTGGAATTCTCTTTTAATTTGATGTATAGGGCCATATGGACTTGTGGTGGGTCAGACAGCAACATCACGAAGATACACCAACTGAACAGAAACAAATAATATTAATATTGATGAGGCTCGTTAATGTGAAGAATATACAGTTAATTTAGTCTGTGATAATGCGACTGAGACAGTCAAGGTCACAAGGACCTGACTTTAAATGCTGTTATCCTTCTTAATTGGAATTTAAAAGAGTTTTTTTTATTACTTTTTAGTGACAAAGAAACTTGTACAATTAACTGCAAACTTGTGAAGTTATGGGGAAGTCTGAGTGGAACTTAAGGTTTTGCCCGTAAAAAGCGGTAATCTAATTTCCCAGCCATCATGTGGCTGTGGGGGTTTCTAAAGGGCCTGGATTGCTGAGTGCAAACTTTTTAATAAAGTCGGCTGAGAAGTGGTGTTTGTTTCAGATAATTCTGATCATTTATTTCAGTGTTTTTTTACCACCGGGGATGTCGAGTTCGGCTCCATCCCCTTCGCTCACTTCCTAATTACACTTGCTGTTTCTGTATCGCCTGCTTTCTGTAAGCACACTTGTTTGCCGCTTTTATGTAACTACCTGAATACTGGAAGCTACCAGATACCGGAAGATATAATTAATCTAACTTTTAACATCAAAATAAAATGAATAATAAAACATGAAACTGGAGATGCTAATGAGGACCTGGAAACTCCTGTACCCCTATGTAGGGCGCCACAGCCCAACGTGTGACTAAATATAGACATTTGAGAGAGTCACCGAGAGCCTGAACGAGTTTCCCGCTACATCTGAACTTCAGAGGCGCCTTTGAGCGTCATCTGCGGTGTGGGTTTCGGGGCTTCAGCTGTTCAGATGGGCCACTTTTTGCCCCCCTTTATAATGAGGAAGCTGTCTGTGCCATCATGTCACATTGTGCATTTGCTTACGTCGCATAAGCTTTTATCCGAGGCCATGTACATGTTGCAGAACACAAGGGCCAGCCAGTCCCTGCAGCAATAGGTGCTTAAGGGCTTCACTCATAAGGCCCAACAGACCCATCACTTTGCCAACTCTGGAATCTGAACCGGCGACCTTCCATTCGCAGGCAGAGCATCCCGACCTGCTGAGCCCTACACCGCTCCAGAAATGAGAGCCAGTGAATATCAGAAGAACTGGCTTATCAGCACATTCTGGGTTTAAAAGCTCAGTTAGGGTGTAATCTGTTATTGACCTTAGATTCCCAAAAGCAAGGGCACTGGGGGCGGGCATTAATCAGGCCTCCTGTGAGATGGGAGCACCTAGGACTCAGTGAGTTCCCTTTAACATTGTCATGGTTACTGTAGGGCATGTTCCACTGAGCATGGAGCCGATGAAAGCCGAAACATGGCCCCAGTCAGCCAGACCCAAGATGGGTCTTCACTCTTGGCTGAGGCACCTTTCACTGTTGGCTGTGGCACTCTTCACTGTAGGCTGCGGCACTCTTTATTGTTGGCTGCAGCTCTCTTCACTCTTGGCTGCGACACCCTTCACTATCGACTGTAGCACTCATCACTGTCAGCTGTGGCACTCTTCACTGTAGGCTGCGGCGTTCTTCATTCTTGGCTGCGGCATTCTTCCTGCGGCACCCTTCACTGTTGGCTGTGGCACTCTTCCTTGTAGGCTGCGGCACTCTTCCTTGTAGGCTGCGGCACTCTTCACTGTTGGCTGCGGCACTCTTCACTGTAGGCTGCGGCACTCTTCACTGTTGGCTGCGGCACTCTTCACTGTAGGCTGCAGCACCCTTCACTGTTGGCTGTGGCACTCTTCACTCTCAGCTGTGGCACCCTTCATTGTCAGCTGTGGCACTCTTCACTCTTGGCTGTGGCACTCTTCACTGTAGGCTGTGGCACTCTTCCTTGTAGGCTGCGGCACTCTTCACTGTTGGCTGCGGCACTCTTCACTGTAGGCTGCAGCACCCTTCACTGTTGGCTGTGGCACTCTTCACTCTCAGCTGTGGCACCCTTCATTGTCAGCTGTGGCACTCTTCACTCTTGGCTGTGGCACTCTTCACTGTAGGCTGCGGCACTCTTCACTGTTGGCTGCGGCACTCTTCACTGTTGGCTGCGGCACTCTTCACTGTAGGCTGCAGCACCCTTCACTGTCGACTGTAGCACTCTTCACTGTCAGCTGTGGCACACTTCACTGTAGGCTGCGGCATTCTTCACTCTTGGCTGCGGCATTCTTCCTGCGGCACCCTTCACTGTAGGCTGTGGCACTCTTCCTTGTAGGCTGCGGCACTCTTCCTTGTAGGCTGCGGCACTCTTCACTCTCAGCTGCGGCACACTTCACTGTTGGCTGTGGCATTCTTCACTATAAGCTGCGGCATTCTTCACTCTCACCTGCAGCACCCTTCACTGTCAGCTGTGGCACTCTTCACTCTCAGCTGTGGCACCCTTCACTGTCAGCTGTGGCACTCTTTACTGTAGGCTGTGGCACTCTTCACTCTCAGCTGTGGCACCCTTCACTGTCAGCTGTGGCACTCTTTACTGTAGGCTGTGGCACTCTTCACTCTCAGCTGTGGCACCCTTCACTGTCAGCTATGGCACTCTTTACTGTAGGCTGTGGCACTCTTCACTCTCACCTGCGGCACTCCTCACTCTCAGCTGCGGCACCCATCATTGTCAGCTGTGGCACTCTTCACTCTTGGCTGCGGTTGTGTGTTGCAGCTTCTGTGGATGTGGGACCTTAATCGTGAGTCATGACTCCATGCTGTGTTACCCTGCTGTATAATTATTCATGATCCGGGGCTCAGCGGTACAAAAGTATAAGTGTCTCCGTTTGCCATGGTGACACGGGGTTACGCTGCATGCTAGTGCAGCGACACTGCGTGAGTCTGTGCTCAGGTGTTGTTTTAATTAAAGACAAAGAGCCTGCACAATCTTGGTAAATCATTCTCATTACAGAGTACTCGCATGGTCTTAGGAAATTATCATCTCATGTCAAAGAAATGACATGGTCTTGGGAAATTATCTCATAGAAAATAGCAAATTGCATAGTCTCAGTAAATCATTATCTCAAAACAGTATACTTGTGTGGTCTTGGTAAATTGAGTATCTCATGTCAGAGTACTTGCATGGTCTCAGTAAATCATTCTCATGTACTTTTCATGGTCATCGTACTGTAAATGATCTCATTACAGAGTACTCACATGGTCTTTGTAAAACATTATCTCATAAAAGAGTACTCACATGGTCTTCGTAAATCGTTATCTCATAACAGAATACTTGTGTGGTGTTGGTAGATTGTGCATATCCTATTCGCTTAGATAAGACAGTATTCCCTGTGGAGGGTAACTGTCCATCTGTATCTTGCCAATAATTGGCTGCCCATTTCAGCTTGGAATCGTTGTGTGGGGTATAAGATGCTTTGTGTTATGGCTGGGATGCCAGTTTGCTACCAGGCATGAGCACTGACTCAGGCGTGTCTGACAAAAGGGGTAAGGAGAGAGAGGAGAGACAGACAGACGTGCGGAGAGACAATCCTGGGGTGGGTTTGAACAGCCAACTCCGGAGGTGAGAGGGTTCGCCAGTGAGGGGGATTATGGTGCGTAATCTCAAGGGAAAAATCATGAAATATTAAAGAAAAATACCATTAAAAATATATTTATACCAGGGGATTAGAAGCAAAATAGCTTGACACAGCAGGCGATTATGAGGAATGAGGAACACAAATACTAAACAGCAGGTGAAAAAACAGTCATGACTGCAGATAAATCAAAGGACCAACCAGTGATGATTTGATTTAGGTAACGGTAACTAGCTTTCAATAATTCCCCCGACTCTGTATTTCAACATTACGCATTATGGGCCGTTCAAAACGCATCCTTTAATGCAATCACAGTCCATCAACGGGGTTGTGTGCATGTGCGTTAGTAAGTGTGCGTGTGTGTCTCAGTGGGAGCCCCTTTCCATGCAGGGCTCAGCGTATATCTGAGTAACCCGATAGGTCAGGGTTGGCATCACAAGTACCTGTGAGCTATGGCCCCGCTCCCTGTGACTTGGGGAATATCAGGACTCATCTGCCACTGATTGTTTTATGATGCTCCTCAGACGCTTGTATGATGTCAGCCAGATGGGATATAGCAGATACGCAGTGCAAACTGCAAACGTTCAGATCGCTGCGTTCAGTAATGTGCCAGAAACTGATGGGGGCATAGAGGCAGCTCTGGCAGGCACTTTGGCACACAGCGATGCGGGCATTTACGGGCCACGTGTAACTCCACCCGTAACTCCACGCGTAACTCCACGTGTAACTCCTTCTCATCAAATAAGAACAGAAGTCCACTCCAGCTGACTTTTCCCCTCTTTTGTTACGTTCTCTTCTGGGTTTTAGAGATAGATTGTTTTACCTTTCAGTCAACCTAAGGCCCAAAGAGTCTTCTTTACTTCTCTGTGATTTCTGGCTTTAAACCCTGCAGGGCTTTGAACACCCCTGAACCTGAAAGCCAGAGGCACAGGGTTACGTGCTGCAGCGCTCAGCAGAGAATCGGCGACAGGGTGCTGGGTAATGATTTGTTCTCAGATTGTGGCTGACGGCCGCGGAGGCTTGCCCATGTTGCCGGGATTATAATGAGGCTCTCCCTTAGCCGGGGGCAGATCGTGGCATTGGAGATGAAAGGAGCCCAGTCAATGAGAATGAGCTACTGTGTCTACAAGCTACTTGGATTTCTGTCAAAATCAAAGTGTATGAAATGGGTGTGTTTAGTGCCTGGGTGGCACTGCTGAATTGCTGAGTTATAATGGACCTGGTGGATGATGGTGGACTATGCATTCCTAGGAATCAAACCCCTTTGAGAGCAGAACTGCAGAAGCTGGACATCTTTAGGTCATGGGTTAAATTCTGCCTATGCCTCTTAAATTTTGCTATGTGGTGTGTGACTCAGAGCGTGGTATTGCTGACTGCGATTGGGACGGTCATAATCCTGTGCTGACTCAGACTAGGCACTGCCAATGTCCGGAGTCCCGTATAAAGCGTACGGGGCTGACCCTGTGCTGACTCAGAAACTTGGCACTGCCGATGTCCGGGGTCCAGAGTAAAGCGTACGGGGCTGATCCTGTACTGACTCAGAAACTTGGCACTGCCGATGTCCAGGGTCCCGTGTAAAGCATACGGGGCTGATCCTGTACTGACTCAGAAACTTGGCACTGCCGATGTCCGGGGTCCCGTATAAAGCATATGGGGCTGATCCTGTGCTGACTCAGAAACTTGGCACTGCCGATGTCCGGGGTCCCGTATAAAGCATACGGGGCTGATCCTGTACTGACTCAGAAACTTAGCATTGCTGATGCCCGGGGTCCCGTGTAAAGCATATGGGGCTGATCCTGTGCTGACTCAGAAACTTAGCATTGCTGATGTCCGGGGTCCCGTGTAAAGCATATGGGGCTGATCCTGTGCTGACTCAGAAACTTGGCACTGCCGATGTCCGGGGTCCAGCGTAAAGCGTACGGGGCTGATCCTGTGCTGACTCAGAAACTTGGCACTGCCGATGTCCGGGGTCCCGTGTAAAGCATACGGGGCTGATCCTGTACTGACTCAGAAACTTAGCATTGCTGATGTCCGGGGTCCCGTGTAAAGCATATGGGGCTGACCCTGTGCTGACTCAGAAACTTGGCACTGCCGATGTCCGGGGTCCAGCGTAAAGCATACGGGGCTGATCCTGTGCTGACTCAGAAACTTGGCACTGCCGATGTCCGGGGTCCCGTGTAAAGCATACGGGGCTGATCCTGTATTGACTCAGAAACTTAGCATTGCTGATGTCCGGGGTCCCATGTAAAGCATATGGGGCTGACCCTGTGCTGACTCAGAGACTTGGCATTGCTGATGTCCGGGGTCCCGTGTAAAGCATATGGGGCTGACCCTGTGCTGACTCAGAAACTTGGCACTGCCGATGTCCGGGGTCCCGTGTAAAGCGTACGGGGCTGATCCTGTGCTGACTCAGAAACTTGGCATTGCTGATGTCCTGGGTCCAGCGTAAAGCATATGGGTCTGTCCCCGTGCTGGCTCAGAGACTCAGCATTCCTTATGTCTGGGGTCCAGCGTAAAGCGTACGGGGCTGCCCCATGCTGCCTCAGAGACTCGCTACTGCCGATGCCCGGGGTCTAGCATAAAAGCGTACGGGACTGACCGTGCGCTGACTCTCCCTGGTTACACTTATTAATCTCTTTTTATTTCCCTGTTCTGTCCTTTGTTTCAGCTAAATTACCCTTCAGAACTACTCATTCAACAATTAATGATGTGCTTTGGAGTTGATCCCAAAAATGACGGGTATATGTTCGTTAATTGCCGGTACTTAATGTGTTTTATTGAATGCCCTTGCATCGATCGACAATGTCACTGCCGGCTCCTCTATCTGCTCATTTGCATTCAGCAAATCCAGTCACTTAAGGCGGGTTAAAGGCTGCGTGTTCTGCTTTCGCACAGCTGATATTTATTTCGGGCAGAGGCGCATTTACATGGTCAGAGGCTCCTGGCTCTCAGTGGGCCTCCTAATATTTCCTACAATGGTGTAGATGTCGTCCGTGTGTTCAGGGAGGATAAAATTTAAATTGTATTTTGGTCTAGATGTGAAAATATGGGACGTCACATTCTGTATTGGGTCAAATCAGGACACAGAATTTAATTTTTCCAAACGGGATGGGAGGCAGCTCTAGATTGAAAATGTTATTATGAGGCCCCTTTTTTGCGGAGGCCCCTGGGCTTTAGCCTGGGTAAACCTGTACACACCCCTGATTCTGCTATAAGTGTTTCTGATTCTTACAGGTACAGTTTCCCTCTGCCTCCACAGACATGTTAGAGGTACTATCTGCGATTAGCATGCGCTTCTTTCTCCGAATCCGTGTCTCCAAGTGCCCGCAGCCGTCTCCGAATGCCTGTCTCCAACTGCCCGCGCCCACAACCGTCTCCGAATGCCTGTCTCCAACTGCCCATGCCCACAGCCGTCTCCGAATGCCTGTCTGCAAGTGCCTGCGCCCGCAGCCGTCTCCGAAGGCCTGTCTCCAAGTGCCTGCGCCCACAGCCGTCTCCGAATGCCTGTCTCCAAGTGCCCGTGCCCACAGCCGTCTCCGAATGCCTGTCTCCAAGTGCCCGTGCCCACAGCCATCTCCAAATGCCTGTCTCCGACTGCCCGTGCCCGCAGCCATCTCCGAATGCCTGTCTTCGACTGCCGGCACCCGCAGCCCGCAGGAGAAAAGAGAAACTTGTGGAAACGTTATTGTCGAGCCCAGGGGTGTGCAGTCTTACCTGCAAAGGGCCGGAATCAATGCAGGTTTTCAGGATATCCTTTAGGTCGGCTGTTCCAGCCCAGGTGTGACAACTCCTCAGCCAATCAGTCCTCTAATTAGCAATGTTCTTAGGGAGCTACAGCGAAAACCTGCTTACACACCAGCCCACCCCTGTTCTAGCCTAATCGGAACCTGATCCCTAACCCCTACGACTCCATGCCAGAGAGTGAGGAAATTAGCCAGGATCCAGCTGCCAGCTCCCACGACATTCCCTATGGACGTGGAATGTCAGCAGCAGCTGTCACTCACCAGCTATGCAGATTTCCTGTGTTACACCCCCAACATGGCTGTGAGGAGCACTAAGTGGCCCTCGGGACCCAAGCATACCCATCCATTCACAAGAAACCCGGGTGGTGTTCCAGCAGCTCCAGCCATGTGCACGAATGCCCATACGGGCATCATCAGAGAGAAACTGCCAGAAACTGCTTTACCAGGGAGAAAGTCACACACACTTGTACATACTGTAACTCCAACAACAGACTGTTCGGTGGCTTATTGTCCCGAGGCGGGAAAGTATAACGGCTCAGAGGCAGCTGCGGGCGCGGGCACTCAGGGACGGGCGCGGGCACTCAGTGATGGACGCGGGCACTCAGAGATGGACGCGGGCACTCAGTGATGGGCGCGGGCACTCAGGAACAGGCGCCGGCACTCAGAGATGGGTGGGGCACTTGCAGACGAGCATGGGCACTCGGAGACGGGCACGGCACTCAGGGACGGGTGCGGGCACTCAGAGATGGGCAGGGGCACTCAGAGATGGCTGCGGGCAGTCAGAGACGGGCAGGGGCACTCAGTGATGGGCGGGGTAATCAGAGACGGCTGCGGGCAATCAGAGACGGCTGCGGGCACTCAGGGACAGACGCGGGCACTCAGGAACAGGCGCGGGCACTCAGAGAAGGCTGTGGGCAGTCAGAGACGGGTGTGGGCACTCAGTGATGGACGGGGCAATCAGAGCCGAGCATGGGCACTTGGAGACAGGCATTCAGAGACGGCTGCGGGCACAGACACTTGGAGACAGGCATTCGGAAATGGCTGCGGGCACGGGCACTTGGAGATAGGCATTTGGAGACGGCTGCGGGCGCGGGCACTTGAAGATGGCTGCGGGCACGGGCACTTGGAGATGGCTGCGGGCGCGGGCATTCGGAGACAGGCATTCGGAGATGGCTGCGGGCACGGGCACTTGGAGATAGGCATTTGGAGATGGCTGTGGGCACAGGCACTTGAAGATGGCTGCGGGTGCGGGCACTTGGAAACAGGCATTCAGAGATGGCCGCAGGCTAATGGCATCGAGCTGCCTAAATGAGGTTGTGTTATGGATGGATGCCTGTCTCCCTGAGGGCTAATTTCCCTTCATCAGGGTGGGGGGGGAGGGGAGGGTCAGATTGCAGAGACTCTGTTCCTG
>JAODKM010000058.1:1455063-1465503 GCA_026780845.1 Petrocephalus sullivani | reverse complement strand
CTCCTCCCTGCCACCCGCCTCCGCTCCTCTCTTCCTCGCCACACTCCTCCGCTCCTCTCCTCCTTGCCACCCTCCTCCGCTCCTCTCCTTGCCACACTCCTCCGCTCCTCTCCTCCTTGCCACACTCCTCCGCTCCTCTCCTCCTTGCCACACTCCTCCGCTCCTCTCTTCCTTGCCACACTCCTCCTCTCCTCTCCTCCTTGCCACACTCCTCCCCTCCTCACTGCTTTCTTCACTCCTACACCCCCCTCTACTCCTTGCCATACTTCTCCCCTCCTCACTCCTTCACTCCATGTCTCCTCTCTCCTCCTCACCGCATTCTTCCCTTACTCACTCCTCCATGCCCCCCTCCCCCTCTCCTCACTTCTGCACCCATTGACTTGCCTTTGCAGACACTTGTCGCTAAGCACTGGAGTGTGCAGTGCCATGGGCGGGGCACTGGCGCAGGTGAAACACCGCCCGGCTGCCCTAACGCTTTAATCTGCCAATATGCTGTACTGCCCAGGTTAATAAAACATGTAAAAGCCCTTTCTGTGAAGAAATGTGTTTCTGAACTGCACAGCTTGGATGCAGCTCCTTCCCTGGGCACAGACTGAAAGCTAAGCCCAGATCAAAGTTCTGATCTGGGCTGCCTTTACCCGACCAGTGAAGCTGCGAGCCCCTGGCTATAGACAGAATTGGAGGGCAGTTTGGCAGTGTATCGGCAGAGTTTGGCTCAGGCCACTCACCAGACGGCTTATAGGGTCCATCAGGCCCCAGTGAGTCACTGCCAGTCGGCAGTTCTTCCAATGAACACTCAGTCCTCCAACATGGCTGTGGCTGATTGGCCATGTGGAAAGGGGGCGGGGAGCAGGTGTGTTAATGGGGGCGGAACCGGCGCCCTCTGGTCTGAACACTGAAGTGGTTCAGTAAATCACTGGACCACAGAGGTGAATCAAGCCAATGGAAAACAGGAAACGCACTTTGGAATCTAATGGTAGCGATACAGTATGTTCTAGAAGTACCGTAATATGGTGTGTAGCTCGACAGCATAGGGAGCTGTGTCTCACAGCTTCAAATCCAGTATCCGGCACCGTCATCGTATCACCAAGGAAGCTTTCGGCAAAGCCCTTAATCCCAGTCGTTCCTGGGATAATCTCTGACCCCAAGCGTCTAATAAATAAATAATGTAATTAAAAGTGTTTTTTTGGCTTCCTGGGGGTCAAGGCAGCAGTAGCAGGAAGGCAGGATGGAAAGCGTACAATTAGAGGCTCTGCAGGGACCTAACGCCAGTCTGTGGTGAAGATGCGTTCCTCTGATTCCTTTCCGTTCATCTCTGTGTGGTTCTCCTGGAGTGTGTGAGTTTCCAAGGCGCTGTGGTCATGGATGCATGTGTGAAGGGGCCTTTCATGGTGTAATGGAGGTTGAAGATCCGTGATGTGATGATCCGGGGCTACTGCACACTTCCTCTCCGAAGATCAGCCCCACATACTAATTGGGACGCTGCCCCAAACTGCTGTACCACCGTCCCAGGCCACACACGTTTCCCCGAAATGTTGCTATTAACAGCTGGGAAATGATCTTGCTTCCTCTTCCCCTAGGGTGCCGAACCCATCATCAACTACACGGGCTGCTTCAGGATCACAGACTTTAATCAGCCGAGTGCGTTCCTGCTGCTCCGAGCCGTCGGCGTGGAGGGCTGCAGGTAAAGGGAGCTTGTCAGCACCCAGCTTCACGTGGAAGAGTCGCACACGCCTTGCACACATCTGTACGCCCCACCCACTGTCATCTGCAGCACGTGCTTGAAGTCTGGCCTCGTCGTGGCTATGGTGTCACATATCAGGACAGGTGTCACAACTCAGTAATGGAGATTATTCCAGTGGAACTCCAAGGATTACGAGGCACTTTGCTGGGGTGTATAGAACCCCACCGCATTCTGGTAGAGGCCCGTCCTTGTTCTGAGAAGCAGTCCACGCACAGGCTGGGTTGCTGGCTCTCTCTGAGCCGCAGATTTTTGCCGGTTCTCTGCTGGTGGACGAGAGGTTGGTCTTATTGACGAGTCTCTGAGTATCCAGATTACGGGGTTTGCGTGATTGCCTGTTAGGCGGGAAGCAGGTGGACGTGTCTGCACCCTGGAGGACCCTTGTACACCACGGTTGCGATAACAGCAGGGGCGCAGTGACATCCGCAGACAGTAAAATCCCAAACAGATGCTTATTATCTGGCCTTTATAGGGCAAAGTGATACAGGCATTGGAAATCCAGGGAAACATTGAGGCTCATATATTGGCTGGGGGGCAGGAGCCTGTCTCATACCAGCTCTTTGGCAAGATGGGAGCCAGATAGCAGGGGGGCAAGACAGCTGTGAGGGAGCAAGGCAGCAGAAGAAGATGGGGGCAGGGTGTCTGAGGCAGCAGCCTGAAAGAGGCAAAGGCAGGGGTGAGCAGCATCCCGAAGGAGGTAGTGGTGGGGGCGAGGCAGTGTCCTGAATAAGACAGCAACCTGAATGAGGCAGCTTGTTGTGTGATGTTTGGGTGAGGCAGTGTCCTGAATGAGGCAGTGACCTGAATGAGGCAGCTTGTTGCGTGAGGTTGGGGCGAGGCAGTGGTGAGAAAGTGGCCTGAAGGAATCGGTGTGGAAATTTGTCATCTAGCAGAATTTCACTCCTTACTCAGATTCACAGGCCATCTTCCTGCTCAGGACCTTTTTTCTGCACAGCTGGCCAGGGGGCTAGAGAGTTCCTTCCATGGAGTCATCAGTTGGCTCAAAGTCTCCCCACGATCTCTTCACACCAGCACTGCTCTCGACGCGGGAATAGAGGTGCGCTGATGCGGGGGCCATATCGCCAGGCCTTAGTGGCCCCTCACATTCTGCTGTTCCTGCATGCATTACTGGTCCTCTGAGCTGGCCCTGTGTGCCTCGGCCCTGTGAGCCCCTGCCCTGTGCACCTCGGCCCTGTGTGCCTCGGTCCTCTGAGCTGGCCCTGTGCACCTCAGCCCTGTGAGCCTCTGCCCTGTGCACCTCGGCCCTGTGTGCCTCGGGCCTCTGAACTGGCCCTGTGTGCCTCGGGCCTCTGAACTGGCCCTGTGTGCCTCTGCCCTGTGCGCCTCTACCCTGTGAGCCTCGGCCCTATGAGCCTCTGCCCTGTGCGCCTCTGCCCTGTGAGTCTCGGCCCCGTGCACCTCGGCCCCGTGTGCCTCGGTCCTCTGAGCTGGCCCTGTGTGCCTCGGTCCTCTGAGCTGGCCCTGTGCGCCTCTGCCCTGTGCGCCTCGGCCCTGTGCGCCTCGGCCCTGTGCGCCTCTGCCCTGTGCGCCTCGGTCCTATGAGCCTCGGCCCTGTGTGCCTTGGTCCTCTGAGCTGGCCCTGTGCGCCTCGGCCCTGTGCGCCTCGGCCCTGTGTGCCACAGCTCTGCACTGCGCACGGCCTCTGTTCCCCTTTTTCTTCACTTCCCCAGTCAGAGCATGTGATTGGTTACACAGGTAGCTGTTTTGTTCCATTGTTTACCTTGTTGAGTTCACATTCAGTTGGAATGTAAGTCCTCAGCCATCTCATGAGGAGGGCGATGTGTGGCTCGCTGGGGCAGGACACTGCATCCATAACCATGAGGTCACTGGTTCTAAGGTCAACATTGGAAGAATGTCTTTTTGTTGGGCCCCCTGGGTAAGGCCCCCCCCCCCCCCCCCCCCCCACAGCTGACCCAGCTGTCTCAAATGAATGTCGCTTTGCTAAATGAGTACATGTGGAAACCTGATGCTCCTTTGTGCATCATGCTCCTGAGGCGCAACTCTGCGGCATGTAGCTAAAGGCAGGGCAGGTTGTGGATGGCGGTGATCCGGCAATGCCGGTTCCTGTGGGGACTAACGGGGGTGCGGGGGGGGGGGGGGGGTCGTTCTCTTTGTCTGCTTCCATTACAGCGCTGCGTCTCGCCGGTGTGCCGCTGCCGGGCTTTGTGCCTGGACGCCGTTTAATCTTCATTTGTCCCCAGTGCGACTTGCCCATTGTTTCGCCGTCTCCGTCCTGACAGTGCGACCGTGAGCGAGGCTGCGGCTCGTCACTCTAATCGCTCCCGATAGTGGCGTGTAGCAGCAGGCCGGTATATGGTGTGCGGCGAGCTGCCAGAGGCCGCTTAATCTCGCCACGTCAACCGGGATTTACGTGACAATGCCCAGGGAGGCGATCTGAGCGGTAAACATGGTGCCGGGGGGCCGGGGGGGGCATAAACCCTTTATTCCCTGTGTGATTATCAGTCTGGTCATTAGCTATCTGTAATTGGCATTGCTGTTTATTTGCTGAACCAGGTGTTTATCTCGTTGGTGTGTACAAAGCATTGTGTCCTGATTTATCAGGCTGCTGTTGACTAATTAAGAAAGGCCCCAAAGAGGCGATGATGAAACAATGGAAGGCGCTGCTTTACGTGGCTGACGTCTCAGTCCCCTGGGCGTAAATCACAGAGTCAGTAGTCTGACCAAATGGAGTCTCCACTTCGGGGCATCATTGTGTTGTCAGCCAGGCATGTTAGGGGTCAAAGCTCATACAGCGCACCCCGCACCGCTTCCACTGGCATGTTTCCCTACCAGCTGGGAGGGAGCCGGAATGTGGACTGGCCCCAAGGACTGGTGTGAGAAACACTGTGCTGGAGCTTTTGGGGGCTCTCAGCGGGTTACGACCAGCAGGTCATTGGCTCAGTGCCTGTAGTCTGCCTGCAATGCTTCTTCAAGCTTTCGGGAGGAACTTCATCTAAATAAATGCCAGATGTCTGGCACGCTGACCGACATCCCAGCGAAAGACGTGCGTCCTTTAGAAACAATGTGGATTCGTATGGAGGGGAATAAAACACTGAAAGGAGGCCCATTTGTCTGCTAAGAAACTCCGTGCTCCCTTACACCGCCGGGGATAGAGCGTCTGTCCACACCAGAGCGTCTGGAAACACCACGCTCTGCTCTGTCGCCAGTGGGCTAATGGAGCTAACAAATTGTTCACTATCTTTTAGGATGATAGACGATGTGTCGTCATCTGCTTTCCGACTTTTTTTATTATTCTGAAGCATAAACTCGGCAAAAACATCAGCAGGGGAAATGAAAAGTGTCCCTTCTGCTCGGGGAGGTATTTGCTGAATTTCTTGCATTTGAAGACAAGCCGCAGGCTGCGAATTCAGCTGAAAGCGGCTTTATTTTATTGGGGGGGGGGGGTGGCTCACCTGGATGGGGGGACTGCAACGCTCCATTTGTGTCGAAACTGGTGCTATTATTATTTTTCTATAATGTTTATTAACCCACAGGCACATAAGGTTATTCAGAGGACAATGTTATGGTTACATTCTGAAACATTATATGATAAAATTTGATGTCTTTTTGGAAGTAGACTTTTGTTATTTGATAATTGCATTTTGAGGACAGACAAACCTTGACTGCATTCTGGAGCATCGCTGTGTTGGGTGCAGGGAGAAGTTACGCATTATTTATTTAGCAGAAGCTTTGATCCCAGGCGATGTACGTTTGAGAGGGCAGGGTGAGCCAGTACCTGGAGCACTCGGAGTTAAGGGCCTCGCTAAGGGCCCCAGTGGTGACATTGCTTCGTTGACTCTGGGACTGGTTTGGACAACTTTCCGATCACTGCACCCAAAGCCATAAGGAGCAGGTGGAAGTAGTGACTGACAGGACTGATCAAGCCTTTCCACCAACGCCCCCCCTCCCCCACTCCTGGCGGGCCTCACCGCCCATGTTCACTTTTTCGCCATCCTCCTCAAAAGTTGCCATCTGGGTGTCCTTGCTCTATAAGGCTGATGGTTAGCTGTCTCCCTCTCTCCATTCCCAATTGGGACAGGCCGATGATCTGCTGAGGGCCTCAGAGCACCATACAGAGTCCATCCCATTCCATGCGGCCCATTACAATGGGTGACCTCTAGCCATTACCCAGCTGGAAACATCCATGAGAAAATATATTCACATTTTAATGATGACATTTAACATGTTATCTTAAGGCCTATGTCTGCCTATAGTATGGCCAGTCCAAGGTTCTTAACATGTCAACACCTGCCCTGAGGAGTCTGTGTAGCCATTTGCCACGTGTGTGCATGAGCAGGGGAAGGACCCTGGCGGGAAGGTGTCACTAAGCTGTCTATGCAGATGCCAGTTTTCGCCCAACTAGTGGAACTTTTGTAACTGTTGTTCTGAGGACAGTGTAGTGTGCAGAATTGGGGGGGTTATATCTTACTGAAGCACTGTACAGGAGCAGTGGTGTTGGGCAGGGAATGGACGCTCACAGTCATCTCCTAATGCAGCCGAGGCCGGTGGGGGTGCTTGGAGCTCGCGATTGGCCGCAGCCCGCTAATCCTGTTTACCGGCTCCCAGCAACAGTGCCAAAAGTCAAGCTTCAAATCCACGGCAGTGGGTGCCACTCTGAGCGGTTTAACCCCCTTGCTCATAGCAGGTGGTGATTGACAGCACATGGTAATCCAGCCCTCCACGGGCGTCAAAACATACCTGCTAGAGTGCCTCTAGGAGTTTCCCAGCAGTGGAGTCAATGCGAGCCCCCCCATGTGCGTTTGGTGTGCGTGATGCTAATACTGCTCACATTCAGCTCAGCAGGAGCGTCTATCGCAGTCATTCCATAATTCCGCGGCTCCGTCCAGAGTCGACTCTGATGCGCCCCTCTGCTTCACTGTGTAGGAAGATGGCACGCCCCACCTCACCCACCCCAATGATGGCGGCCTGCGACGGTGCTCCTTGCCTCAATGGCGCCACCTGCAGGGCTCTGCGGCTGCAGCCTGGAGGAGTGGCGTCCTTCGTCTGTGACTGCCCCCTGTATTTCAGCGGTCGCCTCTGCGAGCGAGGTAGGTGCTCTAAGAGTGCAGCCGATGCAAGGTGGACAAGGAGGGTAAGGTGAGGAAGTCAACAAAGAGCGTCTTTCCTCAAGCCCTTTACGCACCCGTCTCTGTGAGCGCCCCCTAGGGCTGAGTTTCTCAGATAGTCCACTTTGCTCCCTCCCAGCTCCCTATAAGAGAGTTCTCCTTCCCAGGGGAGCAAAAATGTGGACTGTCTAAGGGTCCCTGAGGACCGGGTTGAGAGACACTGCCTTAGGCCTTAGAGCACGTCCACACATCCAGAATCCTAAAAACAGCAGCAGTGGGAGTCTGTCGGACCCCCTCCCCGCCCCCCCCCCCCGCCATGACAGGCTAGAGGAGGCCTGGTCCTGCATCAGTTTCCATTTAATCTTGATTAGCATCTAATTTCATTTTCACCTGAACAGCGCAACTGTAAAACTTTGTTTCTGCTGACTAAATGCATTTGGTCATATCAATAAACCAATTTACAGGTTGAAAACAAATCTGCCCGGCAATTAGTTAATTTGGTTCCGTCGATGTGGGATCCGGGGGCATTGACGGCGGAATGCCGTTTTAATATAAATAGTAATTAGTGCCGGCTCCCGTGTACTTCCACACGTATCCACATGCACCTGCAACGATGCCAACCGCAGGGAATGCTGGGAAACAAGGTTGCCTGCAACCTTGCCTACAAATGGCGGGGTGTCACCTGAGGGCCAGGATGGGGGTGGGGGGTGACTGACCAGCTCCTGTGGGCATTCATGTGGGCGTGTCAGACGGGGGGGGCTTTTTTGCCTAACCCTGACCGCATTTGGCAGACCACAATCCTCTCTCATATACAGTTAAACTCCTGTGAAAGCAGATCAGCATAACGTTTACCATTATTAGCTATGATGCAGTTTCAGTCCTAAGTACCTCCCTTCTCTTCCGTTTTATCGCATTTTCGCTACCGTAAAAATCTGCATCTGCAAATCTGACGTAAATCTGAGAGTGTTTTATTGTCACCGCACCCTAGTTATTTAGCCCTGATTGGCATAATTCATGATCAGTTATAGAGTCTGTGTATGGATCCATCCGTAGATGGAGTCAGGACTGGTTCGGGTCCCCGGGGGGTTTTTAGGGACCTGTGATCGAGGAGGTGGCATTTAGTGATGGACCAGGGGAAGGGCAGGCGTTAATCGAGGTGACAAGGGGAGCGATTCTGAATGGGGGGGGTGGGAAAGAGGACGAGTGAAGCGACAGATGAGAGTGAGCGTGACGGAGGTGTGTCGGACGGATTCACAGGCAGGGCGTAAACATGATGACCTTGGGCCGTGCGTGAATGTCGCGGATGTTACCCGCCGCATGGCGAAATTATGTTAATTTGTAATTGGAAGCAGGCAGAGGGGTGACAGTGAGGAGGAAGAGAAGTGAAGGTCCTCCGACATCCTGGGGAAGGGAGGGGGCTTAAATCATATTCCGAGCGCGGGGCGGGCTGAAAGGTCACTGTTAGAGTAAGCAAACGACGGAGATCAGATAGATATGTGTGCCTCATGGGAGAAATGAGGAACACGGCGGGGGGGCACACCTCCAAATGGTGTAGGAGGTGCTGCTCCTTAGAATCAAACTCCCCCCTAAAATCAGGGGTCAGCGCACATATGGGGGAGCAAATGGTATCGACCTAAAACACTATTAGGATTTAATAAGGAGGAAGGAAGCAGGATATTACAGATGAGCTAAGAATAGAGCATCCCGGTTCCCAGGCTCAGTGAGGCTGTGGAGATTTAAAATAGCCAGGGGCTAAATGTCCATCAGCAGTGACCTTTTGGGGATTTACAAAGGAAGGGATGTGCCGGCTTTGCAGGCACCTGTACAGCCTGCTGCCCGCACCAGGGTCAGCGCCTCACAGCCGCGCGCTGCTCCACATTGCCTGCTCACGCGGGTGTTTCTATGGCCACGTGACAAAAGGACGACCGCGCGATTTCTCACATGGGAGGGAGGGGCTTCACCAGGCATGGATAAGTCACAGACGGGTGCCGGGCGGGTTCCTGCCGCGAATCGTTTAGGCGGCTGCTAGCCGGCTGACGCTCCTGTGCAGAGATGATTGCCAAAGAAGCAGTACTGTCTCACCACGTTCTGAGGCTTGCTGGGTCCGGTTTGATCCAGCCAGTGATTCACACAGCAAAGCAGGATAGTGGGGGGCCTATGCTTTTGTGATTTATTAACGGTGACTAACCAGCGGTGATCATATCCTCAGATTGTCCCGGAACTAGGCGTGGGAGTCATCCGGCTTTTGGTGTCTGGCGTCATGGCGGATGGGACCTGAGCATATGAATCCCCTCGCTCCAAAGCTGTGTCTCACCACACTGAACATGACACTGCAGAGCACCTATGTCCCACCCCTTCCTGTCCAGACCTCCCTCTGATTGGAGCTGGAGCCATGTAATTGATCTTGATGATAAATAATCTCATAAAAAATGACTGTATAAATGCCCCCCCGTCGTCGGCACCACACTCACCAAGACAAAGTGCCCCCCCCTCCATGCTGCATAGATTTAAAAACTCCCACACAACGGGGGTCCCGCTCACAGACTCATTTCTGCTCCCCCAGCCGGAAACATCCCATAATCAAGGAGCCGGCGGATTAAATAATCCCCGGCAGTCTCCGCCAGCACGCTGTGCTGGGAGCGCAGCGAGGGCCATCCGGAGATGGATCATCCTGATCCGTGTGCTTGCAGAAGCCTCGACCTGCGTTAACGAGCGATTCCCACTGGCCCCCACTTGCAGAAACACATGCTTGTAATATTGATTATGAAAATCGTCTGTTTCCTAGCACAGCTGTTCCAGAGAGCAGAGTGGGGACCCTGCACATTCTCCCTCCACAGTCCCGTAAAGACACAGGCAATGCCACTCCTGGGTTGGTGTGTCAGAGGGAGGAATGGCATGCAACTCTCATGACTCTGCCCCCTGCTGGCCAGTATTTTAATTTCATCATATATTTAGAGAGAAATTCAGATTAAAGCCTGTTTTAATTTGAAGCAATTACTTCCCCTAGAGGCATAGATAGTGAGGTAAAATACCCGGTTAAAACACCACAGAGTCAGCAGGGGTTAGGCAACAGCTACTGTGTAAAGCACTGAGAAGCTGGCGTGACACTGAGCGATGGATCCTTCCAGAGACATCATGTTTTTTATTTTGTCTTCACTTCCAGTAAATAACAAATGCAGCTTGTAACACGTTTTAGGAGCGTGTAACTCTGCTCAGCTGTGCTACATGTAAGTTGATTTAGGAGCGTGTAACTCTCCTCAACGGCACTGCACATAATGCACTTTAGGAGCATGTAACTCTCCTCAGCGCCGCTGCATGTAACGTGCTCTAGGATCGTGTAGCTCTCATCAGCAGTGCTGCATGTAACGTGCGTTAGGATCGTGTAGCTCTCCTCAGCAGTGCTGCATGTCACATGCTTTAGGAGCATGTAACCCTCCTCAGCGCCGCTGCATGTAACGTTCGTTAGGATCGTGTAGCTCTCCTCAGCGCTGCTGCATGTCACATGCTTTAGGAGCGTGTAACCCTCCTCAGCGCCGCTGCATGTAACGTGCGTTAGGATCGTGTAGCTCTCCTCAGCAGTGCTGCATGTCACATGCTTTAGGAGCATGTAAC
>JAODKM010000058.1:1418523-1428713 GCA_026780845.1 Petrocephalus sullivani | reverse complement strand
TAGGTGTACTAATCTACTGGGCAAATTGTGGGCGTAAGCAAAAGTCCGTATTGTACCGAAAAGCTGGCGTCCTCCCACATAAGGTTCCACATAATGTGACCTTCAGAGAACCTTTAGGGAACGTTTCCTGAACGTTCCGTGCTTGCTTGGACCGTTGACATACGAAATCAATCGTCTTATATCAAAACTTAAGGTGCATAACACAACAAATTAAATTACTCTTCAGGATATACATTGTTAACTCAGCCATAACCTATTAACTATAGATAAGACAAATGAATCTAATCAATCTAACGGCGGTTTCATACTAAATGTGGACGGGGTGATGCTGCGTTCATCACAACTGTGAAATACGGGACAAACTGCGACCCGTATTTATTAAAAATGGGGCGCATAATTTTATTGTCAAAAACGGGACAATTCCGTGTTTAATGGACTTTTCCGTATTTTTGGGACGTGTGGCAACCCTAATTATAAGACATTTTAAGCCCGGGTGGTCTGCCCGCCTTTTGGCAATGCGCGGATATATAGACGTACCGCGGAAACACCTCATCCAGATCTTCCCACAGGCTATGCTCCTACGTTGAAAAGGTTTTTATAGTGAAACGTGATGTTGCAGAAACATTTTGTCAATCGTCAGTCGGTCTAAAAGATTTTTTAAGTAAATTAAACATGAATTTTTGTATTTATATTAGGGTAGAGAAAATCTTTACAAAACCACCAGCGTGTTTATGTTGTTAAATTGTAAATATTATATGAATTGAGCAGCAGTGTGTTGGCGGACTATGTCCGGATATTATAAAAGCTGCCGCTCTCTCAATCTCTGCTCTCAAGCGGCTTTATGGATCCCGATTGGAGTTTAATGTAGCGTTAATGTTCTGATTTGTGCCCCTCCACCTGTGAATACTATAAAACTTCACGAGCAAATGAGAAACTCCGATTTCGCGATTGCGCGACGGACGAATATTTTATTCTGCATTTTTACTGCGCTCGCCTCAGTTCATTCACCCACTTTTAATGAACTCAACAAGAGAATTTATTTTGAAGTTTTTAAGTCGTTCAGCTGCATGAGTGTGTTTTCCAGATAATATAATCACATTTATACTGTCAAACATTATTAAATATAATTTGTTGAAAAAGGTCTAGAATATATATAAAGCAATATTGTAGCGCTCCGGGGCGTCAGGTTAAGAATGGAAGTGAGCGGCATGCTGCGCGCCGCCTGTAGATCGTGTAAATAATCCTGTTAATATTGCTGTAAATATTGCTGTAAATGGAGTAGTGCCGTTGAATGGCTGTGCCGTAGGAGTACACTGTCCTCTGTTGCGTGAGTACCCCAGATGTGGACAGATGTGTGTACTGCCTGTGCCGCTGCTCCATACCTAATTAACGAACAAATGCCGCGTCTGTGCTCGTTATTACAGTTCGTACCAGCAACTTGGTCACGATATGAATGTTTGATACGATTCTCTCTTAACACTGAGTCATTACAAAACGAATAGGTACAAAGGTATAAAACTAATATTGAGGTTGACAAACCTCATATCCTAATTATGGTTGAAACATTCATTTGCATTATTTTTTCCTAATTATTTTATTGTTGTCTTTTTCATGACATAATGATTCAGTTCTTTATAAACTGTAAATAAAAAAAAGACGTAGAAAAAACATCAAGCATCCTGGATGACTCCGCCATGTGCCAGCAGCGTTATCCCTGCAGTTTGCCTCAGTTTGCCACTCGCAGAGAAATTTAAAACCCAGGGAAAGTGTTTTATTGGCCGGGTCGGTCGGGCCTTATGTACAGGGGTGACGGTGACATCTGCAGCCTGCCTGTTTCCCGTGCTGTATGTTGTGTGCTGTGGTTTGGGTTTAAACGCACCTTCAGGTCTGTAAAATGGGTGCAGCTGGAATCCTGAAGGACATTCACACATTTAGCAGATAGGCATCTTTAATCAGTCTGTATTCAGCGTAAATGCGATACTCTGAGCGGCCAGCTTGGGTCAGATCAACCCCTATAGCAAGTGGCCTTGTCTCCTTTTCTCAGTTACAGATTCTTTGGTCTTCAAAAACACATTGTTGTCTTTTGGTCAGTTAGCTAGACTTTTCATAGGACAAGATAAGAAAGAAATTTCAGTGGGGCATTACTGAGTTATGTAGTTCCATGCGTTTTACACATTTGTATCGATGGGTATCACACGTGCTGTTTTTATTTCCTGTAGTCTGCGCCTCAGTGTAGTGGTCAGTACAGTGGTATCTATGTCAGTGGGTCCGAGTTGTGGGCATCTAAGGCGGTGCCTGCAGTTGTCACGGAAACGCCGGCTGCCCCCTCCTCTCCGGCTTCCATCTGAAGATGAGCGGCCTGGTCTGCGAAAGCAGGAGAATGGGCTCCGTGCATCTGTATACATCAGGGTGCGAACGCTGGACATGTTTTTCCATCAGCTGACACTTGCTCTGTGTTTATTTTCATTTGCTCCTATTGCTGGTTGCAAGCGTGGAACATGGACTGACAGTAAATGTCCGTCTCCTGCATTTAGCGGGTCTGTTAAACTGCACCATTAGTGCCTCAAGACGGAATTAAATTGCATATCTCTGTCACGGACAGTCAGTAATCTCTGCAGATCGAATCACATCCTGTCTGCCTCATGCGTCACCTCAGTAAGTGCATCAACCAAACAGCAGAAATACCTAGAAATGCTTTTCCACAGGAAAATGCGAATGTGATTGTGCCCGCAGCTTCCGTCAATCGCTACATACCGTAACCTGAGCAATTATGTGGATGCTAACACTCGGCCTAGGAAAGAAAGATTTGGCTTTCTGGAACAAGGGATGAAAAGAGGGATGCGGGTGGGATATCAAAAAGAGAAACATTTGGGGTGGAACATTTGAGAAGTGGAACGGAGTGTCTAGGTGAAAAACTGTAGGAGAAGGAAGGGCATGAAAATCACATGAATAATAATAATAAAAAACAATAATAATAACACTTAAGAAGAACAATCTGTGATTACTTGTGTGCAAGTGTGTCGATGCCCCAGTTACCTGCCGCGCGTCTCTGATTCTCAGTATAGTGCCTTTCCTTTACGGAGGACACTGAGCAGCAGTGTCCTGCCTGGCTGTCTCTGCTTGGCAGGTACACTCTGCCTGCCAGACGGGGCGTTCCATGGTGCGCGGCTGAGATAGAGGTGGCCAATGGCACCGAGAGATGGCGGGAGAGACCCCCCTCGCGCCCTATGCCACAGGTACCCTCCTCTCCTTCTCACTGCTTCGGCCCTGACGACAGGAGCTTCCTGCCCAGTCCATCCATCCATCCATTCATTTTCTGAAACCGCTTATCTACCTGCCCAAATACCGCACGTTTGCCTGGCTCCTTAGGTGGACTTTGGACCCATCTTCCTGGGAGGCGTCTCATCTCAGTCCTGGCTGCAAGACTGCAGGGGGGCCTCTGGCTTTGTCGGCTGCATCGGAGCGCTGCAGGTGAACGACAGGGAGGTGCACCTTGTGGCGGAGGCCCTAAAGGGGAGGAACGTTGGGAACTGTCTGGCCCCCATGTGCCAGCAGCGCCCCTGTCACAACGGAGGCACCTGTGTCAGGTGAGGGGCTGACCTGCTCATCCTTTCATCAGCCAGTAGGGGATGCTATGGCTCACTGGGGTATGAGATGAACCCAGATTTCATCGCTGCACTGGGTCGCAACAGGCAGAATTTGTGTAGTCCTCAGTCTCCTTGAGGGAAGCCACCAGCGAAGACCGGTCCGCGGTGTACTGACAGTGGCATTCCTTCCCATAATCCCACAGAAGTTCTGCAAAGTAGCACAAAGAAGATCACATCGAAGCCAGCAAACTGAGAATGTAGCCGCCCAGATTAAAAGGGCCGCGGACTGGAGTGGCGACACGAAGACCTAGTTCATTTGGAGCGGGCCAGGCGAGCAGTGGTGCTTGTGATGCTCACCTCTGCACATGGGCCACGCCGTTGCGGTTGTGCTTTAGAGAACAGGCCCATTAACTTTAGCGCGCTTATTCCAGATGAGGCGCTACAGTCCATTAGCAAAGCCGCTCTGTTTTATTCCTCACTTGGCCCTGAGGACCTTCCACTGGCAATGACTGTCATTGTTATTCTCATTCTGCAAATTGTGTGTGTTTTTTCTTTTAAATGTATAGTAATCAGTGTCTTACATTTTCAGCCTTCCCAAAACCCTGAGAAGTGGCTAAGGCCACGCGGGTGGCTTGGGTGCTGACGGCACATCCCGCCCACATGAACGATTTTACAGTCGGTCATAACAGAAAACGTGCAGTTTAATAGCAGAGCTGTGAGCTTGAGGCTTGCTAGTCAGTGGTAAGTGAAGTTTGTGTCCAAGCGTCTGTAGTGGAACTTCACTTCGAAATGACAGTAAGTGCTTAAAAACACTTTACTTTTATCAAATCTGTACCCAAATTGTGGCTTTGAGCCATGCGCTGTGTAATGACTCGTATGAGAGAAGCAAACTACTTTGGGCAGTTAATTGGAAGTATAGCAAGGAGTCCAGCTCTTTGGTTTTCATTCTGTATTGTAAACAGCAGATAGGTAGCTAAGCACTTTAAAAAGCTTGTGCAAGGCTCTTCGCATTCTGCCTGAGAATGACAGACTGCCAGTCTTGTGGACCTTGGAGAAGCTGTAGCCCGTGCTGGACGCACAGGGATCTCTGTTTCTCATGTTGTGAGATGTTTCATTTTACGGCATATTTAATTTCTTTAAGCTTACAGGAATTTCTAAAATCAATGATTGTCAGAATATGTAATTAGCATTATGCAGTGCTACCGGCTAAAGCTGTCAGAGCTTGGAGAAGCTGTCATTCACCTGGACAGAGAGGGATGGTGCTTGAACTTTTCCTGGAAAAAGGATTAGTGAGGTGCTGCTTCCCTCACGGCAGCTTGCAGTTGTTCGATGGGGTTTATTTTGTTGTCTTCCTCAAAAAAAGAACCTAACAAGCACGGGTTACTTAAAGTTAATGGATAGTCCAGTAGGGCAGGCTGACCCTTTAAATCACCGGAAAGGCAGGGAATTGGAGAAAGCCAGCAGCAGTGGGTGATTTCCCACTACGGCTGAGCCTGAGTGCAGCGTTAGCCGTGACGGACGAGGGGCTTTTGGAGCTGGAGGTGGTGGACAGGGCCAGCAAACCCGCGGGCCGGCATGCTGGCAGGTGCTCTCAGGGGCGCGCTCACACTGCACCTGAGCTCACTCCCCAAATCCTCCTCCACTGAGCTGCTGTCCTCCAACTGTGTCCCCTGACAACTGTCTCTAAGGTGCGAGTTCAGCGTCACTCTGCGCCGGTACCAGAGCAGACCTCCTGCAGCTGAATCCTTTGGGTAGACCGGCTCCGAGCCCAGGCCCTCCTGCTGTTACTCTGCATTCGCATGTTATAATTGTGATGTCATGGTCATTGTGATGCCCGCCCACGAAGAGCTGGGCTACTAAACACTAATACAAAGCTAAAGAGTTTCCCTAAACCAAGATATGCTCACCATCTGATAAGTGTGTGCGCGTTAACCCTGTGACAAGCAGCGCGCGACCCAGCAGCAGACTGCTGTACTGAACTGGGGCTCAGGTAAACATTGCAAGTTCAGGTTTGTTTTTTATTTGTAATTATGTCTGGCAGGTTCTGCAGGTTTTGGATGAGCTTGTTGGTATTTCAGATTCACAGAAGAGCCTGACGTCTGCCCGCAACTTTCAGGAGCTCGGAACTGTGCGAGAGAGGCACTGACAGGGCCTGAGGAAGCCGTTAGTCTAGCTAGACGTGCACACGGACAGAACCCTCCAGAACACACATGCATGCACACACACACACATGCACAAGTGCTCACACTTGCACGCACACACACGGACAAGCACTCATGCAGAAACACTGATTCACACGCACTACATCTTCTGCAAAGCTCTGGAAAATCAGTAAACAAAGAAAAATTGATGTTCTCATCTTGCAGTGTAGATGAATAAGGGGAAATGAAAGAACCCTCACAAACAGGAGTATTTATTTGTGCATGGAACACAGCGTTAAGCTCACTAAGCAGTTTTGTAGCATTATTTACACAACTTTCCAGAAAAATACATTTAACAAGCACAAAAACATGTTGCTAGCAGCCGCAGAAAAGTAATGTTCAAAGAAAGAAGCGTTGGGCTGTAAGGGAGCAGTGAATGAGGGACAGCGGGCTCCCGGAGCAGCCATGAGGGAGGCTTGGTCCAGCAGAGGAGGCTCTCACCCTGCCCCTGCTCTTCGCGGTGACATTAATTAGGGGTCTGTACTTAGGAAACACTACAAAGATGTTTCGGCCTTCATTATTCAAAATGTGTGTTTTGAGTGTGTCACAGAAGAGATATAAGAACGAATAATTGATAGGTTTACATCAGCCTGCTTTCCCCTAAACAGTGAGACTCTGGGCCAGTTAATAATTAAAGTCAAGAGCACCATAGCACCGTAGCGCCACCTTCAGAGCAAGGAAGCCACTACGATCTGCAAATGTGCGGGATGCATGTGTAAGACATCACGCCCTGACTCTGTTTCCACGGAGACGGAGCAGATGTCCGGCAGATGAACTAATCAGCTGTGAGTGTTTATTGTGTATTGTGGTGTTTATTTATTCCATAAAAATCGCCTGTCTTTGTGTGGCCCAGTGTGTGTCATCCAGCGATTGCATGCTGAATTAAGTCCCAGATGATACAATACTAAGGAGGCTTTTCACGATTTATAACCATAAGACGAGCGCTTGGCAATGCCATCTCCATTATGAGGAACTCGCGAGTGCTCTGCATCCCACACGTTTCCAGGGGCAAAATCACCCTCCGTTACTGCGGAGGAGCAGCATCTCCTTCATAGCAAGACAGTCACAAATCTGTGTTATGTACAGCAAATGCCAGGCGAATGGCAATTCCCCCATGATCTTGTTAGAGAACAGAATTGACACAATTTTACTAATTAGCTGTCAGATAGAAACCACAGATCCATTGGTAATGTCAAATGCTTCCTAAAATGTCGGTTTGAGTTAAAAAAAAAAAATCACTCCTAATCTCGTTGCATATTTTCGTAAGTCAAAGTGTTTCTTCAATTCATTCGCATGATTTACGACATTTGTACGCAGTTTGAAACTCACCATTTCAGTTGTTCTGAGTTCCTTGTTTTCACCCGCGTGGTCAGTCGGTCTGTGGATATCGTGTGAAAAACAAACTAGCACCTTTTTGTACCTGTGATGTTCCAATTGTGTGCTCCCTCTCACCAGTACATACAGCGTCATACATATCCTGACTCTGTCGTGTAAGGTCCGTCTGATGACGTTATTCCTGAGATTATGTGTGATTATACTGTGTATACCTGAGCTACGTGCCTCTGCTATGACCCTGCCCACACATTATTCTCACAGTTACTGCAGCTTTAATCCATTACAGGTACCAGCTACCACGCGTTTACAGCCTTATGTCTTATTTATGCTGTGTTTTAAGGTAAATTTAGCTGATATGTGGTAAATATGTATATTTTCGTCAAATAAAGAGGCACTTAAATCCATACTAAATGATGTCCCCCCGAGCTGTGCAGAGACACTGAGGAGCTCCTGACCACACTGGGACTTGTTTAGCCATCTCGTTCTTCATGCTCTCGCCTTCTCAATGTCTCTGGTCACCCACGGGCCGTGTCATGTTTCACTCCTTCCTCTGTAAGTGGCCTGTTATTTGGAGGGCCTTTTCGTTCTGGACCTTTCTCTGGGCGCGAGGGGGCAGCGACTCGCGAGATGCTCTGAATGGGATAGCGCCTTGAAGAGACGGCTTTGTGGCTTTGCGGTGCTGAAAAGCGAGCTGCTCCTCCCAGCTGAGTGTGCCGGTGCTGCTCCCGGCACCTCTGTATTTCTGCCAGGAAACATACATGCAGCAGGACCGCTTGGCCCAGATTCTCCGTGCCCCGGCAGAGCTGCTGGAGGACCAGCGTGCACCCGCCCAGGACCTTGCTGGGCATCTTTCAAGACGGCTGCTTTTTACAGCCCCCTGCTAACGCATGGTCTCTGGATACTTCTAGAACACAGCACTAAAAGCTTCAGGTTTTCCACTGATGTTCTATATATAATGTATGTCTCATATTCCCTTTGATTGCCAGATTTTGGTTTTGCAGTTGAATGTACTCAGTTGGGCTGGTGTTGGGCGATGAATGACGATATTTAATATTTGCAGTTGCCATTAACATTTAATAATGTCTAAGTGTGTACGTGTAGGCTGTATGAACACACCAGAGAACTGAGATTCTTGGATCTAAAGATACCCATTTTGTGTTCTGCGTGTTCCTGCATTGTGATGGCACTTTAGAGCTGGGTATTGGGAGTTTACAGCAAGACAAGTTTTTCGCCGTGTTGGCAAAGCATCTGCTGTCCTTCGTCGGGGTGAAGCGTTGCTGGGAACAAGCGTCTTCTCCTTTTGGAGCGTCAGAGGTGGTCCACAAAGACTGAGCAGACCCGCGGGTAATGAGCGTCAGGAATTTGAGGGGTGATCCTTCACACTAACAGATGTGTTCGCTGTAATCTTACTGCCGTCAGCATGGGTACCACCCATAGTCAGGGAGGCAGTGACGGAACGCGTACACCTCCTTGGTGGAGTACAGGCTCTTCCAGAACATTGGAAAACATGTTGAACCATTACAGTGTAAAGGGATAGAGGCGTGTGAGAGTGAGGAACTGGCCATGAAACAGGCACTTTCATCCTCACATCACCCTTTCATCCTCACATCACCCTTTCATTTAATTTGCCTGATGCAGTTCTGGAGAAGCAGCCCACATCCTGTGGTGCTAGACAGATCCGGAAATTTTTAAATAAATGTATGAATGAATGAATGAAAGTTACATTTATATAGCAGTTATACAGACATTTATACAGACACCAAAGTACTTGACAGAAGCAATGTGGAGCCACTTTAACTTCACTGTGTAGCCCCCCCCTGGATGATGTGATGGCAGCCATTCTTTCCCAGTATGCTCACCCTACAGTGGCTAAGGTGGTGAAGGGGCAGGAGAGAATTCACCAGTTAGATACAGGGGATGATTAGGAGGCCAGATCTGCTCAGGCCACAGAGGGAAGCTTTAGCCAGGCCATAGTGTGCCACCCCTACCAGCCACTATTCATTCATGGGCACGAAGCATCCCCAGCATCTGCTGTTCCTGACAACACCCCCCCCCCAAAGCGTGCAGATCACAGGCCCACTCACTGAATGGTGCCCCGCTCACTGATAAGGAATGTGAACCGGGAAATGGGGACAGGGGGCACATTCTCCTCCCCACGGGAGCTTTTTGTGTAAATCCTTAAAAATGCAGAGTGCTTCAGTGCTGGGCTTGCGCTGAGAGAAGCATGGCGTCTCAGGACACCTGTGCCAACAGCCATAAATATCGCCTCCTTTCTGAGAGGGTCAATTATATAAATCGGAAGTATGGGATCCGCTGTTGACGCGACTCCCTTAGGCAGCCGGCCGGCCAGCCGTGGCGACGCGGGAAAAAGCCACTGCCTTTCATTATTCCACGCTGGCTGGTTCATCTTCACTGTGAGAAGAAACTCTGGTATTGATTTAATTCTGTTGACACAGTGCTCCTGTTCACTACCTCCCACGCTCTCCCTCTCTCTCCCTTCCCCCCCCCCCCCCCCCCCCCGCCCCCCCCCCCCCCCCCCGCCCCCCCCCCCCCCCCACCCAGTGACACCATGGCCTGGTTCTGTCGGTGCCCACCTCTCTTCACTGGCAGACTCTGCCAGTTCAGCGCCTGCACACATAACCCATGCCTTCACGGGGGCACCTGCGTGCCTCGCTCCCCCAGCGACGCCGTCTGCCTCTGTCCCTACGGGAGAACCGGTCTCCGCTGCCAGGATGGTAGGAAGTGACGTCGTTAGCTAGCATAACATGGCAGCCCTGCTGCTCGGCATGCTGGGAAACCAGTGCCCAGTAGCGTCTAGGAGTCTGTCAATCGACTGGCCATCTGTAAGCGATGACGTCCTGACTTCTGGGGGTGTTACAAAGTAGTGGGGCCTATGTTTTTCTGTCACTTAATACTCTCAGCCAGCATCTCAAATCATTTGCCCTGAGGTACTGGCAGGGGTGCTTTAGTGCACAAGCTAACCCAGGCTGAATAAAGGTAGCTGATTATGAGAGAGACCTTGGTGTGTATGTTGATGCTTCCTTGTCCCACTCTCTCCAGTGTGGGG
>JAODKM010000058.1:1384331-1396440 GCA_026780845.1 Petrocephalus sullivani | reverse complement strand
AAATAACAAAAAGAAAATGAAAATCTTAAAATACTGCCACCATATCGTAGCCGTTTGTGTGCTGAAAACAAAAACATCATATTTTTTTGTGCTGCATGTATATAGAGAAAATGTCAAGGCATCTCCAAAGTGTCTCAGAAGGCCTTAGGCCCCAGAGGCTTAGCCAATCGTTGAAGTCATTCTCTGACATGTGACCAGCCGTCGTCAAATGGACGTGACAGCCTGCAACTCACATGTCTGTTCTCCCTCTGTCTCCAGGCGGCCAGCTCTTTGGAGGCCAGCTCTTCCGGGCTCATTCGGATTAAGTGATGGGGGGAGATCTCACCTTTGAGAACCCGTTTAAATAATACCTGGGGGGGGGCAGAAAAATCAAGTTACAGATCGATGCCTCATGGCGTAAAAGTCATACAAATGAGCTTCCCTTCGTATTATTGGAGGTCATGAAAGCAGTTCACATAAGACAGTGTTTTATGGCACCAGTATCTAAGAGGGCCACAGACCTTGAAGCAGCCAATCACATCCTCCATTTAATGCAGCTTAAACTGCCCTCTACAATCCTCTATCTCAGAAAGCTCTGGAGATCACCTCAGTAATAGCCGTCTTCCCTGCCTTCAGTTATATAGAGAGGCCTGCACCTACAGAAGCCAAAAGGTTTTACTAGAGTCTACAACTTTCAGGCACGTTTCCCGAACATAGCAGCATGCTTACATTGTTCTTAGCATCCCTGAGGTTGAACATCAAGCTCCGGTACTTGTTCTTGTACTTGCTGTCCGTGTCTCGGAAGAAGGCGAAAAGCTCCTTCTCCGTTTTGGTGGCCACGTGTGCGGCCCGGTCCGTGGAGACTTTCAGGTCAGACTCATTCAGTCTGAAAGGGAACGTGCCCGGGTCACTTCCTGTGACATCACAGGCTCGGCATGATGTGCGTGGAAGGAAAGGACGTAGGTGCCGTTACCGCATCAGAAGGATGTCTTTGAGAGAGTCCCGCACATTCCTCCTGATCTGCTCGACCGAGGGCTTCTTGGAGGCCGTGGGAGACGTCTTTGCTTTCTTCGCCTCCTGCCGATCATGTGCTCCTGCGGATGAGCAATAAGAAGTCCCGTGATCCTCCAGCTGGCAGCAGCTGCACACGACAGACTAAAAGAAGCCAAACTGCCATACCGATCTTATGTGCCGCGTCCCCTGACACGTGGGGACGCCTGGGCATGTGTGCTTTTTGGTCCGGCGCAGACGCTGCTCTGCTCTCTCCATCTCTGTCATCTTGAGACCTTCTTTCCACAGAGTCCTGAAGCACAGCAGGACAATTCAGCAAATCTCCTAAATACACTTTTATTGATTTCATCACATCTCGGGGCTTAGATGTTGTCAGAGGGCAAACACCTTTGGGGTGTTTTATCAGCAGAACTGCATGAGCAACATGTATCTAAACAGTTTGCCATCACACCTAACCCCATGCCTGGGTGGGGCACAGCAGGAACACCTTAGTAACCCAACACCAAATTATTAGTGGCTCAAAAATAAGGAGGGAGGAACTTACAGACCCTTCATTACTGGGCAGGTTACAGCAATACTACATGTCAGTCACCATAATTCACTAGAGAGGACAAAATGTTTCTGCATTATCATCCAGGTGTCTTTTACTGCAATGTAAACCCTATAAAATGAATGTTAGGTGTAAGTGACTCACATCCTACTGTTATTTACACTTAATAGCATGGTGATCAACAGTTCTGTGGTTTACATTCAGCATAATCAGTGACTATAATTTAACATTTTTGTATATAACCATGGGGGTGGGGAATGAAGACAGTACAGACTGCACTGTGGATCTCCATCTTAAGGGTGAGCAACATCAATAACCATTCGAAAAACATTTCAATAAAAAAGGCAATAAGTTTCTATCCAGACAATTACACAAATAATTGACTTGTAGCTGTTGTGAGTAACAATGAAAGGTAATGTTACCTTTCATATCATCTCCACACCATAGTACAACCATAAAATCCATACACTACAGGCACGTGGACCTATTAACCATGCACACATGTAGAAGTCCAAAAGAATGTACGGCCAACTTGCCTTCCTAACAGCTGCAGCTGGTGACTGGTGACTGAGCTTCTCATATCTGACAGCAGGCTTGTTCTCCTGGGACTGCTCTGCTTTGACTTGCCTTTCAACAGAAGCTGCCCCATGGTCCTCAGACTCAACCTTTTTATCCTCCTCGGCACAGCACTTAAGGCAGACGTACTCCTGGTCCTCCTTCTCCATCTGCTGGGCCTTCGCCAAGTCCAGCCCCACACACTCACCATGGAACCAGTCGTCACAGCGACCGCAGCCGACCATGAACCTAAACACGTGACGTGCAGAGTCCAAGAAACATAAGGGACTTCCACCAAATTACAGAGGAGCAACGCTTTATGCAATAGTAAATTCTCAGCTATGGGCTCCCTGTACTTGATGCAACGCTAACAAAGGGAATTGCAAACAGGATGCAGATAAGCTAAACGGTCTATGGCCAATTCAGATATTGCTACAAACAAGTTCGCACAAGAACTCCTGGGTGACCGAGGAAAGGCCACATGCAGACAGCCCGAGAGACACGTACCGGTTAGAGTGAGGCTTCCTGCAGAAGCCACAGTGCTTGCTCGGATCCCAGATGGCCTCTCCTTCAGCAGGCTCTTCCTCTGCGGCCTCCTTTTTCAGCATGGGAGCATTATCGGGGATAAACAGCGGGGGCTCGTCCACCGACAAGCTGCGTACGCCTTTGCTCTTCGGTTTGTGCGAGGCTTTTTCCGGCTGCTTCTTTGCTCGGAGCTTCTCCTGATCATCGTCCTCAGAAGGCTCCCTCAGGAGGTGGCCAGGTTTGGCTACAGCCGTCTGCGGGTGGGCTGGTTTGGGCCCAAATGGAAGATGTGGGGATTTGGAATTCCCAGCCTGTGCACCCAGATGCCGTTTCTGTGTTCTATCTGGACTAACAGTTCCAGGCAGAAGCTTTTTAACTACGGGGTGAAATGGACTGGACGGTTTGGGGGCAACATCTTGTTTGGCCAACCTCTTGCCTTGCACCCTCGGCATTTTGGAAGGCGGGTAGGTTAGGAGATGCTCTGTGCGCCTTTTAGCGCCCGTGGCAGCAGGCTTGTCTTTGATGGCTTGCATGTCCCGGATGTCATCCCTGGCCATATTTTTTGGCAGAGGGGTCTTCGGGTCTGCTCCAGCTCTCTTTGAGGTGCTGGGCACCAGGATCTTCTTCTTGGGAGGTACTGGTGACGGCTTCAATTTTAGTTGCTTGTGGACAGAACTCTTTTGGTCCTGACTGTCTTTGCCAGCTGACGTGTCAAGCGGCACCGATTGGTTAGCCTCTGAGCATGACCTGGTCTCATCTCCCCCTGAGTTTATACTCATAGCCTCTTTGACAGTCCCTGAATCTGGCTGCTGTGAATCTGACCCGTTATTCGGTTCAGTCTCTGCTGTGCACACATCCATGGCTTGAAGGCCACTGCTTAACAGTGCATTAGAGTCTTCCTGCACTTCATTGGGATTCACACAAGGTCCCAGCTCAGCGGGGGCTTCAGCAGTACAGTACTTCCCAGTATCCTGAGCAGAGGGCAAATGTTCAACCACGTTGCCACCTGGCGTTTTTACATCCCCATCTTGAGTTGCTGAGCAGTTCACACCCTCACCACTCCCCGAAGCATCAGAGAAACCCAGAGAAGGCATTGCGCCTGGTGCTGAGGTGGATGGTGCTTTGGAAGGCCCTGGAAGAAGCTCGATTTTGTACCCTCCTACAGTCACAGTCAGACGCCTTAGCACGACGACAGGGTTCATCGACGGCGCGACCTTGCTGCAAACAGCACTTTTCCCAGCTCCTGCTTCCGTACCCTGGGAGGCTTCGCCTGGGGCCTCCGCGGCCTCCGCTGCTTCCTGCTGCTGCTCTTTGACTCCTGCTCTCCTATCGCATCTTCCGGTGACTCTGCTGCTGGCCGATTTGCTGGCCGGAGTAGAGCTGGTTTTCACAGGCTCTGAAGAGAAACCGCAAAATGTCACTGGGGTAATGCAAAGCAAAGTGGTACCTTCTGCAAGACCATGGAGTCCACTTCACTTACAAAAAATAAAACAAAGTTCAATGTTTGCACCAGGAGCTAAAAGTTGCAAAAGCACAGAAGCATGAGGTATGGGATAAAGCAAACATCCCTTATCAGAAGCTATTAAAACCTAACTCCTCGCTGCACCATGCCATCATTTCATAGGCATAATCTCTCATGGTCTGTTTATAGCAACTTCCAGAAATAAGGAAGGTCACAGATGCATTTACAGAGCTGAATACATCAGATGCCAAAACATATTGCCATAGGAAAACCATTACTAAAAAAAAAAAAAAAATAGCAAAAGCAGACAATCCTCGAAGCTCACCCTGGTCCGCTGTGCAGGAAGGCTTCCTCGGCAAAGTGGCAGGGTGTTTCCTCGGCCGGCCTCTTTGGCCCTTGGGTCGAGTCGTTGGGGCTCTGGAGACACCGCACGCACCTTCTGACTCACTCATCCTGCCCAAACCTGCAGTTATGGACACAAAAGGACCAATGTCCAAACCTTACGTGGTATTATCCAATTAACAATCATTTCTTCTATGCAATCAAAACAAATCAAATAAATATCGAGTCAGGAGAGCTAGGTTTACATTAGTATACCAAGTCCATCACTAATGAAACCAGGTTGGTATGTTATCAACATTAAACCCCTAAAAACTGAACACTTCACAACTCTTAACAGTATGAGATACAGGTTGCTGGGACTTTGCATTACCATAACAGAACAAGCCTCTTCCTCATAGCCGTTGATGCACCAAGAACCACAGTAAAGCATCTATAGCTATTTGATGCCTAGTTTCAGAAGTTAAACCTTATACTCTTCAACAGGCACCTGCTGAATCAGCAATCTCATAGCCGGCGTCTTCATTATCCAAAAGGTGAAACTGAGTACTTGCAGATCCAAGCATGGGATCCTTGTCACTGAGCATATTCTTCAATGAGTCTTCCAGCACATGGTGACCAGTTCCAAACTCATCACTCGCTTCGCTTTCCAAGTTCTGTCCTATTAACAACGACTCTTCCAACTGGTCACTGGGGATTAAATGGTTAAAGGTTCCAACCACATCCATGAATGCTGCCGCTGTTCCGAAAGCTCTGCGGGAACAGAAGGGTGTGCATGAAGAAGAAAATGGCCAACAAAGGCCAAGAGAAGAAAAACTGCCCAGTCTACAAAATTCATGTAATGAGGACAATCTGCCAATTAGGGGTGGGCGATCTGACAATTTTATATCGTGATCAATCTTGAAGACGTCCACAATCTACTTTTCATGAGAATCGTAGAGACTGTGACCTTTTATGTCCTCCAATTAATACTTCCAAAAGCAACATAAAATGCTGAAATAATAATGCATGTTACTACCCGATCCCTACCACACTTCCTCACCTGCCATGCCAAAAGCACACATCGAATTGTTTTTCAATTACGCCACACATGATAGTGAGCCTGTGACACATGATATCACTCAGCCAATCAGCACAGCCTTCTAGTAGGAAGTCATTCTGATGGTTCGTAAATGACGCATGGATCCAAGGGATCTGGCCAAATCAAGTCATCCTGACACCAAACCTTAATGTCTGTATTTACAGTAAACTACAGGGGTCGCTGTTTAGCGACAACTGATGTTAATGATTCTGCTGACTGGAAAAAAAAAATCTGTTCCCTTTCCTGGTCATTTTAAGTGTTCACTCCGGTCATCCATTTCCAGGTCTGGGATCAGCACCATTACCTAAATACCCCACATCTGAAATATTAGTTCATCCACCCATCAATTGAGATTGCTGCTATCCAGCAGCATGTTTTTGGTATATTTATAGCTTTAGTTCACTCTGAAATGAAGGAACATATACAGGGAATCCTTGTTTTACGAGACAGTTCCGTTCCTGCGACAGTAATGGAACCCAAATTTTGGTGCAAGTCGAAACACACCCTAGCCTAAGTCACTTACCTATCCTAACACAGTTGAAAAATCATAATTTAGAACATAAAAACTAGAGTGGAATTTGTGCCACCTTGAATGCAAAAACGACTTTGGCATATACTGAAAAACAAATAGATGCAACGTATTTTTTTTTACAGAAACCGTGCCATGTGGAAATGCAATGCACAACAGGCATTGCTTTTCAGTGAGTGTCGCGAAGAGAATGGAACATAATGAAAAGCAAAACCATCATTCTATTGCTTCCAGAAAACAATTATAAGGGTTTGTATTATACACAATTAAATGAAGAAATCATGCCACACCACACTGAAATGTAACGACCACCTGTGATGAGAGGGACTTACTGAAGACCAGGGTCGACTGCAAGCGGGGTTTATACTTCTTTTAATGAGCGTACTTCTTTACCCAGGACAACACTACACCTCTTATGAATCCTATCCCCAGCTTAACGTAACGTACAATCGCCCCCTGGGGGAGTTAATGCATATTCTAAGGCAGGGGAGCCCAAGCGTTTTTCGGCTTGCAAGCTACCTATTAATTGACCAGGTCAAAATGATCTACTACACTAAAAATGCTAAATATGTTTATATGACTCGTGTGACCTCCCAGATATGTTAGAAGAGTATTAGAAGAAGTAGTTGTTATTGTAACTTAATGTAACAAAGTTTTAAGGAACAGCAGACTGGCCGCCTTTACATCAGTCAAGTGCTGAATGCCAAAGGGAGGGTAGATGATAGTCCAACATCTAAAAGTTACGTGATCTACCCAGACTACATTTGCAATCTACTGGTCGATCATGATCAACATAGTGCGCACCCCTGTTCTAAGGGAATACTACATTGTGGGGTTTCTTATCACAACTATTCATCACACCACCTTTGCTCTGCTGCATCGGCTCATTTTCATTTTCGAAAAATACATGCTGAAATCGTTCCATAAATGAGTGTAAGGTTGCTAGTTTGCCACCGTAGTCCGTAAGCATGTAGCTATCGGTATCAGCTGAATGTTTCTGAAATGTCGTATGTCGAGAACCTCGTAACCCGAGGACTCCCTGTATGGTCATCACAGAATTACTGGTTACCTAACAAGACCCATAAACAGACACTCAGGTACTCCGCAGAACTGTCATTAAACAGACTGAACACAAAGAATCAAAGATCTGAACATCCCAGTCTCGGCTGGCGGAGATGGCTCACAAGCAGTGCATAAAATGAACCTGGCGCTGTAAAAAGACACTAACGGCGTCGGGTCGGATTGAGAAAACGTCGTGAAACGAAGAGATACAAAGTGCCATCATGACATAGGCTGTAAAGTGGAGTGCTGCGCATAAGCAGAAGTGTGAGGTGCAAATCAGGCATGCACGGTTAGGTATTTCACAAAACAAAGTTACCTGTAAACTTTGTCAAGCCGCGCCCAGCACTTCCAGAGGTAATACGACAATTGTATTCAACCAACTTAAAAACGGAAGCATCCGACACGTTTGTTTAATATTTAAAATACTGTAACTCGGGTCTTTAATGCAATATTGCGTTTTAAATCGTAATAAGTCCTCAGGCTTGTTCAAGTCTGGAAATTGACGGTACAATTCAAAATTGGGAAGAAAGATTGCAATTTGGATTATGTTTTGCGATTGTGTTAATAAGGATAGTTTTTTATGGGAAGATCGCCCACCCCTGCTGTCAATCATAAATGCAGGCTTTCCACTCCAACTGAATATGACAAGCAAAGCTACACAACATCAGCAATTCCCCCACAATACAAAGCAAAACAAATACAAGGCAGAATAAAATTATGAGGGAGGACAACAGGAAACCAAAGGCTGCTGAACACCGGTCCAAAGGCCACTGGGTAACATCTGACAATATTTAAACAAAGATTTGAGCTGTTCCGTGGTGGTGGACACCCGAGAAAGGATGCATCCAACATACCGTGGGGGGCACTCCTGGCTCGCCACTTCTTCATGTCACATCCTGGAGCATAAGCAATTCCTAAGACCTAAATAAAACAAACGAAAGAAAACCTGATAACTAAATCCTACAAGTGTAGAGCTAGCATGGCGTGAACGCACATCTACAGCGCCTCGGTAGCAGTGTCGATCGACAGGCACAGGAGCGCCACAGAAAAAGCAACAACCATGGGTAAACATTCAAAGCTGGGCAAAAAACAACCACTGAAAGGGGAAGCTTTTTCACAACAAATAGGCATGTTGCAAAATACTGATCAATAACACTTTAAACAGAGACAACTGTGCAATGTGCGTGAACATACTAGAGATTAACAAAAATGAGCAAACATGCAAGGCTAAGGCCATTTTTTTAAAGACCACTGACAGAATTAAGTAATGACAAAATATTTTGGATTTAGATCAACCTGTGGGCTGCCCAGCTGCTCATCACTTATTAATGGTACTGAAGACCCAACCTATGGTTCAGCTACAATAATCTCATGGGCCTCAGAACTGGACCCTGGTTAAGCACCACAGACAAGTCGCTCCCCACTGTCTACATACACATCTGTTTGAATCAAATATAAAACGGCAGGCTTTTGCTCATACTCAGCACAAGAGGAGTCAATTCAAGTCCACCGCCCAGGGAAATTTACCTCAAACTAGGGCAAAGTTCAGAATGGTTTCACTGTTTAAAGTTAAAACTGTTTATTTGGAATATTTAATCACTGTGTGACTGAACTTCATAAACCCCTTTAAATATTTTAAATGGCCTGTAATCGTTTTACAATGACTAAAACATGTAATTCTGTCCATACACTCATCCTGCTTCACACCAGCTGAAACTATCAAGGTATCTTTTGTTTGTTTCAGAATAACTGATAAACTATGCATAACAATACCCGGTCCAAATGAATAATACTAGCCCTCTGCTTTGCTGAACTGAAGGACAAACTGGAAACGAAACCAGTTCAAATGCTTTTACAGGACCAGGCAGATTTTCCTCTTGTCCTTAAGACCTAGAGTACCGAGCACGCTCCTGGGCCGAGAGTACCGAGAACGCTCCTGGGCCGAGAGTACCGAGCAGCACACGCGGGCTGCAAAACACCCTGCCTTCGGAGTCACGCGCGTGGCTGAGGAGGGGCCGCGTCCTCGCGCATCCACGCGCGCTCGTTTACCACGCGTTGCTAAGGAACGACGTCACGGGGAACCGTCCATGTTTCCTGACGGATCCCCAAATGCATGGCCGTTAAAGCGGCACGCAGCATTAGTCCCCCGGCGCGCCGTCGGCTCGGCAGCGCGCTGATTAGAACAGCACGGCCCGCATTTCCCGCCCCTCCTGTTACCATAAAACACGCCGGGCGTACGCACTACCCAGCCGGGTGATGGGCGAAGCGGCCGGCTACCGGGAGGGGGGACGCTGCCATGAACGCCCAGCCAGTCGCCAGCATACCCAGCTCCAGCACAAACACCGGGCCTTACAGTCACACGCAGGGGCGCCGTATTACCCCCCAGCCGCGCCACCGCACGCTCCGCCGACGCGTCCCCGGGGCGGCCGTGCTGCCGATATTGCCTTATCAGCCCGGGCCTCGCAGGACCCGGAGGACGGCCGACAGTAAACACGCCTTATAATCAGCTAGCAAGCGGCGGTGTCCCCGCTGATGGGCGGCCCGGGAGCCCGCGAAACGCTCCGGGGGCGGCGGCCTTACCTCGCCAGCAAGTTCGCCGCCGTACCTGCGCAGGCCTCCCAGCTGGAACAGCCTGGCCCCGGCGTACATTAGCCTAGCCTAGCCTGGCCTGGCCCTACGCTAGCCTAGCCTAGCCTAGCACGGCCTAATCTTACCTTAGTCTTGCCTCCCGAATCTAACGGCGTCCCCGCGAACTTACCCCCCTGTCGCACGGCCGCCATTCGGACGGGCGAAGCTAGAAGTAAGAGCCGCGATAAGGGAGCCCGCGGCTGCCCAGGAGGGGCCCCTAGGCCAGGCGCCCGGGGAGGCCCGGAGTTTGTTTGCAGTGCCGGCCATGATCACGCCCCCTCCGCCAGCTCTACCGGGGAACGGCTGTTTGTTTAAAAAATAAAACTTTTTACCTTGTTAACCCGACGCCGAGCATTGCAGGTGGTTAGGGCAGGCCGGAGCGCGGCGCAGTGTCCTTGCCTGGTGTCCCGCTTTATCGTGCGCCGTCTTTCGGCCCGATTGTGGCCATTTCAGCGGCTGCACTCGGTTTGCGTCCCCTCACTCCGAAACTCGGCAGGCCCAGCGGGCTCCATGCTGGAACACCCCCTGCCTCGGTTTTCTAACATCAACCAATCGTGTAAGGGGAGATTGTAATGTAAACCAATCACTGAAAGACCTGATTGATTTTCTGCCCAATCGCCGTAAACTGCGTTGTTCCTACTTCCTCCGTAACGACCCGGAGGCCGTACAGTGGGACGTAGGTATGTGAAGGCGATGTAAATGTTATTATATTCTTAGTTAATCCACGCAGTAATAAAATGCATATCCTTAAAGTATCTACGAGTAACAATGTTTCGTTCACGTATGATTATACTATAACAGGCTAAACATATTAAATAGTAACTAGTAGTCGTTGTATTTGAATCCGGAATATTATTAATTCTAACGGTGGGTGACTCCGCGAATAGCCCATACATAGATGTATGTATAGCGACGTGTAACGTTAGAGATTCTTCCTGAGCTCAGAATCAGTACCAATGTATTTAAGTGTGACACCTCGGGCCGGTTAATGAGGCTGCTGTTACCCGCCGGCCCAGTTTTAGGTGAAACGCCTTGCTAGCCGAACTCGTGTAACCGGAGCCCCCCGGGGGGCTATTTATTGCGTGATAGTCAAGGCGGCGATTTATTATGCCACGGGTGATTCATGAACTAGTAATTAGAGATGTTGTTAGTGGTTAGTAAAAACGTGAAAGTCTGGTAACGGCCACTGGTTTGTTTGCTGTTTAATGTCAGGCGACTACACATATTAGCAATGGATGGGATCTTAGCTAATAGTTGCTTCATAACTTATTAAAAATTAACATTTTGAATTTGTTAATCACGTGATTGACTCTGGGAAATGGCGTTTTCAGTGGCAGCCATTACGAAATATTTCACTAAACTGCAAAAGTCCATTTCTAATCCTAAGAGACTAGGCAGGCAACACTGGCCTGAAAAATAAGTTCAAAATGGAGCAGCTTAGCTCTTCGTTGTGCTTAACGAGAAGCATTGCTATGATGTGTAACTTTCATATACCCTTTCGTGAGATCTCAGGAAGGCAAAATTACATTGCTTGTGTTTGTACTCATACTTTGTTTACACCTCACCGAGCAAGGACGAATGAGGTCAGAAGGATTCTGATATTTGCATTTGTAATGGACGCTGCCAATAAAAGACATCACAGAGAATAAATGGGTTTTTGTATTTATTTTGATGTACAGGCGCGCTCACAAACTGGTGAACACTGGCAATTAACTTCTCCCACAGTACTACACCACACATTCCCAATTACAGTATAAATAGCTGATCAAACATTAATACACGTCACCATTTCAAATACATAAATTATCAAGTATCCAAGTTAAGTTATGCAGATCAAATAAAAAGGCATACAAAATATCACTGACACTGATGTACAGTTTGAAGCCAAGAGGGAAAAGGGCAAAATAATGATCACATTCTAGACAGAGCAGTAGTTAAAGTTCTTATGTCACATTAAAAGAAATTACATTTCAGATGCTTATTACACAATGAGTTCTAGCTACAATAGAAAAGCATCTGCATATTAAAAATTACTGAAGGGCATATTTTCAGCAAGACAAAGGCAACATATTTATCTTGACCCAAATAGAAATATACTACCCCCCACCCCAACCAAATTCACCTGGCCCCTGCACTCAACCACAGTGCACTGCGTACCTTTCAGCAATTCTGCAAAGTCCGAGGCTTTTTAAATATGTATGATCCAACAAATATGTGCTTCTACGGTTTTGTATAAAGTGGTAGTTTTATGGAAGAGAACCATAAATGGATAGATTTTTGGTAACACCATTTCTGCTGTCAAAATCCAGTTTGGGGGGGGGGGGGGGGGGGGGGGCCGCTACAAAAAAGAATAAGGTGATGAGGATAACAAAAGAACCACTAAAAAAA
>JAODKM010000058.1:1363415-1384231 GCA_026780845.1 Petrocephalus sullivani | reverse complement strand
TACCTATGAGAGGTAGAATACAATAAAAAAACGGGTGGCCTACGGGTGTTGGACCAAGGGTTCGACCCTGAGTAGGCGCCTGAGAAAGGGGGGGAGTGTGGGCGGGCGGAGAGGGGGGATAGCCCTCATAAAAACAAAGATTAGTCATAGTTATAAACGAATACTTCTATACACAGTGAAGTTACACCACCTTCAACAAATTTCCTCACAAGACAAACCGAAAAAGAAACTACCAATCCTGTATTCCTGTCAATGGTTCTTACAACATATAACAAAATAAAGCTTGGCACCTAAGTCACTACATTTTTACGGATGTAAAAACCTTTAATAAAAAATGGAAATAAAAAAAACACATCTCCTCTAAAAGGATCCTACACAGATTAAAGATGGAAAATCAAAATACAGTGACGACTTCCAAACATTTCATTTTTTTTCAGTTAAACATCTTGTAAACTGTTCACTGTAATGCTCTTCCATAAAACTTACTTTCATTCATGGTCTAATTCATGGGAGGGGCAGTAATATGACTGCCAGAAACTTTGAATGGCTGCCTTACTTCAGGTCAGCATCATATATGTAATCAGAAAAATCAGCGAATAAGGGGGTTCTTTAAAGTCCAAAAATCAAGGCAAAGTCACATGATCAGCACTCAAAGCCTAAGTAATAACCCTTAGGGAGAGAACGTCACCCTATAGACCTCAGGCTTAGCAGAAATCAGACGCTGGACTGAAGGTTCTGCTTCTAATGGTGTCAGGGGCAGTACGTGTCAGGCTCTTGGTTCCCTAGGTCTTAAAATGGCAGTATTGAGAGTTATTGTACCAGAAAAGCACACACTGGGGCACTCTGGTTGCAGAACTGGGTGTGGGACAACATAACCTAAGCACCTAGTTCCATCACCACCGTTTACATTCCGGCACTCATTTGGCATACTGCAACATTTGCTTGGAGCTTGCCGTAAACGCGGTCATACATCGGTTTAGGTTTAACTGGTACATTTTGATGCTAGTGGTCAAGGTAATCTGCAGACTTTTTACATTTAGCCAACTGTCCTCCCGCCCATTACAGCCAGTCATTAACTGCATTGGTACTGTGCCAAGTAAAGAACACCTGGTATGGCTACACGAGTAATAAAATGCTGGAAAAAAGAAATCTGACTGGAATGGCAAAGCAAATAAAATAAAAAAAAATACAAAAAAAAAAACCTGAAGGGAATGTTTTCTCTGATGATGGTCACAGAATGTGAAGCCAGTTCAACCTTAAAACCATGGCCCTGTTGGGTCTGTCACGAGCCCTGGCTTTGAATGGATCATACCAGGAATCCATTTCATTTCACAACCGGTCAAAAACAATGGCTAAACAGGCAGGAAAACACTGCATCATGACAACAATCAGCAGGAAAACAAGACAAGTCATAGCCAATGAGTCCAAAGCCATATGACCCAATAATCTGATGGAGACAGGGACACAATGTCATGGTGTGTGTTTTCCCAGGGAGGACCTAGGCACACTCGTAGGTTTGGGAACAGACAGCCAAAGGTACCAAAGATGGACAAATCCCACACAATCAGTTATCTTTTTTTTTATTATTTAAGACCAACTATGCCTTCAGTGTAGGATCATATTAAGAGCTAATGAATACCAGACACTGGCTGAGGGTTAGCGTCAGGTGTCATTCAAGCAGCAAAAAGGGAATGGAGGAACATCGGTGCGGCACTGCATGTAGCCAGGCGTCTTCCTTCGGTGTGGGAGGGGTGAGCGCAGCATGCTTTGCATCACTGGATGCAGCAGTTGTTCCGATGGCCATTAGACTCCTTGAATCGAAGGCGCATCTTTGGACGATATTTCTCTAGGTAGAGGAGCTGCTTGCTGTTAAAAGCTCCTCTGCGCTTCCTAAAATATTGAACAAGAAAACAGCAAGATACTCCAGAAAAACTGAATAAAGTGGATGAGCAGAAAGAGCTTCAAAATACTCACAGCCGAATAAACTGGACCGCATCCTCATACTTCATTCCACACTCGATCAAGGCAAGGGCAACCAGGACAGGAGCTCTATGGAGAACATGCTTAAGGTTACATAGGAAAAATTCCACAAATTATACAGACACCTCCCCCCAATGACAGACTACTAATGCTGTTCTAATTCCATCATTACGTTTACAGCCACAGAAACTGTCCTTCCCAAGCAGTAAACAGTAATGACTAACACTCATATGAAATGGAGCCACACCTTCCCAATCCAGCTACACAGTGAACAGCAATGCAGCAGCCAGGCTCCTCACGAAACTTGGCCCTCAGAAGATTCAGCCAATCGTCAACAATCTGGCTAGAAGGGGGAGCTCCATCGTCAAACGGCCAATCCTGGAAGGATAGTGTGGAGCGATCAAAGGTAACAACAAACGGGCTTGACACTCAGAACAGAAATTAGAGATGAAGGGTTAGCCTTGCAAGCCTTTCACCACCACTAGCTCCCTTGGAAATGACAACTATCTTATTCTGAAACCCATCCTGCAGGGCTAATAAAGCAGCAAATTTCTTGAAAATGTCTTTTTTTTTTTTACTCACACACTCACTCACACACACTCTCACACACACACTCTCACACACACACACACACGCACACACACGCACACACACGCACACACACCAGTTCATTGCACAAAAAACACCTTACCAAGACCTGAATGGCTTCCTTCTCTACCAGAGCAGCATCATAAGTGGCCTCGCACACTCTCACCACGGTGCTCACGCCATACTTCTTCAGCTCCTGAAGATGATTAGAAAAAGCTGGTACTGGTTACCAAACATCTCACCATCAACCACCTGCTAGCCTGAAATTCCCTTCAGGACACAAGGTGGCTGAAAATGATTGTGAACAACTGTGGGAGATTGTGCTTTAAATACCAGTGGATTACAGGAATACTCAGACTTCCAAGAAGTGCTGAATTCTAACACAGGGAGAATTTTGTTAGCACCTGAAACACCGCCATATGGTAAATCAGGCCTACTTTCTGTCACCCGAATGGCAGAAAGACACGTCAGTCAAACTGAGTGCTGGCTATTTAGATGCAGCATGCGCTGCTGGAAACTCACCTCTATGAACTTGTTTAGGGTGGCGTTGGTCGGGTTATGAGTTATGAGGAACCTCATGCTTTTGTAAGTGATCTCCACTGGGGCAGGTCGGTTCATACGTGCCATGGTCACACAAAATGTTGCGCAAGAAAGAAAAAGTGACGAATACAAAAGGATATTTTTGTTTACCAATCCAACAAAAGGGAAGAGCAAATGCTTGGGATTTAAAAAAAAAAAATTGTATACACTCCACGTCAGGAATAGTTTTTTTTTGGAATCTAAAAAAGTGAGGTACTTAGATTGTGTGGGGGCAGGGCAGGGTATGAAATAAACCTCTCCTAAAATTACAAATAAAAAAAAGAAATAAAAAGAACAAGCAGGGTTTCTTGACTCCGGTGAGGGGGGGGGCCAACAAGGGCAGCTCACACACAGATTACCCCATCCAGGTGTGTTCTCTTCAGGTGAGTTGTGCTCCCTCACTCTGCCGCAAGTTCAACACTTAAGTCCCAGCCTGGTCCTCAGGTCTTTATAGGTCTTTTCTTCGTGGCAGAACGAATCTCAGAAGTTCACTTGTCTGCATAGATGTCGTGCTGGGCCTGGCAGTAATCCCCACTGCCCTTCAGAAACTCCATAAATGTGTGACCGAAAACACCACAGAACTGCTGCATGAGAAACAAAAACAGAAAGCACAAGATATCATCAACCCTACACACAGGAAAATCACACATAGTAAACATACTTATGAAGTGTGTGTATGTATGTGTGTGTATGTGTGTGTGTGTGTGTGTATATATATATATATATATATATATAGCATTTTAATAAATCACATAAAAAAAATCTAATTTTCATGTGATATTCCAAGCCAATTCCAGTTAGGGGTTAGTTCTCAGTTATGCATAGTGTACATAGGATAGAGAGTGAGTTTCCAAATAATTACATTTGTGTATGTAAGGTCTCCATGAAAATTTCAAAACCCTTTACAAAACTCAAAATGACAAATTACAGATTGCTTAAGAAAAACTGTTGTGTATCAGGGAAAACAAACACCAAGTTTCATCATGATAAATATGGCACAATCTCCAGGCCTCTTAATTATATACCTGAATTTAAGCTAAATGGAATTCACTGTTGCAGAACCATCAAAACTGCTGAGCTGAGGGCCAATCAAGATATTACAAGACTTCCAAATGCCACAGAATTTGACCAATACAGCAACAAAAAGAAGGGCCTGAAGTCAGACAATGCCTACAAACAGCAGTACAACCATCCAGCTCCCTTTTACCTTATAATCTGGAAGATAACATTAAGTGAAAACCTCAATTCAAACAGGTCCTCAACACAGCAGGATTGCTTATTGGGAAACTGAAAAGTGTGAAGGCACTGAATAGTAATAGCTGCCTGAAAGAATAATTAAAATGGAAAGAATAATTAAAATGTAGCAAAGCAAGATGATAAACTAAAACATTTCAATCATATTGTGCATTTTTATCACCCGCACAAAGCAGGAAACAAAGCACAAAAGGGAGTAAGCTGTAAATAAAGAGACTAATGTCTCTGCTAAACTCACTAACCCTCTGCGTCATAACCAAGCCTTTGTGCCGCTTGTGAATTCCCTAACCTATGACTCTAAAATGGCTGGTGGTGGTGCTTGGTACAAGGAAACAAGAATATTTGAAGCAGGGCTTCCTGTGAAGCAGGGCTTCATCCGTTACTCTAATGAATCGCTAATGAATAGTGTGGCACGACTTAAGCTGGAGGAGCTTTATGGAGAAGATCCTGCTTTTACAGGTACGTGACTCAACATGTATGACTGCTGAAGTATGCAGGCACTCAACATGTATGATTGCTGAAGTATGCAGGCAGACTCCCTCAGGTTCCCATCTGCTCTGTGGCACAACATGCCGGACCAAAGATGTCTACAGCAAAAGGGGAATTCTATTTCGGAAGTTAGTTCTCGGGTGGTCAACTGCAGTAAGATACACCTAGTGAAGGCTTCTTCATTTACAGCAAGTGATAAAAAATAAGCATTATTGCACTGCATTCTGTGCACAAGGCTGACATGAGAGGGTTTTTCCAGATCCAGCTCCCAGCCAGGGGTACAGGCTGAAAAAAATGTATATTAAAAGAAAAAAATCAGAAGCATGGCCACACTCTGAGCTACTGCCATACTTCAAAAGAGCAACTGCTCAAACAGCCTAAAAGTCCCAATGGAAAACTGCATCGTATGGCTATTTTACTGGCTAGACTACCACAGACAACTATTTATAGATGCACAACTGTAACCTGGCAACACCTGTGCAAAGATCCAGAGGCACAGGAACTATGAGAAACATAAAAATTCCATCACCATACACATATGAATATATCTCCAAAAATGGCTGAGTACGTGCAGCGACACCCAAGGGAGCAGTGAAGTCCTGGGATCTCATAGCATATGTGCATTCTGCTATTTCACCGTAGCATGGAAGGAATTCTGACCAATAACAACTCTATGGCCAGCAGTCTTCATAGGGCAGGCACATACAAGACCCTGAGACCACTGCCATACAATTCAGGAGCATGTACAATCACTCACACGAAATCACCCAAAACTGGGGATCACCTGCCTCTGAAACAACTAAAGAGCTCAGGGTGCTGTATGCCCGATTTCTCTCCTTTTGTTTTCACTGCTACAGAGCACAGACCCATGGACAATGGGTCTGAATGATGACATTTGGGCCAAAGCAGTCAATAACGCAAATGGCACTGCGCAGGGGAAGGAAAAGCCATGAATGGCTTTTAGACGCACGAGCATGTCACCGCCACCAGGAAGCCATCTGTAGGGGACATTAGAAATGCATCACCCCCCTCCCCCAAGCGACTTACCCACGGAAAATAAAGGATATTCTTCTCTTCTCTAAGCTACTTACTGGATTAGTGAATAAAGCAACTGCAGCACTCACAGCTTGTACTTACATAGGGGACCAAAGCTACGACATTGTAAGACCGCTTTCCGTCTAAAAGACCATATTTTTATATAACTCACATACACACACATTAAAATATGTAGTATCATAGACTACGAGTATATGGGACACTAGATTTTATCTTAAATGATTATAATAATCGCTCCCACTGATTGATCGCCCGGTTAACGCTGGCAGTGTAAATGCACGACGATGGCCCATATAAACGTGTTATAGGCGTCTGAGAGGCAGGCATGGCCGTGACTCATGGGGGGGAAGGGGGGCCGGTCCGTGTCGCAAATGCGGGGCTCAAGAGCGCCTTTATCCAGCGGGACCCGCGCTGGGCGCTCCGGTTTTTAACTATAAAAAACACCTGAAGAGGAATTTAAGTAAAAGGAGTGTACTCGATTGTTTTAATGAAAGGAGCTCTCTCCGCTTTCGTACGTGGGACGCCAGGCGGGCAGGCTAACCCCAGCAGCATGCTAACGGTGAGCGGGCATCGTTAGCCGGCTACCCGCTATTAACGGCGTCCGGCCGGCCACTCGTCCCCTACAAACTGATCTCATATACACTGGCATTTCCATGGAGCTCTTGTCCATGTGGCCCCGGCGGAGCCGCTCGGAGGCCGGAGCGCTCTCCGTCCAGCCGCAGTTAGCTTAGCCGGCTAATGGCTCCGATAGCCGCCGGGGCCTGGCGCGAGAGCGGGCCTCCGTGCCGCCTTCCCCGCGAGCGCGAGCGCGCGCGCCCCCCCCCGCACACGCGCGCGCACACACACATATCACACTTATCACACTTATTTCATTAAAATTAAATGGCACAGAATAGTGCGCCTTTTATGTCACTGTAATACCAAGCAGCTGGACGGAGAGGCGTCCGTGCCGCCCCGGCGAAGACCGCGGACCCCCGGCTGACGTTTCTAACGAGGTTAAAATAAATGTCACCTTAATAAAATTAAGATATTCCACCTTTTATCGAGCGTCTGATCAACGCTTCCAGCGACAAAGCATCCGCCTCGCCGCGGCGCCGAGCCCCGGGAAGGACGGCATCGGCATCGGCATCGGCATCGGCGACGGGCTCCCGCAGAACGATGCACATTTAAATGAAATAAAACACAGTATAATAAAGCAAAAGAATAAGCGCTGTGTCTGCCAGGGTCCGTACGGCACAAAGACGCCGGCGGCCGGCCGAGGTAGCGCACGGTGCGGGCGGCGGACGGCGGCGGACGCGGAGCTCGCAGGCGGCGGAGGCACTTACAGGGATATGCTTACTCATTGAAGATTGTAGCTTAATCATAAAGCCGGTCCCCAAGAAGAGAATCTCAAAGCGGGCTGTGAGGCTCCTGGTTCCGTACCATACAGACACCGTCTCCCGGCCGCCGGTCTCCAGTCTGTGGGGCTCCGCTGCTGGCCAACGGCTGAAAGCCGCCCGCGAGCCGCGTCGCGAGCCGCGCGTCACGCGTCACGCTCCGCCCGGCGCGAGCCAGCCGCCGGCCCCCGACCGGCCGCCGATCGGCTCCCGCGCGCCGCAGCCGGCTCCGCGGCGCGCGCATCTGATCCCAGACCTGCTGTCAAAGCCGGCGGAGCTGGGGGCGGGTCCCGGCGCCGCCGTCGTGCTGCGCATGCGTCAGACGCCGAGCCCATCGGCCGGGGATCGGTGCAGGAAGCAGGAACAGTACTGTCGTGGAGCGGTCGCCGATCCGGGATCAGCCGAGAGGACGCCGTACGCTGTGCGCGTTCGCAAGTACGAAGCGCGTGCCCGTCGTGGAAGGAAGCGCTGCTCTGGGAATTTAGATCACCTGGAGCCAAACTGTTGTTATGGAGATTCTGTTTTTGATATGCTTAAACGTCAATAGTTTGTTTAAGCATCATCATAAATGTGAACGTTATCCCTCTCCATAACTAGAACAACACTAGGTTTAATATGTAATTAGGGTAATCATCTTAATTGCTGGGTAAACATCACTTTTGCTTTTGTACAGGCACCTGGCAGACAAAGCTGGAAGCAGATAAATGCTCCGACTCCGACTCCGACTCCTCAGTTTCTAAATCTTCCGACTCCGACTCCGACTCCACAGCCCTGGCTGCTGAAATGGAAATATGTCAGCATCCATGATCTGAAATGTCTCAAACAGCACGCTTCAGCTTCAGGGGTACAGGACAGGATGCCAGTCTTTCACAGGGCACGATGCAGGGGTACACCCAGGACAGGATACCAGTCCATCACAGGGCACGATACAGGGGTACACCCAGGACAGGATGCCAGTCCATCACAGGGCACGATGCAGGGTTACACCCAGGACATGATGCCAGTCCATCACAGGGCACGATGCAGGGGTACACCCAGGACAGGATGCCAGTCCATCACAGGGCACGATGCAGGGTTACACCCAGGACAGGATACCAGTCCATCACAGGGCACGATGCAGGGGTTCACCCAGGACATGATTGCAGTCCATCACAGGGCACGATGCAGTGGTTCACCCAGGACAGGATGCCAGTCCACAGGACACATACACACACACCTAAGCTCAGTCTACAGGTGATTTAGAGGCACCGGTTATGCTAACTGCTAGATGAAACCGGAGAAGCTGCACATGACACTGAGAGACCAGGCAAACTGTACACAGGCAAAAGGAGGAGGGTATTCGGGTTCCCTGGCCTAGAAGCCAAAGTAGTGTGCCATGGTGTACCATTTATAAAAAATCCAAATATTTATGTATCAAGTTCTAAATTACAATATTCAATAGTAAGTAATTAAAACTAAGCTTTACTAATGAATATTTGATACATTTGAAGTTTTAAGTTACAAAGATCATTTTCACATATTAATTGCATATGGGGTTATGCTGGTGCAAGTGAGTTTACTGAGATTTAATAGGGTAACAAAGATTATATGGCACTTAAGTCTCCATGGAGCGTGGGATAATTTAAAGACTCTTCACATTCAGTCATAACACAACAGCACCGAAATAAAAACTGAAATTTATTGTGATATAGTTCTTCCAGAGAAACACACGTTTACTGGCTTATAACTAAGAATAGAAGTCTAAGAATGCCATTACAGGCCACTCTAGAGGCGTTTAAAATATCTTAAAACCCTGATTAGTGTGTGATGAATAGCTGAGTACAACACATGCCTCACTTTCAACTATGAGTTATTCACACAATCCGGAAGTGTCCGTCCCAAAGCAGCACCCGCTCATATTGACAGGAATCCAGTCTCACAGCTGCTTACTGACACTCAGCCCGGTGTGTCACCACGTGGATCGGGAAGCCAGAAGGACGACAGAGGCCGTGGCAGCTTGCGCCACCTAACCCCAAGGAACCAAACAGGCTCAGGAGGAGGAGGAGGAGGGCTGTGATGTCCAGAAGAGTGAAGGTTTAGCTTTCTCCTCCTGAATGGCTGCTTCAAACAAACTACTCCATATCAGCTATGCTAACACCCTGCCCCACAACCATCAGCGCTAGCTATTATGTGACTGTTTCCACCAACCAAAATGTCTGAGAGAGACCGAAAACAGCTCACTAATGTCTGGTGAACTTCCTGCTGCTGGGTGTTTTCCACAACTAGACGTACTTCCAGCAAACCGCCCACGAGAAGGTTCATGTCGCAGCACACAGGTTCCTCTTTCTGAAAACCCGCCTGGATTACGCGCCAATGTCATGTGGGTAAAAAGACAAGAATGTTCCTAATATTTGGGTCAGAGTTGCACCACTGCAGGAGCTAAAGGGTAGAGAAAAACAACAACAAAACGCAGAACCCTACCACTCCTCAGCAAAGGAACGGTTCTGTGACACATTCTCGCTAGCTGGAAGAACATCCACATGTATCTGGAACAGTGTTGAGGCATCCTTTAAGATAGTTCCAGGGCAAATTCATGAATGTGTCTCATTCTTTTCTTCAAAAGCACTTTCACTGTTGAGTGCATTCAAGCAGGAATGCTCTGAGATCCTGCATCAGCGCTGAGGGTAATTCAACGCCAACATGAAACCATTTCACTCCAACTGAACGTCGGCAAACTGAACAGGCAGAAGCTTTTATCAGGTCATCAAGCCAAATATGGTGAAGACAATCTATAATCCACGTCAGCCCTTACAAGGAACATGGCCTTGACTGTGGAAAAGTTCAGCTGTCACTGGGGCAGGAGTGACTGGGTGTAAAAACACAGGAGACCTGTCCTGACAAACTCACTGTATCTCATCAAGCTGCAACAGCAGCTGGCCCGTCCTCTACAGCTCGGTATGAGTCAGACGGCCCCCGTGAGCTGGCGTATATTGGTCTCCCTCTCCTCACTGCTATGCTTTTTCGGTGTGTAATGTAATAGCACCATTATTGTCAGCATTCAGTGTTCCCTTAGTCCAGAGGTTTTTTTCTGCAAAATGTGAAAGGCTCTTTTCTTATGAAGGAAAACAATCCCTAATCTTCCCTGCTCCTCATGGTTCTGATGATTTATCCCCTGCACCGTCCCGTCTCACACTCCTGCATCTGTTTCCATTAGTTTTAATCACTTCGTGTGATATGAGTAGACTCTGGAGCTCAGTTAATACCTCCTCCAGTCTGGGAGATTAATGAAACTCGTGTTTACATAGCTAACTGGCTGGCAGTCTGTAAGAGGTGCCACATCAATCACTTAATGTCAGGGCAAAGGCTTCGCTTTGTTAGTCATTCCATGTGAGATAAAAGCCACAACAGACTCAGGACTGAGAGGAATGGTTAATTAGGGCAGGGCAACTAGCACCAAGCTCACTAGGCAGATGGAAGCACCCAGGACGGGTTACCAGCTGCACTGGCACCTTTCTGATACCTGGTTTGATCATGTAACACTATGTGACGTCTGCCAGCCTTCAAGCCCTCAAACTGTCACCTCGTCACAAGCTGCCCTCAAACGTGACTCACAGAATTTGTGTTACACATCATACAGAGTCCCAGGCTCTGTACACCAAAGAGGAGCTGCTAATCTACATTTATATTGTGAAGTGGTAACCCTGAAGTTCCAATCCCAGCATGGTCTGCTGTGGTACCTTTGATAATGATTTTGGCAGTGGAACATTCAGCAAGCCAGGCAATTGTGAGGCGTCCTGGGCCTCTCTGCCCCTAACTCTGCTGGCTGGTACCGTCTGCCTGAATAAGCTGCAGGCTCTGTCTGGCAGCCCAATCCGCTCGCAGAAATCTGTGCTTCCAGCCCTCAGCACCTTCGCCTTTTCCTTACGACGATTTTCGTGCTGCGGCAGCATTATGTGTTTGCAGCTGGTTGCCATGGCACCAGTTGACAGGGAGATTTTTCTGCAAATGCCTCTGAGGGTCTGGTAGAGCTCACCGTACGAACACCCCCCCCCCATACAATGCCTTGTGCAGCTCTTCTGGGGGGTTCTTTCAGAGTTTCCTCCCGAGGTCATCCCCAGAGGGCGGGGGATGGTTGCCACGCAAACCATAGGTACAGCGAGCAAGCCTGAGACAGCCTGCTGGTATTCTGAAGGACTAGGGGATGAGCAAAATGGCGTGGCCACGTCCAGACGTCTTCCTGACACTCCGTACAGAATGTGCACGTTTTTCATTACTTATTTATTTTTAGTACTCCGTTATTCGCATAGGTCTGTGGGTTTGGTGACCTATGACAGCAGAACACTACTAGACATAGGAAATTCGTTTTCGCTCCTAATTTCGACCACTTTTAAACCTGACCCATCGTGGTCGTCTGAGATACTACGCGGCTCAGACAACACCAACGGACGCGAAGCTGGCGAAGAACAAGGAAGCTCCGTGGGAGCCGGGGCAGCGTCCGCGACAGACTGAGAGAACAGGCCCATCGCACCCCCCTGCCAAGTATCCTGCTGGCTAATGCATCCGTACCACCTTAGACAGCTGAGGAAGTGTGGGGTTTCCCCTACCATCCTAAAGTTTTTCTACTCTGGTGCTGTGGAGAGCATTCCTCACACAGAGCATCTCGTCCTCGTACGGCAATAGCTGCGTTTTGGACCAAAAAGCTATTCAGAGAGTGATTCGTGCAGCAGAACGCTGCTGCAGGACAGCTCTCCCTTCATTGCAGGGCATTTACATCAGGAGACGTAGGTCCAGGGCTGTTAGGATCATAAAAGACTTGTCTCACCCCAGTAACGGACTGTTTGAACTTCTGCAAGCAAGCAGAAGGTTCCGCACGATAATGGCCGAAACGGAGTGACTCAAGAGGAGTTTTTTTCCCAAGGCCATTCGACTCCGCAATCAGGACATGCCCCCCTCCTTTTACAGTATAGTACTATAGTATACTACTTAAACAGCGTATTATTATACGGCAACCCTCTCAGTGACCCATTGTCATACTGCATTTGATTTGCACTTTAACTTATACCTCAGCTTATACCAGCCAAACGCGCGTTTCAGGGTACATGTTGTACCTGTATAACTACGCATGCGACAAAAAAAGAATCTTGAATCTTGACTCTTGCTGACGCTCTCGAGCTTGGTAAAATACCTGCCATACTTTCGCTGGAGCATTTCAGCGCTCGGCCCGCGTGCGTCTATTTATATACATCCTACTTCCTTTCAGGTGAAATCTTTAGGTGTTACACAGAAGGCCACATACCAAGAGCAGCTGTTATCTTATGACAGCTTCTCTGAGCAAATGTTTACCCAGAAAGTAAAATTTCAGCTGTGTCTAGACCTCTTTATGTAATGCTTGGGAGAGTTTTACCGCATGTAAACATGACAAGAGTTGTCACTTTGCCAGACTGGCAGCAAGCTGTCACATCACGCTAGCACAGGCATGAGGAATGAGACGCAGGGCACTTAGGAAATGCATAACGCCATCTAGTGCCTAATGGAGAACAGCCACCGGGCCTTCTGTCTAAATCAGCGAGGCCCAACCCTGATGCAGAACTCTTTAAGCTCATCTGAGTCCTTAAGCTGCACTCTTCTGGGCCAAGTATTAAACTAACTAAACCCATTCAGTCTCACCATAGTCATGTGGTCTGTGTCCCTCTGTGTCAGCTGAATAATAAGCACAAGGCAGCTTACTATAGCAGATAGTTACAGGAAAGCCACTTCACAACAGCCACTATGAAGTAAAAACTAACAGTGCACAAAGTTAACTGCTGACCACAGCTACAGACACAATTTCAGAAGCCTCTGTTAGGAACTGTTTTAGCTGGAAATTTGATTTTCCTTATGCATATTTATATATAAGCATATTTATTATTCTAAATTCATTTGGGTTTTTTATGTCGAATCTGGTTGTCAAATGCACTATGTGGTATCTGCTTATATGAAAAAACATCACATTAAATACACAAGAAAACCGAAGCTGTACAGACATCAGTATTAGCGGCTGGTACAAGCAGTCAGGTTTATTGTATCACCTGCTAACTGCCACCTGGTGGCAGCAGAAGCCGAGAATTAGTGACACTGACCGCAGAGTGAATGGAAACGGGTATCCTTATAATAAATATATTCTCTCTCTCTCTCTCTCTCTCTCTATCTCTATATATATATATATATATCTGCCGGAAAGGTATTATCGGTATCAAACCTATATATATATGGCAATGGGGACAAAAAATAAATACAAAAATCCCTCGTAGTATTTTATTTCGGTTTAAATTGACTTAGTTTCCATTTAGACTGTGGACACCTTTATGAATATCTTTCAATTCCACTCGGTATCTAAAAATAAATGCAAAGTTTTCAATTTCCTGACATATTCTCTGCCATAGCAGGTGGTTAATTCTAAATGTGCAGTTTTCCCCGTCAATCAAGAAGCGATATGAATTTACCATGAGTGACACTTTTATGAAGGTTTAATATGTAATATTCATCCAGTCGATTCCCATTAGCTTCTAATAAGACCGCGGCACTGAAAATTGAATAACATGTCTGCTGGTGGCGAGTGCAAATCGACACTTTCGTGGGGCATTCATACCGCGGCGTGTAAAGGGTGCAAACGGTGTGCGTGCGCGTGCGTGCGCGTGTGTGTGTGCGTGTGTGTGGGTTTGCGTAGATCACATGTGAGGACAAAAATGCCCCAAAGTGTGGTAAAACCTGAAATTTCCCTGCTTTTGGGGACATCTTTTCAGGTCTCCCATTTAGATAACCTGAGTTTTATAAAAAAAAAAAATCTGTGAATGCAATCAAAAAACTAAAAATGTCTTGTATTTGGTTGGTTACTTATGGTTAAGGTTATGGCTGAGTTGGAGTTAAGGGTGTCATGATTGGGATTAGGGTTTTTCCCATAGAAATGAATGAAAGGTCCCCATGTAGAAAGGTATGCGAGTCTGTGTGTGTGTGGGTTTGCATAGATCACATTTGGGGACCAAAATGTCCCCAAAATGTGGTAAAACCTGAAACTTCCTTACTTTGGGGGACATTTTTTCAGGTTCCCACTTGGGTAACCTCAATTGTATAAAAATCTGTGAATGCAATCAAAAAAGTAAAAATGCCTGGGGATTAGGGTGTCATAGTTAGGACTAGGGTTGCGCCTGTAGACATGAATGGAGAGTCCCTATAATGATGTGAATTCTTGGTCTATGTGTGAGATACCACACAGGGACAGCCTGCTTAGGCTTCCCGGACAAAGACACAGATTCATATATTAAAGACCATTATAGCAGCACAGACCAAACCAGCTACACAGTCAGCCAACTGGAACTGGGTGGTCATTCGCAGGAAAACAGCAGCACCACAGGTCAGAGCGGCTGCTTCTGGCTTCCTCTGTGCAGACATAAGGGGGACCTTTCTTCTGCCTAGCGGACCGCCCTCTGCATTCACATTCGCTTCATTCTCCTTCTGGCCTCCTTTTCGCACCCACCTAATAACATTTACCAAACACAGGGACTGCATGTGACCATGTATCCTTCATTTAAAACTCGCCATGTCACACTTCCATGCGGCTTCGGCAAATAGGGGTTCACGCCGAAATTACCTTTTAGAAGTATTAACTTTAGAACCCCTCACGTATATTGACCTGGTAGTGTGAAGGATCTTTATGCATTAATGGAGTGAATAAACAGTGCAGTGTGAGCATTTGCCTTTAAATTATTTATGACAGCAACACAATTTTCTTTACACATATTAATAAAGTAGGCTGTGAATCCAGTCTCGTGTCAAACCAGGTCGCACAATAGTTTGCGAAGTTGGATACAGGCAACAGAAATGTGTCTAAAAGTAATTCAGTAATTAATTAATGAATGGCTGTTAATAACTAACTACACAGGGGGCGGGTGGGCTTCCCATCTGTGGTCCTGCAGTCTCCTCTCAAGGTGCTGTACTGAAACAACATAATTAAGAAACTAAAAAAATTTAGTTCAAAATATACATGCATATTGATGAGGAAATTTAAAGACATTCTTTTAATGCAGAATTTTTTTTTTTTTATTTTAACCATAAGCATTTTTAATGTATCTAAAATTCAATTATTAATGCATAGCAATGTGGTCAAAGCATTCTTAAATAATAAAGATGAGATTGGGACATTTTCCATTGATTATTAGTGCTGAATCATAGACATCTGTGCACCCTATATTCTGATATGCGTCACAGAATAGCATGGAGACAGTGCTGCGCTTGTTATGCCCTGCCCCACGGGCCATCCAGGGGCCCTTTCCAGGGGCCCTCTCCTGGAGCCCTTTCGTGGAGTCCTTTCCAGGGGCCCTTTCCTGGAGCCCTCTCCTGAAGCCCTCTCCTGGATCCCTTTCAGGGGCCCTTTCCTGGAACCCTTTCCAGGGGCCCTTTCCTGGGGCCCTCTCCTGTAGTTCTTTCCAGGGGCCCTTTCCTGGGGCCTTCTCCTGTAGTCCTTTCCAGGGGCCCTTTCCTGAAGCCCTTTCCAGGGGCCTTTTCCTGGAGCCCTCTCCTGGAGCCCTTTACATGGACCTTTTCCTGGAGCCCTCTCCTAGAGCACTTTCCAGGGGCCCTTTCCTGGGGCCCTTCCTCCTCTACTGCAGTACTCCTGTTGGGGCCCCTGGCGGTCTGCTTCATGTTTTGCTTGGTTCTTCAGCAGAACCCTTGAGTCGTTCGTCTCTGACGTCATGACAGTACATTTCACATCCCAAACTTTTTAGCACAAATTGGTGTGTGAAGGAGAAGCTGACGTACATAAATGCGATGTGTCCAGTAATGAAGAACAGGAGTGCTGTGCCGGCGAGTGTGTCTAGGTCAGGAGCGTGTAACCGCGCATTTCATTCAGCTGGGCATTTGAATTATTTTTTTTTCACTTCAGTTAATGTCCTGGTTGGAATATGCAATGAAAGCAGCATGCAGCATTTACAGGGAATCAGCAAAGGTGAGCCTACAGCCTGTCACCTACCCTGGTGGATCCATAAATCAATTGGGGCCTCCTTTGATAGCAAGGAGGCGGAGCAGGAGAAGGGGGTCAGCTTACACATGCAAATACCAGTCAGTCCTCAGCTCATCTTGGTGAAATGTTCAGCCTTATTAATGGCAAGTTTTGTAACTGGAAGGTCCAGAAAATGAATTTTGAGGTCAGCAGTGGCAATTTATCTAGCGTAGGGCTGCATCTTAATTAATGCTGCTTTACCATGTGGTGTAGGTTACATGACTAAGGTTATATAAAGTGTGACGGCCTTTACAAGCCCCACATTCTGCTTTCCACAGCTAGAAATTCGGCATATATTGCATTAAATCTCAGAATGCACAAAACCAAAAAAGCACTATGTAAAAATGCTTTTTAACCTGAATCCCTCAGCATGATAAATATATATTGCTGTGGGAAGAAGTAATGAAATAATATACGGTATTAGGTAGGTACTATATTATATGAAGGTAAACAGTTTCCTTATGAAGCAATCTGTTTCTCACATTGTGACTCGGACTGACCCTCACTGAAGGTGCAATTGTGTTTGCATCTACCAAGAAATGATTAGCCTTCCAAAAACAGAGAACAGCCCAGGTGCAGGGAATGAAAGAATGCTGCATTTAGATGGTAAACTACTGGGAAAATTGTCTGCATATGAGTAGGCTCCCTGCTTGTGCATGGGCCCGCATATCACAGCACACCCCGCAATTCAGCAGAAACGGTATATATGGCACTGACCACAAAATCAGGTTAGGACTTTAAAATTCAAACAATTTTTAAAATAAACTAAAATGAAGATACATTTTCAGTTTTTTGAATTCTTGCGAATGTGTTTGCTGACATTACAGTTCTAAACCTATGTACATGATACATTTTTCCACTCCTTTGCAGTTAAACACATTTAACATTCTCCTACACTTTAATTTTTTTTGTACTCTCATGTTTGTATTCCTATCTAAATGGGGATCATCCATTCATTTCTATGGGAAAAACCCTAATCCCAACCCCTACCCAGCACTAACCTGAACCATAAGTAGCCAAACAAAATGCAAGACTTTTGACCATTCACAGATTTTCATAAAATTAAGTCTGAAGTAGTGAGGACTGAAAAAATGACCTCACTAGTCATGTTTTTTGAGAATTGGTCCTTTGGTCCTCACGAGTATAGCAAAATGTGCTCACATACAAACACACACACATACACACACACACACACATACACACAAAATTAATTCTACCTCAACAGTAAATCTAAAAATAAACATAAAGAGACTGGCAAAATCACACATAGGCAGGGGCTATCACACACAAGTAGCCAGTGCTGCGGGTGGGGGCTGTCGTCTCAAGCATTGGTGTGGGTGGGGGGTCTCGTCCCAGTCATCACTGGGGGTGGGGGGGTCTCGTCCCAGGCATTGCTGCGGGTAGGGGTCTCGCCCCAGGGGTTGGTGCAGGTGGGGGGTCTCGCCCCAGACATTGCTGCGGGTCGGGGTCTCACCCCTGGGGTTAGTGCAGGTGGGGGGTCTCGCCCCAGGCATTCCCGGGGGTGGGGGGTCTTGCCTCAGGGGTTGGTGCAGGTGGGGGGTCTCGCCCCAGGGGTTGATGCAGGTGAGGGGTCTTGCCCCAGGCATTGCTGTGGGTAGGTGGTCTCGCCCCAGGGGTTAGTGCAGGTGGGGGTCTGGCCCCAGGGGTTGGTGCAGGTGGGGGGTCTGGCCCCAGGCATTGCTGCGGGTTGGGGGGCCTTATTATTGTTGTGTAAACATGTGCATGTATGAATTTTGCATTATATTTAGTTATGTGAGTATTGAACAACTGTTGTATTTCTTTAAAATATTCATGACAATTTGTTGCCAATTGCCATGCAGGAACATAAATACTTCATTATAATAAGTCAAATGGTCCCCTGCTTTCTGTGGAAGCTTCCGTTTCAAGCCAGCAAATGGTGCCAAAGTCTCTCATGGAAGACCTGACATATAAGCAGAGAGCGGAGCTTTTGAAGCCCAACTATTTGAAGAAGTTCTGAATATGTGATTATAAGAGACACATGACTGAAGTTCCTCATTCCCCCGCTTTGATCCCAGATGAATTTAGCAAAAACAAAGATTCCTCTTTTCTGTTCACTCTGCCTTTGACGGATTGCAGCTCTCCGCTGCCGCAGTTCTGCTTTTTTCATGAGAATGTAATCTGCTGGCTCTATGAAATATTGATTACGGGAGTCTAAGTGCTTAGAGATTCGGCTTGTGGCGACGTCATGGTAAAAAGCCGAATCTGCTCTGTTTCATGCTAAATGGGGAGGCTGTTGTGGTGGCTTCAAGGGGCCAGAGACATTTATTCTCTAAATATTCTATTAGACCTTTAGAGTATTGATCACAATATATATTTAATGGTTGCTGCAAGTAAAATATGCACCATACCGTCTAGCCTAAGCAGCTGGAAGACATTGCTGTAACAGAAATACAGTGAGAGTTAAAATAATCAACAATTAATTAAACGGTTAAATAGTTAAATTAAAGAGTTCAAATGTTACAATGAAGATACAATAGTTGAAAAAAAGCTCATTTATCTTAAAATGTTAATTTCTGTCTTAAGCTAGTGTTTCCTGTTTGAAACCCTGGCATTCCCAGTCATGCACGCGGTGTTCCCCAACACAGACATGGCATTCGCAGTCATGCAAATGGCGTTCCCCAACACAGACATGGCATTCCCAGTCATGCATTCGGAATTCCTCAACACACACATGGCATTTCCAGTCATGCACGTGGCTTTCCCCAACACAGACATGGCATTCCCAGTCATGCATACGGCGTTCCCCAACACAGACATGGCATTCCCAGTAAAGCATACGGCATTCGCCAACACAGATATGGCATTCCCAGTTATGCACGCGGCGCTCCCCAACATAGACATGGCATTCCCAGTCATGCATTCGGAATTCCTCAACACACACATGGCATTTCCAGTCATGCACGTGGCTTTCCCCAACACAGACATGGCATTCCCAGTCATGCATACGGCGTTCCCCAACACAGACATGGCATTCCCAGTAAAGCATACGGCATTCGCCAACACAGATATGGCATTCCCAGTTATGCACGCGGCGCTCCCCAACATAGACATGGCATTCCCAGTCATGCAGATGGCGTTCCCCAACACAGACATGGCATTCCCAGTCATGCATACGGCGTTCTCCAACACAGACATGGCATTCCCAGTCATGCATATGGCGTTCCCCAACACAGACATGGCATTCCCAGTCACACAGATGGCATTCCCCAACACAGGCATGGCATTCCCCATCATGCATGCGGCGTTCCCCAACACAGACATAGCATTCCCAGTCATGGTGATGGCGTTCCCCAACACAGACATGACATTCCCAGTCATGCATTCGGCTTTCCTCACACAGACATGGCATTCCCAGTCATGCACGCGGCGTTCCCCAACACAGACATGGCATTCTCAGTCATGCATATGGCGTTACCCAACACAGGCATGGCATTCCCCATCATGCATGTGGCGTTCCCTAACACATATATGGCATTCCTCATCATGCATGCGACATTCCCCAAAACAGACATGGCATTCCCAGTCATGCAGATAGCATTCCCCAACACATACATGGCATTCCCAGTCACACAGACGGCATTCCCCAACACAGGCATGGCATTCCCAGTCATGCAGATAGCATTCCCCAACACATACATGGCATTCCCAGTCACACAGACGGCATTCCCTAACACAGGCATGGCATTCCCCATCATGCATGTGGCGTTCCCTAACACATATATGGCATTCCTCATCATGCATGCGGCACAGACATGGCATTCCCAGTCACGCAGACGACATTCTCCCACACAGGCATGGCATTCCCCATCATGCATGTGGCGTTCCCTAACACATATATGGAATTCCTCATCATGCATGCGGCTTTCCCCAACACAGACATGGCATTCCCAGTCATGCAGACAGCATTCCCCAACACAGGCATGGCATTCCCCATCATGCATGCGGCGTTCCCCAAAACAGACATGGCATTCCCAATCACGCAGACAACATTCCCCAACACAGGCATGGCATTCCCCATCATGCAGATGGCATTCCCTGTCACACATGCCGGCATTCCCCAACACGCCCACTGGTGTCCCAGGTCATGCACACCACCATTTCTCAGCCACAAACACAGGGATTAGTCACACGGCAGCGGTGCAAAGTGCCTGTGTGAGGCCCGAGGCATACCTATGATACTGCCTGCATCACATAATCCAATGTGCTTATCTCTTCCTGGAAACTCATTTGCCAGAGCTATAATTCATTTTCACTGGGCAAAACAGTCCTACTTCTTCAAGCCAATAATGAACTGAAGCCAATTAATCTGAAAAACAATAGGATGCCTGGAAAACAGAATAATAAAATGACAAGAAAATTGGAAATAAAAAAACCCCAACAAAACAAAAAAGAGCAAAAGAGTGATGAAATAATAAGCAGCTGGAGTTTGGTGAGGC
>JAODKM010000058.1:1303962-1325821 GCA_026780845.1 Petrocephalus sullivani | reverse complement strand
CACAGCAATCCCACGGCTTCACGCAGCAATCCCACAGCTTCACACAGCAATCCCACGGTTTCACACAGCAATCCCACGGCTTCACGCAGCAATCCCACAGCTTCACACAGCAATCCCACAGCTTCACACAGCAATCCCACGGCTTCACGCAGCAATCCCACAGCTTCACACAGCAATCCCACGGTTTCACACAGCAATCCCACGGCTTCACGCAGCAATCCCACAGCTTCACACAGCAATCCCACAGCTTCACACAGCAATCCCACGGTTTCACACAGCAATCCCACAGCTTCACACAGCACTTCACGCAGCCACGGGACTTAGCGAGAAATCAGCAGTCAGAGGCAGCTCATGTGATCGCCTCTGTGAATAATGCTGAATATCACTCATCTGGACATTAAGGAATATTCAGTGACTAATTTAATGACAAGAGACATACAAGGATTAGGGACAATGCCTCAATATCTATGACATGCAATGAGTCCCGGTGGGCATTTAATTAGTATTAGAATGGCGAGATTGTGACCTTAATTAAATTATAATTAAAAACAAACTGTGAAACACAAGCATGCGCATGTTTACACACACACACTCCTGCAGAGATCAGATGTATTGCTGCCAAAAGGTCTACAATGCATGTAGTCATTAATTAGATACAAACTGCCTGAGTTCCACAATCCCTTTCAATTCGATGTTGCCCCGTCTTGGCAAGTCGAAACTGGCTAGAGATCCATTGATTGGTATTCACCCTGATACTAAATTAAGAGTCTCAACTGCCTCTCCGCATTCACCCTGATATCAAATTAAGAGCCTCACCTGTCTTTCTGCATTCAGCCTTATACCAACTCGAGAGTCTCACCTGCCCCTCAGATTTTTTTCTGATTCCAAATTAAGAGTCTCTCCTGCCCCTCTGCATTCACCCTAATATTAAGTCTCACACGCCCTTCTGCATGTACCCTGATTGCACAATAGTCACACCTGCTCTTCTATATCGACATAAGCAAATGTAATACAAAGGGACACCTAAACGATGCTTTTAAACTGATAAGATGCCACGATTTCTCCAAAGTCAAATAAACTTTTATTGCAGGCATGCAGCATATTATGAGGGAGGGCTTGGCGCACAAACGTGAATCATGTACTCTGATCCTACTTCCCTGGGGCGATCCCCACGTGTGAGCGACGTTCAGTACCACGGCCAGCGACCGACACCTAATTAACATCTCATTATCACTGGAGTCCGCGGACGCGGCGGACCAATGGCCTTCAAGGGGGCGGGGACACCAGACGCTTCGGTAGGTAAGGTGGGCGCTCCTTCAGGAGAGGGTCGCCTTCCAGCGAGGAGATGGGCTTCCAGCTCTGAGTGCTTACACCTCTGCCTAGCAGCATCCAGCACCCACACGCCGTGTGCAGGCAGTCTCGAAGCGGGGACCTTGCTTCATTTTCACAGGCTCGGCGCTTTTTTTAAAATCCGTCTCACCTGCAGGAGCGCTGGAAAAAAGAATTAAATATATTTATAACGTCCGACAATGGATCAAGACAAATACTTGCCAGAGCTGATGGCTGAGAAAGACAGCCTGGATCCCTCCTTCGTGCATGCGATGCGCCTTTTGGCAGAAGGTGAGCTCCGGCGGTGTTTGCTCTCATCTGTCTGGCTGAAATAGGCTGGATCATATAATCCGTGTCATCGCTTTAGGTCCATTTTAACCCGAGCTGGGGCTTTTGCATGCGCATTTCCTGCACTTATCCGGGGATTTTGGCATGACAGCACAGTCGCTGTTTTACTGGGTATCATATCAAAGGTGCGACGGCGAGAAGCCCCGCTTTTATTTCTAGGGACGGCGATGCGTTTCTGTAACGCGATCATTTTCTCATTCCCTGATTTTTCCCCTATGTTCTTAGAGAAACTTGGCTGGAGCCATATTTTCGGGGCACTTTTCAGTCTTTGCATATTAAATAGGTAGCACATGCAAAATCACCAGCGCAGATCTAATACCCCGTGCGGGGATCAACTGCTTGCAGAAGGCAAATAAGCCTGTGAAGTCGCCTGGCAGTCTTTGGAAGCAGTGACAGCTAAAAAATACAGCAAACTAGGCTGATATTGCTCTAAATGGGTGCGATCTTTTATTAGGCTGACAATAATGATCCTCAAAAAAGGACCATTAACTAGACTATCAGATTACTGGCTGATTAATTTGATCGAATAGTGAAAGAGCTGCGCTAACATTGCGTGAAGTTCCCTCATAACATGATAATGAATGACTCGTCACAGAGAACACGATGAAGAGGCGCTGACTGTGTACAGCAGAGGGGAGCAGATGTTTAGGCTAGCAGAGGAAGAGAGCTCCTCATACAGCTTTTGGCATGGGGTATTTCTAAGCTGCATTTGGAGGAGCATCGATCGTTAGAAAACTTAAAAGTGGTTTGGCATTTAATGGAGTCCCGTATTTAATTAAAGGTAGACTTTGTGTGTGAGGTAGCACATCCCAGGCCAAGTAAGCCAAAGCCAGTCCATACTGACTAAAATAAATGCAGGAGCGTGTGGCACAGGGATGAAATGGAAGAAGCTGACCCCCCCCCCCAGCCCAGTCAGTGAGACTTCATGCACTGTCTTGCCTGTAGCTCTCCAGCTGTCCCTCTCCGGGCGATAGGGCAGGACACACACCCAGGGCCTCCATTCACTCCTCAGCTGAGAGGAGCTCCGTGCCTCTGCAGCGTTACTGACTGCTCTTTGCTGGGGGGGAACGCGCTGATCGGAGACTGATCTGGATAAGTCATGGTGACTTGTGTGCATGTCAGATTGCATGTGAATAATACACAGCACAGAGAAGAGGACAAATTCAACACGATAGTGATCAGTAGAGAGGGTGGCAGGGGGCCATGTACCCTCCCAATATTGAATTTGGCTTCATCCATCCGCCCAATAAATAGACCATTATACTTAACTTATTATGTTGTGTTACCTCCAATATCAAACTCTCTCCTATGCCACTGTCAGTAACTCTCATTTGTAAACTTTTTGCTTTCATTCTTTGAATAAATCATTCATTCATCACCTCTTTATTTATTTACTGGCACAAAATTCATTTTCTGGAGATAATTACTGTCACTTATTAGCAGAAAGTTGTTCAATGCCCTTGACTTTGACAGAGACATGCTGTTCTTGGCTCCTTCTAAGCTGTCATTTCTGCTGTCGTGCGCAAAAGTGTTCTGACTTTTTCCGTCAGAGTTTACATAAAATCACCTTAGCTTATATTCTTTAAGAGTACAAGTTTTTTAGGGACATTTCGATTTAGCCCAGAATGAAGGGGATCCGTTACAGTGAGCTTCTCCTCAGTGTCCGAGGTCGGTGGCTGTAAGGACAATCAGCCCAGAGTTACAGGATGATGCGTGTGATTGTCACCTGTTACATGCATAATGCAGCATGTACCTGGCTGCATGCGGGACACCCCCATGCACCGGAGCAGCACGGGAAACACACAAGGCTTTTAATATGGTGAGAATGTAAGCGACTTTCAGGAATTTAATTAGCTGCGTGATTAAGCATTCGCAGCTGTTCAGTATCTGCCCGAGGTAAACTCTCAGTATTTTATTAAAACTGAATGTATGTTGCAGACAGTTTCTGCACTGCTGAGCTCTCCGTCACGCACTTAACTGCGTGGGGGCGTAGCCGGTACGCTTCCGCCATCCTTTGTCTCGCTGTTTGGTGTAGACATCACGGCCCCGAGTAACTGCCCTGGGTATGCCTTGTGCGCTCCTCTGACTGTTTATTTCCTCACACCCCTGCCATTTGGCTGCGGCCCCTCAAACCTGTGTGGGCACAGGGTCATAAAAAGAAAAATCAGGTGACAAAAAACATCCAGGGTCCGTTTTGCGATAAAGGATCATGAAATGTGGCGCAGGTGGGAACACGGCAGTGAATTTTACACACGGTATGCGTCGTATGCCTCAAGGGAGCATGTTTCGCCACAGACCAATCACTGTGAGCTTTTAAAAATGATTTAGGAATAATTAGCAAGCTCCAATCTTATGCCCAGAAAGAGATTATATCTCGCTTTCTGAGTAATAGAAGAATAACATAAAGGGGCTAGTTAGTAATTTGCCTGACTCGAGTCAAAATTAATTAAAATTATGACAGACATGAAAGTTGCTATTTCAGCATGGTACAGGAGCGGGGGCAGGCAGGTGGGGCAGAGAGGCAAGCACACAGAGACCCAAGTGCTGTTAGCCCAGATGCATGCGCATGATGCTCTTCATAAACAGCAGAACTTTCTAGAAGAGGCCTTTGCCAGCATCTGGGATTAGCATCCTGCAGTGAACACAGATGGGGGGGGGGGCCACCTCCTATCGTGTGACACAAACGCGACCCTGTACTGCAGCATACACCGGCACCAACATCCATCAGGAAAAAGGCAAGGTCCTAAGCAGAAACACAGATGTGAATATGATAAAAATAAATAGTCCATCTAGAAAGCATCAATTAAATATAAAGAAAGAGATCTTCAGCGGTAGAGAAGTCTGAGGACCTCTCAGTCTCTGCTCTCCCTTAGTCTTCACACTCGGCGTTCCACAGCGGGCCTGGAGGGGGCAGGATGCAGACCGGGCCGCTTTGCTGCCATGCCTCATGCCCCCATTCCCATTTTCCCAGCTTTCAGAGGCCATGGAGAGTTTCTCTGTGGTCACTGAAAGGTGACACGTCTCACACACTCAACACCTCAATAAAACCACCCCTCTACCCCCATGCTGCTACGACGCCAGAGGAAACAGAGGTGTTCTGTGGTTGAAATACAAACCCCATTTTCTTGGGGGAGGTCTTTTCCCCAAGGTCTATCCACACGCCCTCCACCACTCCTGCTTAAGCTCCAGACTGCCAGTCGGCTGATTGTTAGGAGGCAGGTTATCCCGTGGCACACGGCTCGGGGTCGAGGCCCTGCAGGATAGCTCCCGTGCTCAGCCCCCCTCACTTTGCTGCCCTCTGCCATCTCCATCCATCTTTTACTTTCAGCCCACCTGACGTCTGCAGTATAACTGGGGGGGGGGGGTGTACATGCAGCCCCCTCCACTGATCCTGGACCTGTCTCCAGGTGGCAGCGGTGCTTTTGAATTGATGCATTTGCGTGGGGCCCCTCAGGTTTGACGCCCCCCTGCTGGCCACAAACAGTCACTACACTAAATATTAAAAAACCGTGTTCCTTATTTAGAGGATGGTAAAGCAGCAAGTTCTGCTGACCAGCTAGCTAGCCTTGATATTCATTTTTGAAACATCTGGGGGGGGGAGTGGGGGGCAAAATGACCTTTTGAGCCCCTAAAACAATAAACATCAGTGTCCAGGTGCAGCTGAGGTCCTGCCGCGCAGCCTCCTGCTTTTCCCACAATACCTTGCACATCACTGTATCTGAGAGAGGTTTTCTTTCCCCGAGAGTGAGCCTGAAACCCACAGAAGCAGGAATGCCAGGGTTCAGCTGTACAGTAGCACCTTCTTACCGTTAAAGATGTACGTGTCAGGAAATAAGATCTCAGCGCCGCTTGTGGGGAGAGATATCTGTCACTCCCTATCGACCAGCATGCTGTCCTTATTGAATGGAATGATTTATATGTTTGGCCTGACCCGATTCTGTCAAATGTAACATTCTCGCGTCTGGAAGTCGGCGGGCCCGGAACATTCCCGTTTGTGTTCACCAGTCCGGAGCCCGCCTCGTTAGGCCGAGCAGGAACAGGAGCTTGATAAAGCACATCGCGGTGGGGGTGTGGGCCGGGGCTGTTTGTTTTCCCGGCCGAGGAGTGATGTATTATGCAGGGAGGCTGTATCAGATAAGAATCAGGACAGCGACATGCTCCACGTTTTTTATTGCTGGTAAATAAATAATGTCTCTGCAAGGTCAGAGGAGGCAAACTGGAATCTCAGCGGGGAAAAGAGTTTCCCTCTCATCTGTGATGAAAGATAGCGCCCTCTCTGCATATCGTCACGTAGCGGAATGAAACGCGCGCCAGCCCAACAGCCCAGCGCCGGGCATCCACAGCCTACCCCAATTTTAGATAAATTCATACAGAGCATATTGGGAAATGTTCATTTTCTCGTTGTATTGCTTTATTCGCTGTGGTTTTTGGAAGCAAAGCTGTTGATCTCTAGATTTCTCTCCGGATTTGGGGGGTGTTTAATTAGAAGCCAAGGTCACGAGGCTTTGACCTCATTCTTCAGCTGTCGGTTCATCTGAACACAGTGAACGTTCACCCAGAAAAGGGGGGAGGCAGAGAGTCAGCATGAGGAGGGGAGGGAAACCAGAAAAATATATATTCCCCCCTCCCTCGCTGCCATCTCAGAGAATGTACTCGTCTTATAAAACAGCCATAGCAGTTTGTAGCTGAGAAATAACTTTGTTTTTTCACATTTGGTACATCCAGGAGAGTGTAAAGAGAAGCAGTATTGACACTTTCGGCGATGGCTGTGCCCTGCTATTGAGCGCGGTGTCATTCAGCGTGACGTGCAATAAAAATAAAATTGCGAAAATACAGCCGGCACTTTCCTCCTCTGGGAGTGATTCAGGGTCAACATGAATATAAACAGTACATTTGTTTCTCAAATTTAATTTATAATTGCCATATCAATCTCTGCTCTTCTTCTACAGCATTAAATGTAATCAGAATGATCTCCATTAGTACAGTGAAATTTCATTTTCCAATCACTTGCTGACATCACTAAGGTGTGACATCACACTCCGCGATAAGTGATCGCTTCTGTGTGAATAAACTGCCAGAGCGGAGGGTAAAGCTTTGCCCACGTACACACGGGGAAGAAAGTGAACGTTAAAACAAGGAATATCCAAATTTTAAAATCCCTTATTCGCCTCCCGGTGACTGTGACAGGCAGTTCCTAGGGAAGGATGTGTAGCGAGCTTTTAAAAGCATATTTCTTCGATGATATTATAAAGAGAGTCAGCTAGTGTGCAGGTCTTATCCACACGCACCCTGTGATATAGTTGGAAATATATGGTCCGTTTAAATAACATTTAACAAGCCGACGGCCCCTTCAGTCCGGTGCTGAATGGTGCCTTAATGCGATACGTTTCCTTTCACACGGACGACACATTCTGCTGGGTGTGGGAATAGGATTATCGGCAAAGCTACATCTTCCAAAAGGCCTTTACGGGCACTCACTGGCGGAGCGGCAGGCAGCCTCCTGATTTACGTGCGAGGGGCAGACGGGGATTTCACCCTGAGGCCCTGGGAGATGTACCTCCGTTATCACTTTGAGAAACGGACGAGTTTGGAATCTGAGAGTCATATGACTGCACTTTACAGCCTTCCAAACTCTCACTGTGCGGCTTCGCTTTACTACATATAACACCCTCGCTCTTTTATTGCGGGCTTGTTTTATTTTTATTAGTATTTGTATTGCTATTCCTGTCTTTTTATACTATTTTCCTTTTTCTTGTCTTCCTGTCTTGTGTATTCCGCACGATTCAGGAAGCAGGTCGTTTCACCACAAGGATGTACAGTGTGTGTTTGTGACTAACAGAACTTGTGCTCGAAAGTGAGAAAACGTGAGCTTGTGCCTCCTGCCGCGGCCCCAGCGGCAGCTTCAGGACAGACAGGCGTCGCCGGGAAACTGCTGCGCGCCGCACGCTTTTTCCGGCCGGCAGGAAGTGGGTGGAGCCTCGGAAGTGCAGCCCGCTGCCTGTTTAGCTCCCGCAGAAGAGGTGCACCACGCGGCCTCTGCGCTTGTGAACGCCGCTGTGCCGTTTCTGCTGACTCCATCCTCTTTGTTCCTCTTTGTTAAATAATGTATGCGAGGCCTTTTTCACGGACACACACTTCAGCCAGTCTCTGGTTCCCCCCAGTGCTAAGACCCTGGGGTCTCATGAGCCCCCGTCCTTAGCTGCTCATCACTTTTGATGCTTTACTGGGGGGTCGGTGACACAGATTTGTTTGCCGCTGGTATTTGCTGGTATTAGGTCACCCCCAGTGTAGAGCCTGTCTGGGGCCGACATGCAAGGCCCAAAGAGAAAAGGGAGAGAAATAAAAATGATGTAATGTCAATAATTTCCTAATCAGTGCACAGAGTGGGGGGGTTGAGTGGTGTCGGGTGCGTGGTTTGAGTGCTAAACATTACTGGTTGCTGCCTGAAGCGTTCCCCCATCGCAGGGACAGCACCCTTCATCACACGGCTCTGGGGTCCAGAGCTCTGGGTTACATAGCTGCCACAGAGCCCGGGTTCGACATGGCCATGGGGAGGCAGTCAGGAAGTCCTGCCAGGTGAATCCGCTAACGGCACAGTCTTCCTCCAGCCTCAGTGTTGCAGGAGGCGAGAATGCGGCCTTCTACTACAGCCATTGCGTGTGGATTTCCCTCTCCCTGCTGCCCCTGCTAAACACACGGTCATTTGCACAGCTGCCGCACCCCCCCGGCCCCCGGCCCAGAACATTCCAAACATTCCTACACATGGTGGCCACAGTCTCAGGGTTTCAGAGTGATCTGACACTAAACATTCCTTAGAGGTCTTCTGTGCCGTGCATCATTCCAGGAGTGGTTGCTAGGGGAGGGGGGGGGGCAGCCAGAGAAGGATGGGGGCTCTAGTCATCTTTTCATCTCGATTCAGCCCTGGCTGCTGGGCCTGCATCTCCACGGCGACGCAGTGGCGTGGTGCTTGCGGAGCAGGCCGGCTGCAGGCCTAACACCTGCGGCCTACTTCTCACTGCGGAGGTGATCAGTCTCCCCGGCAGTCTGCGGCCTCTTATTGGCCGGCCGGGGGGAAGAGATGGCGTCTGAGCTCTCTGTGTAATCACTTTCTGGCCGTTCATGCGCACTGGCTGTGCACAGATCTGCTTCCAGGGGCCTTAACTTTGATTTGCTTGAAGGCCCATGAACTCTCCACCCCAGTATCATTCAGGGCCACAAACCCAGATCCATGTGGCACGTAGATCACCTCAGGCTGCCAGTATCTGCCCTGGAGAGCAAGGTGCCAGACAAACAGGGGAGCTGCTGGCAAAAGCCCGGCGAATCTCTGCTAAACGTTCAAAGTTCTCCTTGGAAGGCGTGTAATCGCGCATCGCTATGCAGCAACTCTAAGTTGCCTTTCTGATAATTCAAGCTGAATTTGATAATAACGAGCTGAATTTTGATAATTCAAGCTGAGCCTCTCACAGACAAACGGGCCTTTGCGCCATGAGTTTATGCACCTCCTTTAATAAGGAAAATTCTTAATCATCATACTATTCTTATAATGTTCATTTGTAATTATATCATTGGTCTTCCATAAGTGAAATTTTATGTAACATGCTGGAATGTCAGTACAGCTTACAGAGAATGTTCCGGAAACCTATGGCCGGATCCCTTTCAGTACTGACTGAAGGTCAGTGCCCCCAGTGTGAGGTGTGCCCCAGTGTCCCCTGGAGGCCGAAATGGGTCCGACAGCACCCCTCAGAAATGTCGGAATGGCTAACAAAGGCACATTGCTTCATCACAGCTCACATGCGTCACTGTAAAATCAGTGTATGATGATAAATATTGAAATAAATAACACTATAAAATGTGCCTTCATATGCAGGTAAAAATATATGAATCCTTCATGGATTTACAGGCATATCATATATTCTTGGCAATAAAATGTTTAATGAGAATTGCACGTATGCGTGGGATATTAAGCGTGCATCAGAGCAGAAGACACTGGCTGGGTGCTACAGTGGGGATCTCTAATGATCTCTGCAGATAAAACAAGTCAAATATTCATGAGCAACTGACGGGGGACCTCAGAGCAGTGTTAAGTGTTGTGTTTTATTTCTGTACCTTGTGTAAAATTTTGTTAATTAAAGGAGGAGTATCACGAAAATGCGCAGTAGCGCTTAGTGCAAGAAATTAGGGACATCCTGTTCGAAACTGGAATTAGACATGAAGATAATGTTCTCTCTGCCGGGGAAAACACTAAATAATAAAACTAACAGCTAAATATTGCAGGGTTGTTTATATTCTAGCGTGCGATAGCTGCTGTTCACACACACACACACAAACGTTTGTAATCTCAGTGAGGACCTCTATGGGATTCTATGGGAAAAACCCTAATCCTAATCACGACACCCTCAACCCCTACCCAGCCCTAACTTTAACATTGACCAAACAAAATACAAAATACAAGACTTTTGACATTTTTACTCTTTTGATTGCATTCACAGATGTTTATAAAAAGTCTGAAGTAGTGAGGACAGAAAAAATGACCTCACTATTCACGTTTTTTTCAGGATTTGATATACTTGCGATGTCCTGTGGTCTTCACAAGCATTACAAAGGCTAAACACACACACACACACACACACAGTGTGCTGTGTGCCAGTAGGTCACACTCCTCCTAGTGGCCGTCCTGCAGGAGATCCTCACACCCCAAACAAACCCTCTCCCGCACTTCAAGGACAGAAGACCAGCAGTAGAAATGGATGATGGCTCAGATCTCGTCGCTCTGTATTCGGAGCGGGATCACGCTCCCCTGCTTTTAGCTTGCGTTTCTCTCACTATGACTATGAATCGTCACTATGACTCTTCTCGACCTCCAGCACAAGACCCTGAATCTGGCACTTTGCCCCAGGTGGCCGGAGTGAGCCCCACTTTCTAGCTGCTAATTCCCCAATGAGGAAGCAGATGTGTCTGGATGTGTAGCGGTGCACCTTTTATTTCCTTGCCATGTAAGCTTGTGGTCGAATCCCACCTCAACCAGGAATGGGGGCTGCCAGCTCACTGTCAATTACTGCTGATCAGAAATCCTGGTTAGGACACAGCCTGTGATCGGTAGGTTGCTGGGTCAAACCCCATGGTCGGCACAGTGATGTCACCCTTGGGTCCCTGAACGAGGCCCTTAAACCCCATTCCTCCAGGGACCCTCTTCCCCACTTTTCCGAAAGTGTGTCACTTTGTATAAAAGCATCTACAAAATAAATGTAATGGAAATTCAAATAATTCAGCAAAGAGCCCAACAATACAGTTTGTCCTTAGCAACCCAGGTGGAGGTTGTGTTTATCTGTGGGATCCCATGTGACTCTCTTTAACGTTCCACCTTCCTGTGTGCTGCAAACTACAGATATTTGAGAGGCTGTGATTCCCGGCCTGCCGCCTTTGGGTGGCCGTGCCTCCCTGACAGTCCACGTGACGGGGCATGATGGATTCGCTTCGGAGGGTACTGCCCTCTAAACTTGCTGTCTGGACAGCCACTTTGCAACGTAATCTGCCGACGGTGCTGCCGGCATTAGACCGCAGAACCTCCCTTCTTTTCCATGCAAACACACTTGGTAAGCCCGGGAAATGGTTCCACTGCTGCGCAGGACGTCATTCAGATAACCTTTGCAAACAAAGCGTGGTGTGTTTTGTAAACAGAGATGATTGCAGTGCCAGAGTCCCGCTGAGTCGGGGGCTCCCTGAGCCGCCGCTGCCTTTCACTGCCAGCATTGGGCGCAGCCACGGGAAGTCGCCCTCGGCGCCCCCCCCCCCCGGCAGTTAAAGGGCCACGCGTCGCGTCCAGCAGTTTCTTACCCTTCGCTCGAGGTGAATAACCTGACCCTGCTCAGTTTGGCAATGATACTTTCCTGATGCCCGCCTCGCATTGTCCTACACGGGTCGCTCACATGCATGTTATTTCACACTGACGTGCAGGGGTGTCCCTGGTGACACCGTTAGACAGTTTCATTCCTCGGTTTCTTAAAGCCCCATGGCTTCTATCGTTTCTGCCGGACCCCCATGGCTGCTGTAAAACTCGTCAGGCAGGAAGGCACAGTGTGGGGGGGTGACGGGTGTGATTTATTCAGGTGTGACTCTTATCGCCACCCCCCCCATACCGCTGAACCAGGTTGTGTTGCAATGGACTGGCTCTGTGGACCAAAGGGCCTCTGCCTAGTCATGTGACCCTGGCCCTGTGCCGCGTGGGTGTGGCAGAGGCTTGTTATCTCAGCCAGGGTCAGAGAGGTATCAGTAAGTCTCCCCAAACCACGGGACACCTGCTCTAATAGTTAGCATTCAGCTACGTTTGTTTCCAGGACACCTTCCCAAATGAATGTCCCCATATTTATTTAACCTGCCCAATGGGGAACTTTCTGTGCAAAAACCCAAAAAAAGCATAGAGTGTGTTTTTACAGATAAAAATAGAGAGCAGGTCAAACTGCAAACATGGACTGGAAAGCATTCAGTCCACAGTCTGAGTCCTTGGCCACTTTGTTCTCATAATGGATTTATTATCCTGAAGTGAGATGCGCAGGGAGATCTTCTCCATTAAGCTTGCTACATCTGCACAGTGACGTAAAGGATACAAATTCAATTATGCAGGATAGTGAGAAAATGTGCCTTAATTGTTTAGCAAACCCATTTGCAGAAATGTTGAGAGTTAATGCTCCAATAATGGGAATATCAGAAAAACAAACATGTTTTTTTTTTTTTTTACTAAGGAGTAGAGACGTTCAGTGTGACAGAATGTCGCAGATGTAATGAAGACGATGGGTCTGGCAGCTCGCAGCGTTCTCTGAAACATCAAAGCCAGGGCTAATTATTCTAGAGGTAATTAATGCATCGCATCCTTGGGACCGTAGTCTCTGGGAGGCAGAGGCCCATGGACAGGACCCCAGGCTGCTTAAAAGGATGTAAGGCTATTCCATTTTTCAGCCCATACCAAGATGGAAGTAGGTCTGTTGTCACTATCTTTCAAATTATTAATAACTGGAGTTGAACACCAAAAAGCATAGAAGGCACTTTAGAGAAAAAAAGATTTTTTACAGCATGTGTGAATATAAACAAGTATATCGGTCTTAGGATGGGGGGGGGGGGGGGGCTTGTTTTCAGCATGTTCATCAGCAATCGGCTGAGATAAAAACCAAAATCTGGTGGGGAGAGTCGGGGTCACGGGACGAACTGGCCTTTGGTCCTGAGTGCTGGATGGTCCCAGCAGCTGCTGCTTCCATTTAGGCATCCTGAACTTCTAACACATACGTCAGGAAAAGTCTGACTGCTTTATGTGGGGTTTACCAGGTTAACGAGCTGGTTAGCGCAAACCTGCTAAGGTAGAAAAGAATACCCGTTTTAAATTTGTTCTGTTTCTTCTGCTAAATATCCAACCTCGTACTCTGATTGTAACTTAGGGCCTTTTGAACATAGGTACAAGCTATAAGGAAGAATCATACCTGGAATATTAATTATCGAGTTTCATAATGTACTGCTTCAGTGATGTAAACACACCAGTATGGAGGGGGAGTGTTCAGAGAAATAGAAAGATGTCAACTGTAAATACATTTGATCACATGCCGTCTTATAATTATCTAAAAATCCCAAGATAATCCATGAATAATTATGGCAAGATTGTAAGCAGTTCACAGTCTTGTTCACTTGTCTCCATGTCGACGTGTGTGTGAATCCCACTCTCCCATTTGGGCTGTGATGCCTGCCCTGTGACTCCCGGCCCGTGACTCCCAGCCCGTGACGCCCGGCCCGTGACTCCCGGCCCGTGACTCCCGGCCAGTGACTCCCGGCCCGTGACTCCCGGCCCGTGACTCCCGGCCCGTGACGCCCGGCCCGTGACTCCCAGCCTGTGACTCCCAGCCCGTGACTCCCGGCCCGTGACTCCCAGCCCGTGACTCCCGGCCCGTGACTCCTAGCCCGTGACTCCCAGCCCGTGACTCCTGGCCCGTGACTCCCAGCCTGTGACTGCCTTTCGCTCGTCCTTCCACAGAGATCGAGAAGTACGAGGGTGACGAGCTGCGGAAAGACGGCCCTGGGAAGAAATACCTGGATGTCATCAGCAACAAAAACATCAAACTGTCTGAGAGGGTGCTCATCCCTGTGCAGCAGTACCCAAAGGTAAGGTGCCACGACGCTAAGGCACCCAAAAGGCACCCCACCTTCGGCACTCACCGGTCACAGTGAGGTCACTGCTGAACGCGTCTCTCTGGCCAGCTGGCACGCACCTCACAGAGGGGACCTGCTCATATTTAAGAAAAGGTGGGGTACTGCGATGAGAGTATCATCCATCGCGGTGTTTTTACTTCGCACAGCCCTTGCAGTGTCTTACCCAAAGCTGCATACGCCAGGCATAAAGGCAGGCATAAGTGCATTCTTTGTTATGGTGAGGTTTCTGTGGTGATAGGTCCAGGGCAGGATTGCGAGGTGGTACCATATGATCATCACACCCTGCCAAATGCTGTGACCTTGGCAGTGTCCCAGTCGGATCCCTGCATGTGGGTCACTTCAGTCTTTACACACCTAGGGGGCAGCATGGAGCATGGAGCAATAACCTAGGTTGTTTCATGCAGTGAAATTTTATAAAGGGACGGTGGGGGTGGGGGGGTCAGGTCTATAGGCGGTATTGAGTCTGGGGTCAAAAAGAATTACATATAAGCAGACTGGAGCCCGGCTAGGTGCTTTGTGCTGCCTGGGGGGTCCGCAGCTCCTCTCCACCCCTAAACCTAGCCAGGATAAGCGGGTCGAAGATGGATGGATGGATACATTTGTTTTTATTAAAGAAAATAGTGAATGCAACCAAAAAGTGTACATTTCTGAGAGACTGAGGCTGTGCTGAGCAGGACCCGCAGCAGGATTTGAGAAGCTTAAGCCACTTTCTCCATCTTGTGCAAGCGCGTTTGGTCACGTGACCAGGGAGCGCATCCTAACTTTCTGGAAATCAATGTCGTCCCCTCCCCAGTGCCCAGATGCCCCTCCCACCTCGTGCCCCGAGACACATGCGCTGCCAGCCACCTGGCCCCTCTCATGCTCCCTCTGTTTATGGCATTAACCCACCGCGAGCAGCTTATCCCTCAACAACAGCCCAATGGTGCTGCCCATGTGTGAAACCAACAGAACTGCTATCATTTACTGTCCTTCAATTGTCAGTTTACCCAGCTCTTCAGAATATAGATAATTCAATTCCCATTGCATTGTGGGTAAGAGGTGGCGATATGTTACTTCAAGTGACTGAAATCTCGCAGCATATTGTCTTACTGCAAGGGGACCGATGCTCCTCTCTGCATCTCACGCCATCGTCACTCACATTCCTGTTTGTATGTGTAAAAACTTTTAATTTAATTTAAATTTTATGCTTATTCATCTGAGGACCCAGAGCCTCACTGGGCGAAAGGAAGCAGAGCCATTAGAGACAGACCTGTAGCTGACACTTCCTTCCCCACCAGCATTAATTGCCACTTTCCGAGCAATGTTTACTAATGAAACAGCGCTCATTGGGAGGGGCTGCTCTGACGAACAGCCTGTGGGTGGGAAGTTCTGATTCTGATTCCTCTTCTGATTGGCCGTACCGTATATCTATCTCTGACGTAATTCTTGAGGCTGATCCTGCAGAGATTCCACCTCATACTGACCAGACGGCACCTCAGACGCCATTACATGACGAATTATTCAGTGAAACGTCATCAAGGCTCATCGACATCAGGATCAGCATCGACATCAGGATCAGCATCAGCAATGCCTTTAAGAATGTCCTGGAGACTCCGCTGGGTGTATACTGCCTGTAGGTTAGCTGCTGCTGTCTGTAGCTCGTGTTAGGCCTTCATCTAGTCATTCACAGGGTAGGGGCAGCCAAATTAACTCAAGTTTTTGTTAAACTTTGGCGGGAGTGCATATTTTGGCGATACGGAGCAGGAATGTGAAGATGATGCAGGAAGCTGGGCACTGGACACTCTCTCTCTCTCTCACACACATACACACACACACACACCAATCCCCTTAATCTGCACAGCTGTGCACCCTGGGCGGACCCCACCCCACTGTGCCAACAGCACACATTGTTAAACTTACATTTCACAAGCAGGCATTAAAACAGCTACACATAAAACAATAAATATAAATATTTGGCTATCTGCTTTATTCTTGACCCCGGATTCCCCAGACAGATGAATAGAGGAATCTTCTGCTGTGCCTGTCTCGCATATTAACAAGGCTGCGGTTGGTTAATGAGCGGGGCCGGCTATGAAGCCGTCGCGGGGAACGCGTGTAAGCTCCAGCGCCAGCCGGTGCCGCCTCATCCTCATTAGAGAGCCGTGCTTCTCAGATCTGCCTCCCGCGAGCGCTGGGCGGCCATGCTCGCTGTCAGCTCTCCGCTAGCTAGCACAGCAGGGCCAGTGCTTACACTACGGTCACTCCAGGGGAAACGGGCAGAACGCTCTGTATTATTTTTATGTCTCAATCATGGGAATAATACTTTAAACAAGAAACAAGGGCAGGAATTAAAGCAATGTGTGAATGAGGCTGTTAGCCCTGTTCTATGATGTATCTTTCTGATTTTATTGATTTTACTTTTAATGCTCATTAGGATTACGGTAAGGGTCATGGCTTAGGGTCTATGCTCAGAAGGAAGGTTCAGGGTTAGGCTTAGGGTTATGGGTACGGATAGGGTTAGAGTTATGGTTACAGATAGGGCTAGGCTTTGGGTCTCAGTCAGGGTTTTGGGCAGGGTTAGGTTTACAGTTAGACTTAGGGTTATGGGTACGGATAGGGTTAGAGTTATGGTTACAGATAGGGCTAGGCTTTGGGTCTCAGTCAGGGTTTTGGGCAGGGTTAGGTTTACAGTTAGACTTAGGATTAGGGTTAGTGGTTACGCCATGTGGTATTGACCTGCTGCTTTGGCTGCAGGCTTTATCACAGCCCTCTTACCGGTCAAGACGAGCCCTCTGCTGCCTGCTCCGTGGCACGTCTGTGCTGACAAGCGAGAGCCAGTGCATACTAACTGGCTTAGGCTGCCTTGCCCTTATCGCCGGGGAGGGAGCACACACTTCCTGCACCGCCAGTCCACCGCAAGCCGGAGAGAGGGGCCCTGGGGTCTGCCCGAGAGCCCGCCATCACCGTCACCACCCCACCTGACTGCCAGCGTGCCCCAAAGCCCAATAGAAGCCACGAGGAGCTGGGCTGTGAGCGGGAAGCCGGCAGGGAGCGAAGCCCGCAGTTACGCTCAGTTAACGGCGAAGATGCGGTTGCCATGGCAACGTCCTTATTACAACATAAGACTCTGTCGTAGGCGGTGGCAATTAATCCTGAGGGAAGTTTTCTAAAAGGGGGAAAAAGTAATAACCGCGCATGGGGTGCCGCAAGACCGGTGTGCAGGCGAGACAGACGGCTGCAGCGTGACCTTTATCGCCACAATGGTCTTCCTCACAAGCTGCCTGAGGACTGCAAAAGAGCACAGATTCTCGGAACTTTAAGCCGAATTTAGCTAAAGGTCCTTACAGTCCAGCCATGATGTTCCGTGTTCATTTATAGTTAACTTTATAGTTAATGCTTCTACTTTTAGCAAAACGATACCTATTTATTTGGGAGCGAGCAACAGAAATTATATTTATTTCTTGTACAGCACAATACAACATGCTTGAAATGTCCTGTTCCCAGTGTGTGCTTATGAATCTGAGACAAAAAAAAGAAATACAAGTATTTTAATGTCGTTAAGGGAGGTCCTGCCTGGAGTACCGCAGCGTGCGGATATGTGGCTGCACAGGAAAGCCAAGCAGGCTGCACGGAATTCTGGGAGCCACCACATGGCTGCAATCCGGATGCAGAACACCAGGAAAGCGAGATTCACATCTGACATTGTCAACTACAGTGAGGACAAATCGGAAAAGCAGCAAGAAATCGATCAGCCGCACCTCCGCCATACACAGTGTCCGTAATTAAAACATTCCAGGAGGACAGATGGCGTGTTCTCCACATGCTCGGGGGAATTCCCGTCAGAGAAAATCCACGTGCTGGAAAGCACTGCTCCTTCTGGGCCACCTTAAGAGCATCCGAACGACCTGAAATCCAGCTGGAAGCGGCCCAGATTGCTCCGGCTGACCTGGGAATGCGTAACATTCGCTGGAAAAACAGGTGTCCAGTGGCAATTACGGCATGGAACATGCGGGCAAGGGACTCCTCTCCCGGGCTGCATTCTACGGGCAAGGGACTCCTCTCCGGGGCTGCATTCTACGGGCAAGGGACTCCTCTCCCGGGCTGCATTCTACTACCTTTTATCTCTCTGCAGTCCCCTGTTAGCAGCTCATTGGGTCATGAGGAGGAGTTGAAAACAGGCATTAGAGCGCAGATCATTCTTGGTGAGGGTCGGAGGGATCAAAGCCTCCCCTAATGGATCAGCGTCCACAGAAACGGCAGCCTATCATGACGCGTGATGGAGTGAGTGTGTTTCCGTCTCAGGGCGTTCCGCGGCATGCCGGCCCCCAGAGGCTCCAGCTGAGGGCTGATTTGCTGATACCTGCTCCTGGCACCGAAATCGCACCATCTTACAGCCCCCTCTGCAGTGCACCAACACTGTCAGCAATTGCCTGCTGGCCCACACCCGGCTGAACCCTTGACCTTGGCACTGGGGTAATTAGCATGTTAGAAAACTTTCTTTGTGCTTTCTTTGTTGCCTTTTTCTGGCCGGTCTTTGAAAGGCTAAGTAAGGCGCTTCTAAAGCCATACATCCCAGAGATTATTCATCTGTTTACCCTGATCAGGCTGCATTTCCCACACCTAAACCCAGATGCTCAGCCATCAGCCAGGGAGACCTTCGGTCATAATGAGGTGTCGTTGGAGAGGCGAGCCCATTTGACTGTGTGTGACCGTCGGCTCAGTTAATAAAAAAACCTCCTTAAGATGTGGAAAGATGACCAGGGATAACATCCTTTTTGCTTTTAACAAGCGCTACGGACTGTCACTGAATTAAACATCTCTGCAGAGTGGTGTAAGGGGGGCTGAGGTGTGCAGTGGTAATGGAGATTAGGCATTATCAGAAAGCAACATCAGCCCTCACCACTCTGACCCTGGGTGGGCTCTTTGGTCCTCTGGCCTGCTCCTGTTCCTTGTTTGGGGGGGATAACCAGCCTCCCAATCAGACTCCAGCTTATTCTGACCTCTATCAGCAGTCTAGGACAGCCCCCACGCACTGCCTAATCCGGTGCCTTTCAGATCTGAGAGCACAATGGCCCTTCAGGTGGAGCGGCTTTGCGCAAAGGTGTTTAACATCGATAAGCTGGCGGACACAACCCCCAAACACGTGCCGTATGATGGAAGTGTATGGCGCACTGGCCAGTGTTGCCCTGAGAAACGGAGCTCGCCGGTGCCCCCTTTGAACTTGGGCGTCTGAAAAAGTGACAGAGCGAGCAGCCTCACTGAAAGAAGAGCGTGGCACATTCCCTCACACCCACGGACATTTGGCTGCCTCGCCCTCCGTCCCGTGTTCACAGAAGTATCTGCGTGTTCCTTTTCTTTCCTGCCAGAGAGCAGCGGGTCCCTGCCATTCATCAGCGCCACAAATATTGTGAAACTCACAATGACCCCCTGCCCTCCTTGCCGGGATAATGTGCACTTATGAATTTCTAGACATGCTCAGTTCGCCAGACGGTGTAAAATGATATTTATAAGGTCGGTCAATGTTTTAGATTGCTGCAGTAACATTTGAAACATTGTCTTGAGGTCACAGGTCAGTATTGACTCTGGAGCTCATTGGATGTATGGTTGTACTGCACAAACCAGGCATCCCATAATTTGTTGCTCTGTTCCCATGCGAGGGCATGTTATGTGTTTATTTAAACAGAAGATTTATCGACTTTTCTGGAGGATTTATAAGGTTTATCATCGTATTACGATTCTTTGGGGGAAGCGATCAGTGGCAGCACTGCTTTCAGAAGCGGCCGTTCCCCGTGAATCGTATCGCGTGTTCCTGTGCGATACTCCACAGGGCCGTGTTGCCATTCCAGTCATTACTGCATGGGTGCCTCGGGCGGCCACCGTCGGTGCCATGGCAGGCAGGAATAGAGCAGCTCTGGAAGCTGAGGCTGAAGGTCACTGGCAGGGCTCCTGGACGGAGCAGCTCCGGAAGCTGAGGCTGAAGCCGTTGGCAGGGCTCCTGGACGGACCAGCTCCAGAAGCTGAGGCTGAAGCCATTGGCAGGGCTCCTGAACGGACCAGCTCCGGAAGCTGAGGCTGAAGCTGTTGGCAGGGCTCCAGAACGGAGCAGCTCCGGAAGCTGAGGCTGAAGCTGTTGGCAGGGCTCCCGAACGGACCAGCTCCGGAAGCTGAGGCTGAAGCCATTGGCAGGGCTCCTGGACAGAGCAGCTCCGGAAGCTGAGGCTGAAGCCGTTGGCAGGGCTCCTGGACAGAGCAGCTCCAGAAGCTGAGGCTGAAGCCGTTGGCAGGGCTCCCGAACGGAGCAGCTCCGGAAGCTGAGGCTGAAGCTGTTGGCAGGGCTCCCGAACGGACCAGCTCCGGAAGCTGAGGCTAAAGCTGTTGGCAGGGCTCCTGGATGGCGTGCCGGGTGAAATCTGCTGCTGGCTTCGCTGCCGGGTATTTGGAGCTGCATGCGGACGGAGCACGGGCAGGCACTGCGCTTAAACAGCTGCGGCGCATAATGCATGCGATTCATCATGCGTTGATCTGCGATGCAAGCTGCAGTGCCCCCCGTCCAGCATATCCCCAGATCCCTGATGCACATTTTAAAATGGTCTTTACCGGCCAAGATGGACGCCAGTGTTTCTGAGGCTTGGTCTGCACGCAGCAATCGAGCCCTTAATGAAGCGCGTTAAACAAGCCGCTAATTGAATACCAATCTGGATTCTCCCTGATAGGTATCTGTCGACGGTCATTTGTGGAAAAACCAGAGCACTTGATGTCTATGCGAATTCACTGATAAACAGAGATGACTGTCTTCCAAGCGTTTGTTGTCCTGTCTTAAACGTATTGCAAACACAAGATTAATTCATTCAATTAATTAAATTCTTTAGAGCCAGGAGAAATCAAGTAATTGAACATCTAATCTTAATTAAGTGGAATGTTAATCTATGTGACTCACTTAAAAAAAAAAAAACAGAATTACATTTTTAAAACATCTTTATTTCAGTGCCGTAGCTGGTGTAAACTGCTTTACGCTCACATGTAGGTTGGGTGCAGCTGCGTGTGCTGGACAGGGTTAGGTGCAGCTGCATGTGTGCTGGACAGGTTAGGTGCAGATGCATGTGTGCTGGACACGGTTAGGTGCAGATGCATGTGTGCTGGACACGGTTAGGTGCAGCTGCGTGTGTGCTGGACACGGTTAGGTGCAGATGCATGTGTGCTGGACAGGGTTAGGTGCAGTTACGTGTGTGCTGGACAGGGTTAGGTGCAGCTGCATGTGTGCTGGACACGGTTAGGTGCAGATGCATGTGTGCTGGACAGGGTTAGGTGCCGCTGAGTGTGTGCTGGACAGGGTTAGGTGCAGCTGCATGTGTGCTGGACACGGTTAGGTGCTGCTGCGTGTGTGCTGGACAGGGTTGGGTGCAGCTGCGTGTGTGCTGGACAGGGTTAGGTGCTGCTGAGTGTGTGCTGGACAGGGTTAGGTGCAGCTGCGTGTGTGCTGGACAGGGTCGGGTGCAGCTGCGTGTGTGCTGGACAGGGTCGGGTGCAGCTGTGTGTGTGCTGGACAGGGTTAGGTGCAGCTGCGTGTGTGCTGGACAGGGTTAGGTGCAGCTGGGTGTGTGCTGGACAGGGTTAGGTGCAGCTGTGTGTGTGCTGGACAGGGTTGGGTGCAGCTGTGTGTGTGCTGGACAGGGTTAGGTGCAGCTGCGTGTGTGCTGGACAGCCCCGGCTCCTTCATCTGTTTGATAGCTCTGGGACTCTCCATCTAGGCCGCATCTTGTCTCGTGAAATCAGCATTCGAACATTAGCTTGAATTTTCAAAGCTCCTAGCAACTTGGACCCAGAAGTTCTGATGCGAGGCCTGACTAAGGCAAGGCTGTGCCCCAGTTTTGCGAATTTATAATTTATGCTTCTAAAAGTAAGCAGCCCTGGTGCAGTGAATACGCGAAAATGATACAAGTGATGCTAAATCTTTTATCACTGAATCAGGGCTCACAGGTATTCTGTACGTGTTTAGATCAGTGGTCCCAACACG
>JAODKM010000058.1:1251432-1274401 GCA_026780845.1 Petrocephalus sullivani | reverse complement strand
CGCCCTCCCTGACACCGCCTTATCCAGTGCCATCGCTCTCCATACTCGCCCTCCCTGACGCCGCCCTATCCAGAGCCATCGCTCTCCATACTCGCCCTCCCTGACGCCGCCTTATCCAGTGCCATCGTTCTCCATACTCGCCCTCCCTGACACTGCCTTATCCAGTGCCGTCGCTGTCCATACTCGCCCTCCCTGACGCCGCCTTATCCAGTGCCGTCATTCTTCATACTCGCCCTCCCTGACGCCGCCTTATCCAGTGCCGTCGCTCTCCATACTCACCCTCCCTGACGCCGCCTTATCCAGTGCCGTCGTTCTCCATACTCACCCTCCCTGACGCCGCCTTATCCAGTGCCGTCGCTCTCCATACTCACCCCCCCTGACGCCGCCTTATCCAGTGCCATCGCTCTCCATACTCGCCCTCCTCCTCACACTGTCCACATCCCTGGTTGCTGGTAGCATGTTTGGGCATCCATCTCACCCGGACGTCCTCTGATTATTCATGTCTCCAAAGCTCTTTATACTTTTGAGCTTGGCAAGCACCACACACCAGGCGACCATAGAACCCTGGAACACCAGCCTGTAATATGGTGAGGGGGGCAAAGCCAAAGCTCCCCTTTCATTTTCCCAGCATCTCTCCAAAGCAGTGGGACGGACACAAATGGAAGGGAAAATCTTTTTACGAAGTTGTTTGCTTCTGAGCCAGCGAAGCGGCTGCAGCATGGCATCCCTCACACTATGTCTCTGCTAACTTCCCATCTGTCGTCAGCTGTGCCTTTCACAGAGTCAGAAAGGGCCTGGTTCATGCATCAGCTTCAGAACCCGGAGCCTCCTCTAAACCATCTGCTCACTGACACGTTTTCTAAAAGGATCTCCATACCCATGAAGATGAAATGAGGCTCCTCCCCCTCCTGCTGCCCCCTTACTGACTGCTAAATGACCTCTAATTGACCTTTAAATGCCTCTGGCTGACCTCTGATTTATTTTGCCCCTCACACCGGGGGACCAGAATGCAGCTACCCCACCTTCCCCCTTCTCATCAATCCCCCTTTGCCATACATCGCCCTACTACCCTTTGACTGACCTTTAAATGACCTCTGACTGACCTCTAACCTTTACACCACACACCCCAAGAGACAGAGCGAAGTTGCCCCGCCCACTTCCTCAGTGACCTCATGCTGCCCATATCTCTCTGCTGCCCTCTAACTGACCTCTAAATGACCTTTTTCGCCCTGCGCCCCAGGGGACGGAGTGGAGCCGCCCCACCCCCTCCACTAGGCAGAGGTGCAGCGGCACCCAGAGGAAGCGTGGGTGCACGGGGGGCGCTGCCTGTGACCCCAGCTGCCAGGGGAGTGCCAGCCCCCCGCACTCGAGGAGCACCAGGAACCCCCGCGTACCGACCACCACTGCTGCCCGCTGCACATGAGTCCTACGACGACTATGTAAGTCACATGCTTCACTACTTTAATGTAGCATATGTCTGGGAAGGGGTTGCTCTGTCACTGTCTTTCTGTGTAAATTCAAGACATTCACATTTGCAAACATGGCTCAGCTGGTTGGAATACTGGGCTTGTGATCAGAAGGTTGCTGGTTCACATCCCTGAGTCACCAGAGTAACGTCACCACAGGCCCCCTGAGCACTTTCAGTTCAAGTGGTTCAGCAAAAGGATGAGCTTTTTTCCTCAAAAAAGTATGTTGCTTTGGATAAAGGCACCTGCAAAGCTAATTATATTGGAGTTCACATCTGAGCTGGTACAGGAGCAGGTCATACCTGGTCTAATACTGAGAGGTATCACCGCTTTTTAACATCCAGTGCCATATAACATTTGCAATAATCAAAATATGAAACCATCACTCCAGAACCTCCTTTAATTTTCCTTAAATGATTGAAAACAAAAGGCTTTTTCCTGCTGAAATGAGGTACACATTGTTCTCCGGCAAGCATGAAAATCCATACCCCACCGGGACGCATCGATTAAAGCATGAAATTGCATTTTACAAAATTCTATTTACCAAAGGTTAATGCAGCCGGTATGTGGCAGATGGCGAGAGGGTCCACCGTAAACTCTGATATGCAGCCAGTTTGATCTCCGCCATTCTAACCTTCACGCCACTGCCAGTGTTGATCCAGGGAAATTTCCAGAAGGCAAGGCGGCCTGGTCCTCCAAATCCTGGTAGCCCCTTTAGCACTGGGAGGTGCACACCCTAATGCACATGCCCCCTCCCTCACTGTCCTTCCTTGCCGGCGTCCTGACCTCCCAAGGTCACCCTCTGAGCACCAAGCGCTTTCCGAGGTCAGAGCCGGGCACGTCACCATCTCATAAGAGAGTGAGCATTTCCTGCAGAGGCGTTTCTGCATGCAGAATGTCCTGCACGTACCCACCGTCACACAACACTCCATCTGTGCGAGAGTGCAGCCTCATCACGGAGCAGAATTGACTTGTGATGGAGAGCCTGCGTGTTCCTGGTGAAACAGCAAGTGGGGAGGTGGAGGGGGGGATTAAGAGCTTTGGGAGAACGTCCAGCCTCCTACCCATCTCCCGCACCCTCATTCCCGCGTCTACAGCGGCTCTGCTTTAACATCAACCCAGCCTCCAGTTTCTGATTGGTGGCAAATTGCTTCTAGAAGGATCAGTGCCACGCTTTCCTTGACAGGGCTGTGTTATTCCTGTCTGCCCATTGTGTGGGAGCAGTTCCGAGGCAGCCGGCACTCGGCAGCGCTCGCCACCTCCACTCTACGCTGGACTCTGACGCTGGTGTTTAGGCACCGTACAGACCTTCCAATTTAAATATTGCAGGGTCAGTACAGGCCTGGACTGGGCAATCAGCATACTGAGTAGGGCTGAACGATTTTAAGAAAATATCTAATTGCGATTTATCTGACAGACATTGCGATTGCAATGTGATTTGGGTTTTTTTTTTTTTACTCAGTTCAGTACTCACTATATGACAAGTACACTAAGAGCAGTTTCTAAACAATCTGAACTTTTTACCGATCATATGATTCGGTGTGATTGTGCCACGTTCTTTTCAGCCCAATTTACTTTAAATTTAAGGCAAAATAGCTTAAAATTGTTTTATAGTCATTTATCTGCCAAAAATGTTCCCAGTCACTAACATGGTAAAGTGTATTTTTACAGGCACATTTTAAGTGTTGCGTGTGCAAACAGGGCTCATCTGCCTTTTTTTTAACCCATAGTAAAGTAAGTGTTTCCAGAAAGTCCCATGTACACAAGGTTCAAATCAGCAGAGAATTACGCATAAAGCAACTATCACAAAGGCTGTGACTATGTTTAGTTAAATAAAGTAAATAAAATAAACCGATTCCAGTAAGAAAACAATAGGAGTCTTGCGGCTAACGCTACTTGGACCCCTAATAATAGGACCTTTCGGTGAACAATCTCTGACCATGAAATAGGGAGGTAATTCATTTATGCCTCAAAAGTAGAACCAATATTTTTCTGCACTACAAATGTAACGTTTTCCTTGGGTTTCACGTATCTGTTGTTTGTGGGCGTATACACAGTCACACTGGGCCACTTCTGATTGGTGAGCATGATTGGCACGCAAGGAGCACGGCACTTCTGATTGGTGAGCATGACTGGCACGCAAGGAGCACGCCACTTCTGATTGGTGAGCATGACTGGCACGCAAGGAGCACGGCACCTTACGAGGACCACATGAATCTAACTATTCCCACGACAGTTTTAAACCCTGTGTCAGCCGTGCTGCATAATGCATATCCTAAATCGCAGCCTTTGTGATTTGCTAATTGCGTTGTTTCAAATCGTGATTCCGATCTGAAATCGATAAATTGTTCAGCCCAAATACTGAGCAAAATTTACCATAAGGGCTGATTGTGAATCTCAGTCCAGTTATGACAATAGCACTACTACATTGTGTGATGCAGTGACAGTAACATTTCCACTGCCCTTATCTCTGTAACTATTATTAGCAGCTGTGCTCATTGAACCTGTGTAACGATTAAGAACCAACGCGGGAGTCAGGACGTGTTCCCCATGAGCAGGACAGCCGCTGGAGCGTGGAACGCGTCCTATCGACTGTAACCCAAAGCGCTATCAGGCCGCTGATGTTTCCTGCTGATAATTATGGCTTTCATATAAACATGAACGATGGCACGGCCCAGATGAAGTGGCCGCGTTTTCAATTAAAGCTCGTTTTATGGCGTGTCGGGTTGAACGGCCTCTCCGGCTTTCCGTATTAATGCCTGGCCCTGGGGAAGCGCCCGCATGATTGAGTGACTCAATCGAGTTTATAAAGCTGATATTGTAACAGAGGGTGTAATATAACCAGTGGGGGGACAGGGTATCGATTCCCAGCAGCGGACGACAATCTGGGAGGAGAGGGGAGAAGCTGGGGGGGCTGACGAGCTGGAGGAGGGACATACGAGGAGAGGCATTTGTGTGTTTGGGAACTTCCCCAAAGGTAAAGGGCACATTGTGCTGTGTCCATATTCTCTCATGGGACCCAACTGGTACCCCTAGTCACGAGTTACTCAGACAGTGGGAGCATTCACACTACTACTTGAGCGCCTCCCTTCAGTCCACCAGGAGTGCAGGTCACCAGTACAGAGAGACATGGGACTTGTATAATGACATCAACACTCTCCAAATGTTATGTATCTGATACCTTCAAAAAAGCATTTTCTATATAAAACTATTGCACTCTACTGTAATTATACTGTGCATGATTTATGCTATTTTATATAATATTTAATATCCATGAATAAAAATCTATTACATTCATTATAAATGATTTAACAAGATAATTCATAAAGAGCTTATACTTTGAATGGTACTGAAATAAAGAGGTTAAACTTTGAAAGATGGACGCCTTTAAACAGTATTCAAAGATTTTTATCGCTAAGGTCAGCAGAAGATGTCAGCAGCTTAGTTAAGTGCAGATGTGCCAGCCATGTTAGGTTAGGGTTAGGGTAGGGGGTATGGTTAGCATTAGGGTTCCACTCAAACCACGCATTTGCATGTCGCCTCCTAAGTGTGGGGGCCCCCTGCTGGCCACAAGCAGTCACTACATTAGAGAAAGCAGTGGGTTCTGAAGTCACTTTTTGAGTGGGGCCCCAGAAACAGCAAACTGGCCCCTGTATTTGGTGGGGGGAGGGTGAATTTCCCAAGAAAATAGGTCACATTTCAGAGTGTTTCATTTGACTCTGCAAAATGATATAAAGAATGAAAGTGACACCTCATACAGTCATACATTTTCGATTTTACATTTTTAATTTTCACCATCAGGTCTCCTGTGACAAAACATATCCCCTGTGCTTGAAACGTTAAATTAATATAGGATGTGGTGGGAAAAAATAACCTTCCCTTTAAAAATACTGTCAGGAGCATTGCTACAACCACAAGGCAAATTAGGCCAGTTTTCGGTGGCTGGAAGGTGCCAGTTTTGGCCAGCGTACAGCAGCAATTTGTCACACAGGCAGGCTCCTCACAGACGGCCACGCAAAAAAGCAATGGGTGGAGGAGGGGCCTCCCCCCAAGTCTTTGCATATTCCCGGACTTACAGGCTTGGCCCAGCGGCTCATGAAAGTGATGGGCCATTACAGGTGGCGGTAAGGCTTTTATTGTGTCGCCACGTTAAACTGCTAGTGGCACAGCCGCTCAGATGCTGCATGTTGTACATGTGCAGTAGCGGGGCAGCCAGGGAGTAAAGGCATTAGCCTCTTAGCATGGGGGGGGGGCTTCCCTGAGTATTAATGCAGGACACGGCCCAGCCTAGCCCAGCCATCTGGTCGCCCGAAGCCAGTGCTCAGCTCACAGTGACCAGACGTCTGACCCCTGAGAGCATCCGCTGTGAATGGTGACCATGAGCAGCGTGTGGACTTGAAGGCCGACCTGCCACGGCCCATGGCCACGAGCTCAATGGGGCCGCCCGGTCTTATACATGCTCCAAGCTACCCTTTTATAAACATGCTTTATTGTATGGTTTCTCTGGGTGCTAGAAAGGCACCTTTTAAATAAAATGTATTATTATTATTATAAACATAAACATGCCTGTGTTCTAAATTATCAAGGGAGCATCACAGACACGAAAACACAAGCATGACGCTGAGGTGCGTAGGGAGACTGTTTACATGGGATTCTTCAACATTGTATCAGGTACATTTACCCATGACTATATTTAGCTACTGCTGGGGGGCGCTGCAGCTCAGCATGCATCTGTCTTCGGTTGATTAAGTCATCCTCACTGACGCCTCGTGCCTGAGGAGGGGTGGGGCTCATTACAGCCCCTTACTGGAAGTCATCATCTGTGCCCAGCTCCAAGCACCTGCAGCTAAACCATCTCTTCCGTGAAACGTGAAGCTTGTTGGATCTGAGCTTTGGCAGAACTCATAGCCTACATCAGAAAGCGGGCGAGTGAGTGAATGCAGAGATTTGTTTGAGGGGTGGGAATGCTACTTCCTATTTTAGCACCTGTGCGATACATGTCGTAAAAAAGGCCAATCCTACATGTACACAGAAAGTGCTCTTCTGAGAGATGGGTCAGATGAAATGCAAATTTCAGAGTGTAATGTTGTGTAATTTAATTTGTATTCATGTGCAAAGCTACAGACTGTACAAATCTCCGGTACAGGACCAGGGCAGTGAAGGGCCGTCCATCACACTGACAGTAAAGCAGTGAGAGGGACTGTATTTCTTCATTCTCCATGCAGAAACTGTGAATTTTATACCCTTATAAATCATCACCGCTATTGGTTATGTGTGTCCATTTATAATTAAACGCTCTACTTCTCACTCAAGAATCAATGAACTTTAGAGCCAAATGGAATGAGTAATAAGCCCATTCAAGACAGTGAACAACCTCTTCAGTGAAAGGTGGAGATAATCAGAAGGCAAGAGTCACTTGGTGATAGTCACAAAGTGATAATCTCTTGGCGATATTCATGTAGTGATAGTCATGCAGCAACAGTCATGCAGTGATAGTCACACAACAATATTCTAGTTCTATGAAACAGAAAATATGCAAACAGCTCAATGCCAGCAGAACAAGTGTTTGAGTTGGCCGTCAGTGACCAAACACACCCTACTGCCAGTATGATTGGCTCCTCCGTGCCTCCCAAAGGAAGACTTGCTCACAGTCACAGCCTTTGTGAGTGTTGTTTATAATGCTGTTTCATTTGGAGTGTTATCATACAAGAAGGCAATGTGATTAAATCTGAACACGCAGGCCTGCGGTAAGTCATAGGCGGGAATATTCCCATAGGACGTTCTTTGTGTGGAACAGAAATGCTGTTTGTTCAGCGCCGGTTGGTGTTTAGAGGGTGACGGGGTTTATAGTAACAGTGTTTCCAGCTCATTATTTGGAGCCAGGAGGTATGGAAGCGTGGGATACTGACCACATTCATTGGCTTGCACCCAAACCTCCTCCTGCAGAATGGGTTCAGGTGCCCGTCTTTGTGTCATTTCCCTCTGGAAAGATGGTTTTAGGTCTCAGCATGCGAGAGGATGAGCCAGAACATATATGTGAACTAAGATCCAGAGCACAGGATCATGTGAACTGCGGAAGCTTTATGGGTTTGGTTAAATAATTATAATCTGTCTGTGTCTTTTATAATTTATCCCCAGCTCCATGCGAAGTGCTTTTTAACAGCCTATAAATATGTATTTCCCACTATGCAAATGATAGACACTGGGAACTTTACTGAGTAATTACGAAAAAACTATTAATTATTCCATTACCGGACTGCAACCATAACCACACCGGTGTGCCTGTTCTGCTTCATGTTTTTACTTTTCCCTACTTTCACTGTAACTGTGCTAGAATGTTTTGGAGGCCAGTAGGCTGAACATGTCAACACAAAGCCTTCTGTTTGCCACCAAAGCTTTGCAGGGGTAAACATTAGCATTTCCAAACGGGTGCAGAGACCCACGTGGAGTTTAGAGATAAACGCAAGCTCTTTGAAAACGCAGCTAGTTTGTAAGAGCTAATAACGGCTCTTTTCGAAGCTTTGGTAATTGTGGCATTATTATCAGTGAAGACGGCTGCAGAATCGGTAACAGACAGAGCCTTGTTAGACAGAGTCACTGTCAAAATCCTTAACATAATCCTTACCGCTTGTTTATAGTCTTGAATTTTAATTGTGGATGGAGCTGAAGGCCTCGGAGGCAGTAGGATTCACCATTCTCTGACACAATTGTTCATAAGTCAGACTTGCCGAGTTAATTAGGATTTCATGTACTTGCTGTTATGATAATATTGACATTCAAATGTTCTGAACATACAAAGACCAGTGTTTTATGCGGTAAATGAAGACTCATACGGGCAAAAAAAGGACACCCAATCATCTTTGATCGACTGATCTGTGTTCAGAAAGCAAGGCTGTTGTAATCTAGAGCTTACTGAGGGGAGTATGGAGATGTCCACCTGGGGGGCACATTGGTCCATCACAGAGCAAAAAACCCAGGAAAACATGATAAAGGCAGATTAGCGTCTCCATGACAGCTGACCCGTGTGTTTATGGGCTGTGTAGGGTGGGGGAGTACGCCAACACGAGGAAGAAAACGTGCAAACTGCACACAGTAAGTCAGCAATTGTAAACGGCTCCAAGAAAAAAAGGGGTCATTTTCGAACCGCTGCCCTGCGGTGGACGGAAGGAAAATGGCACAGCTGACCCCACATGAGTCAGGCACAGACCTCCTACAGCACACAGCTATAGCAGAATATTATGTGACTAAAGTCACATATTAACTTGATCTTATTTTATGTAAAGCACTTTGAATGACCTCCAGGTTTGAAAATGTGCTGTATAAATAATCTTGGCTTGCCTAAAGTCACCACAAAGGCTGGGAAAAGCGCTTATTCTCCCAGGGCTCCTACAGCTCGATACTGACAGCATGTACCTGGTGGGAAATGGTAAGACCCAGAAATGGTAAGACCCAGAAATGGTAAGACTCAGAAATGGTAAGACTCAGAAATGGTAAGACCCAGAAATGGTAAGACCCAAAAATGGTAAGACTCAGAAATGGTAAGACTCAGAAATGGTAAGACCCAGAAATGGTAAGACCCAGAAATGGTAACCTGAATTATATACCGGCACTGTACGCCTGTGGAATGCAGGTTGAAACCCAGAAGAACACAAAAATTGGACCATATTTAAGTCTGCACCCCTATATGGGGGTGGTGTGCTACCTCAGTAAATGGGCTCATGTTTCCAGACTTAAAGGGGTTTGAGTCCCACCACCATGGAGATTCCCCCTCCATCTCGTACTCTGATGTCTTCCCACAGTCCAAATGTGTGTGTTTGTGTCCTGGGATGGATACATTAAGCAGGTACTCTACAGGTCTGGGTAATTAGCTGCTGTTTCTATGTTTCAGCCTCCACGGTCTTACGGTCCCTCATTTCTCTCAGTTCTGCTGTGCTGGGTGGGGCTGTCAGCTGACAGTGAAGTAGCACTACAGAGGCGTCGAGCGCCCCCCATCCTAATTACAGTAGGCGCCGGCCTTCCACCCGTGCGTTAGCGCTTGATTTATTTCCTCTTGGCGTGTTCAGAGGAGCTGGAATTAATTGGTTTTCCTGCCCTGAGTTTTAAAATGTAAGGACGGGGCGCCATTAGGAGGGGCTTGCTTTCCCTGCCCGAGGTCCGGGAGTCCTTGTAAATGTTACACAAGTGGAAGCACCGGGCTTTCCGAACAAAGCAGTGAGTTTAGTTAAGTGGAATAAACACCAGCATGTAAAATAACACCTGATCAGTGACAGTGTCTACCACCACTCAAACCACACATTTGTGTGGGGCCCCTGAGGTCACTGCACTGGGAGGGGTGAGGGGCCATGAAGTGGTTTTTTAAGCGGGGGCCCAGAAACCAGAAACCCATCCCTGGTCTTGATTAATTGGGCTGGGTAGCAACTGACAGCATACCTCTACAGAATATTAGGTAGCATGTTTAAAGATGTAGGGAATTCGGAGGAGGAGCTTCAGAGCTTTATTACCTTAAACTCTATTCAGCTATTCAGTGCAATCAGCATGAGTGACAAGGACTGTCATCAGTACAGCAAATGCTGTTCCAGAAGCTAGGGGTGAAGTGACCAGACAGGAGAATGTTCTGGAAGGGGAAGAAAGGGACTATGCCCTTGTCGTTTAGGGGACGGCTCACATGGCGAGGCTGTGGAGTGAGATTCAAAACAACAACTTAATCCCTGACATAATCCTCGGCTTTAATTTAGTCAAATCCATGTTCATGCTCATACACACACTGCTCTCGATCCCAGAGTGGGATTTAAATCTGCCGGAACTCGCAATAGAGAGTCTCTCTGCATCATGTCCTGTCCGAGAGATGGACTTGAGCAATTTCTAAACCTAGAATGCCGTGTGCCGGCCCTGGAGAATCGGCACAGAGCCTGTCGGGAGATTACCGAATGGGATGGCACGTGGAAGCAAACAGGACTGTGGCTTCCGGACAGTTCTGGCTAATGACACTGCAAACAAGCAGCACAAGTGAATAGCCCTGTTCCTCATCCATATTGGGAGATTTTACCAAATTACTTCTTCAGCCCCTATTCTGTACACATGGGGATCGTTAGCAAAGTTTTATCATAAATACTGCCTCAGCTTTTAAGGTCTGAAGGCAGGATTAGCTAAATCGCTCGCAGACGGGGTATCGCTAACAGAGTATGACAGGCTAACTGTGCCTTACAAATTATATATGTGCTCTTAGTAATACGTCTGTTACAGTGAAGGGGCCACAGTCAATTAATTACCCACTGAAGTGTCTCCAGTTTGCGCATTGCTATAGTCTCCGTCACAGTTCGTGAGACGGTACCTTTTCTAGATTAATGTAAATGGATGTTTAACAGGGGACTGTTTTAAAGGGGAAGGCCTGCACTACCTTCCCCTTTAATTAAAATACAGCCCTCGTTTCTATGTTGGCAGCTTCTGGATTAGATAGGGCAAATTAGGATGATGATTGACACCAATGAACAGTTTGAATGCTAAGTTATTTTAAAAGGCCCTGGGGAAGGTGGGGGGGCGGGGGGGGTAGGCACAATTTGCACAGAGCGCCACCTAGTGGAGATAATTGCATGTGTTTCCAGGGACTCCAGCTTGTGTTACAAAGGCCAACCTCAGGTGCACTGATCCGCACAGACCCTCAGTGTTTCTCCCTCTGTGCAGATCTATTATCAGTTAGTTAAAGTGCATAACCAGCCAGCATGACAAGCTGAAGTTTGTTTCCCAATGAAGAGCTGAGGGGGGGCCATGGGTTAACTCGTTAACTGCATGAGTAGAATGATCCATTTCCCACTGCTCATAGTGTCTGATCAGCGGAGACACTACTGGAGAACAGACAGAATAACTTGGTCTGCTTTGGGGAGGATCTGCGAGACACACAGCAATGAGGCAATCCACCTGTTAAACCTCACATTTATTCGGGAACATTCCTCCTAAAAAGCTACGAGCCCTTGTAAGATCAGACAGCTGTACCGCCATATTACTCAGAATAACATGTACCTGCTATAAGGCCCAATCAGCATAACAGGCCTGCTTGTAAATATTGAACTTTTTACACAGGTCTTTATGTTTGAAGAGATAACAGATCTACCCAAGTCAGCGTGTCTGCGGGCGTTGCAGCTCAATAAATCAGCCTTGCGTAAAAAAAAAAGATTTCAGAACATTAGAAACTGCACTGTTCCAGAAGCTTCTCCGGCGCCACTAATTTTCAGTCAGCTGTCAGTTTACAGCAAGGTGGCCATTTGTAATCGGGAGTTTTGTGATAGTACCCCAAGGATTGATGGTGGCATGTCAGGAATCAGCAACTGCCTTACACATCTGCAGAAAAGATGCTCTCTGATATATGCCTCCTGACAAACCTCCAGCAAACAGGAGGGATGTGCCGACCACAGGGCCTAAATCAGCCGACGTGGGCAACAAACAGCCAATTTATCTGGCTGTTTAGAGCGGGGGGCACTTTCACAACTGAATATGTACTTGATACATCATGTTTGGCTGGCAAGCTCACACTTATCCAATGATTTTGACCCATTTATGCAGCTGGACTATGGTTAAGAATCTTTCTTAAAGGCCCAGCAGTAGACCTGGACCAGTTCTGCCTGGGATAGATGCCCTTAATCACTACTCTACCTGCTGACCCTTTGCTGCTTGGGGTAACTGAGTATTGCCCCCCAGGCTGGCCATTAACAAGTAGGACATAATCAGTCAATTCATGGAATATACTGTAAATTACAAATTTACTTCAGGGCTAAATGCAGTAATCTACTTACCAGGAGAAGTGAGAAATCTGACCCACATAGAAACCTGTGATTCTGACATAAATTATTCACATGCAGCCCCACTCAGGAACATTCAAACCACTTTCAAATCACTTTCTCATTTCATTTCAAAATATCAATAAATAAAAAAAGCTGCCAAGGTGGGAGGATTCAGTCATTTTCTGGCTTAGCTGAACTGTTGTATAACAGGTGTATGTCTCCACAGTGAATATTCACACACCAGGCCATGGCACAAACATTGCAGTCTGTGGTAGAGCACATCACTGTGAGGCACTGTGAGGTCCCTTAACTAACCATTAGGATCAGGGGCCAATTTGCAGTTTCTGGGGGCCCACTGTAAAAGTAGAGTCAGAAGATGGTAGCTAGCTGGTCACAACATCTCCTTAATAAGGAACAAGTTTATTTAATATTTAAAGTGGTGACTGTCTATGCCCAACAGGGGGCACCGCATAAATGTGTGGCTTGAGTGGTGGTGGTGAACACACTGCTAATTAGGACAGAGACTGAATGTGAGCCTTGAATGACAGTCACGTAAGAACTAAGCAGTCAGGGACAATGGGTTTATGTGACCAGGGAGGCACACGGTCAAGATGGCATTTCAGTGCGGAATGCTGATGTGCGTTTTGGAGGCTTTAAGCGATCATTAAACAAAAAGCAGGCCTGAGGTCGGGGCTGAAGGTGCATTATCGACTTAATATTCAAGGTGCAGGACAGCTAATTAATGCCGCTTAGGGCTGTCTACCGTTACAAATGCTTTAATTGCGGAATCAGCGGGAAATCAGACTTTCATTTTTCTGAAATACAAGCTTTAAACATGGCACAATATTGCTCTTAATGTTCTTAATAATGGTTGACAAACGCCATTGTTTTCTTCATGTGCTGGAAATATTGGCACATGTGCTTATTTCAAGTCAAAAGACACCCACGTAATGTCCAGGGATTGGTCAGTAAATCTGTATTTACTGTATAAAAGTATTTATGTTGCATGTTAACATTTATGTTGCATGTTAACAAGACAACATAAAAACCACTTTTAACACTGAATAGAGTCTGTGACTCCACATTCACGTAAAAAAACCATGGAAGAGCCTTTCAGTTCCACATGTTCAAACCTTGCCAACTCGTGTCCCCAAGCTCAAAGTGAAACTTTTTCGTCTTCAATAAGAAAAACCTTTCTGGAGAACATTCAATAGCTTGTGTTGAATACCCAACCATCTATGGACAGTCTGAATGATGACTCCCTCTTGATATTCAAAGGGGGTTTGAGAAATGCTCATTTTCACAGAATCGATCAGTTCACACAAACTTCCAGCAATGTAATCATGGAACCTCTGAGAGCCCTGTCACCATATAAAGGGAATGTCCTAAAACAAGGGGACAGCCAACGAGCTCAGAGCCCTGTCACCAAATAAAGGGAATGTCCTAGAACAAGGGGACAGCCAACGAGCTCAGAGCCCTGCCACCATATAAAGGGAATGTCCGAGAACAAGGGCACAGCCAACAAGCTCAGAGCCCTGTCACCATGTAAAGGGAATGTCCTAGAACACCAGGACAGCTAATGTGCTGCCAGAAAAGTAACAACCAGGAACATTTGGACGGCAGATATTATAGTTACAGAGGTACCGTGGCCATGGTTCGGGCCAATTTTTTTTAAATTGTACTCAAGCATAAAATTGAAGAGATTCATTTTCTTCTCCACTCATTTTCTAACTACTGTGACCCTATTCTTTCCTGCAAATAATGAACATTACCAAGAGGACATACCTCAAAGAAAAAATAAAATGTGTTTATTGAAATATAAGTACCAAGGCATGCTTTGTAATTCCTAGACCCCGCCAGTCTTTCGGTTGGATTTATAATCATCTTAGAAAGGGCTGGGCTATCAGAAGAGCCTGTTCTGCAGAGTGTCCTTCAGGGAGTGTATAAAGTGACAGTCGCTCGGCAGTGAATGTCCCAGCCTCTGTAACGAGAGAGAGAGCGAAAGTAAAGAAGACAGGAAATTAGCACTGGCCTCGGTGTCTGACTCAACAGGAAATGGTACAAATAGCAGAAAAACTCCACTCTCATCATGAGATTGTGCCGTTTGCCTGTATTGTTGAATCTTAATCCAGAGCACAGAGGCACCACTAAACAACCATGTTCTCAGCTGATTCCCTTCACAAAAATCTCCGGAAACAGCTATATTTATCAACAACTGCCATTGTTAATGTCCGATAGAGAGAGCTGGCACAACTTGCCTCTTTGCGGATAAGGATCTTGTTAATGAAGGAACGCTGTACCCTCTGGATTTCATAATTGGTTTGCTTAATTCCTCTACACAATAGTTAGTCTCCTTCCTCATCTGGTCATAGATCAGATTTGGGAGGGGCAACCTGATAGTTTGTTTCTCTGAGGGCTTGTTTACACGACTCGATGCGATTCGGCTCCTTCCAAAGAGTCTTACTGGCCTGCCACACGCCAAGGCAATGCAGCTAACATGTTAAAGCTTTTAAAATGCATAAGAAATAACAGCCATGACCATTACTGAAGTTATAAATGAGTTAATCAGGCAGATGCCCCCCAGGTGGACAGCCTGTAGAGGGGCTTCCCTGCATTTCATTACACTCCCCTGTGATGGTGTCCAAACTGACTTGTCACTTTCACTTTCAGTCGTATGATGATGGATACGACGGCGAGTATGATGACCAGAGCTATGATGCTTACGAAGACACCTATAGCAGTCAGACAAAGAGGTACGTACCCACCCAGGGAAACAATGGCCTGAAGGTGCCTGTAAGTTCATGCGGATCCTTGGCTATAGCTACAGACTGCTCATTCTGCCTCTGTTCATTGTAGTTGCTCTCATGAATTTCGTACTTTGAGAACCAATTAAAAAGTGATCCAACCGCTACAGATTAGCGGTCTGGTGACCCTTTCCCAGAAACATACTGGTTTGGATGGGGACCTTCAGTACTGTTATTACCTCAGAGTAATTACCACTGTTACAACAGTACCACTCACACAGTATTCATTTACTTAATGTTTGAAATGTACCAAATTCTTAGTGTCTCCTGTAAAAGTTTCTCAAATATATGTATGTGTGTGAGTTTTTTCCTCTTTCATTTGATGCTTTTAGCCAAATGGACACTTATCCAAAGGCATGCTGAGCTAACTAGCCAGAAATATAGTGGCTCGGTCCGGCACAAATAGCACTGACGGCTATAGAGTGAAGCAATATGCGACTCTGTTGGCAGTGCTGGATGGAGGCCACACTGCTGATGTCAGACAGCAGTCGAAAGCCACCACAAGCTTCACTTGAATAACTGTCAGTCACTTGGATCAAAAAGCCATTTCCTGCATTCATGTAAACCAATCAGTGCCTATTTTCAGAAAATTTACAGCTGAACTCTGAGACGTGAAGCTTGTCTATTTAAACAGGCGTTTTCTGTCTTGGCATACCATCATTTTCACTCAAGAGCTAAACTGTTTTGAAGACACATCTTCACAAAATACAGCAGTCTCACATTAAACACATGTCGCTGTAACCTTCTGCTGAAGGAAACTAGGAACTTTTATATATAAATCCGTTTAGTAATTCAGTCATCTTCACTTCTAATTATCCAGTCATAAATACTCTTTTGAAATTAATATATTGGCTCACTTTCTAATATTTTAATGCTTTCATTGAAAATCACAGGAGCAATCATAATGATGATATTCTGAAGTCCCTGTCCATATAGACTGTTTCAGAATAAACATGCCTCTGGCCTTAAAGACACAGTGTGCTGCATTGTGCAGTGCTGTTCTGGGTAGCTTTACTGCACATGCTGACACACTTCTAACCCCACCCCCACCAAGCCCGTGATGGCGAGTGAGCATGTGGGGTCATTAGTAAGGTCGCCATTAATTGTGTACATGTTTGAGCTCACTGGCCGGGTCATCAATCAGAGCCAACATGTCTAACACACCGGGTGTTTTCCCTCGCTCTTTTTTCATGATGCGAGTGTCAAATAACCTGGTAGGCTTCGGCGATATGTCGATATTATCGTGGAGATGTTGGCAGCCTTCACTAACAATGTCAACTTTCGCCTTGAAATGATAATCTTCAAATACGTGTTACACCCGCACTATTGATGCAACGGCTCAAAAAACTCACGGATCGGATCAATTTTCGGATCAGCGAAAAATGACAAGACCTAAAATATTAATGAGATGCGTGTTGTGATGCCCTGAATTTAGTAATCTGCATAAATTCGGCATATCCTTATGTTTATTAAGTTTATTAAGCCACGTACTACTGTTCTGGTAAACCATGTGTTGTTTGCGTTACTGTGCTACTTTTTTGCAGTTTAAATTCCCGCACGTTTATTAAAATAAGGATATACCAATTTATATAGATCACCAGGGCAGTTTCTAGCTATCGAAAAGATTTTTTTAGGAAGACTGGCTAAAATATTTGGGGCTAAAATACTCGGGACCTGTTGACGCCCATGCAGATTAGTAATATTTTAGACATACTATTAATCTGTTTACCAAATTGTGTGAAAAGCTGGCGTCCGGCCAAATGTTTTGCCCGTCATCTGAGGCTCTGGCATAAGATCGCAAGGAGATGGCCCTGCCTTAAGTGGAACTTTTTTTTTCTTCGAATCTTTGGATCACGTGCGTGCCGATCCGTGGAGAGGGATCGGTTCAGATCACGAATCAACAGTGATCCGTTGCACCACTAACCCGCACTGAAGAAAACAAAGATGGCTGACCTACTCATTAAGAAAAATACTAGATGGTTTTTTGCTTATTATCAGTCCTTGCTGCTTGTAGTCAAAGCCATGTTCATACATAAACTCCGTGTCATGCCGGGAGCGGGATTTACAACCCATACTGCAGGCTGTCGGGTTTGAGCCCTTCAAAGGGGCGTTTATTAGGGTAAACAGGTTGAAAACAGGATACAAAGACGGGAGCGAGCGTGACCGCTAGCGTGCTAGGCATACGCATAGACAAAGCTTAGACAATACCGGACGCGGGAGACAGGACTGTGGCAGACTAAATACAAGTAACGCTGATTCAAACAGCTGAGCACAGGCGGATTGGCACGAGGGGAACGAGGGGGCAAGGCACACAGGAAGATCTGACGGGCTGGGCATGACACTCTGGACATTTTCCGGAGAATTACTCAAGTCCAGACATTTTCCGGAGTTGCGTTTACAACATTTAGAAATATTCCGGTTGGTCCGCGGAGTCGCGCTGGAATAGAGCATGCAGCAGGCATGACATGCCACATAATAAATATATCTTTCTGCAGTCACCACTGTTTTAGCTTTGATATTAATTCTACATTTATTTAGACGTACCCGCAATATCAGTGAGATAATGGAAAGCCGTATATTACAAAAGCGTATTGCATTTGTCTGGGGAAAAAAAATCGATTTTCTTTTTCCAAATTAATGACAGTCATCCTGTTTGATAAACTAATAATTCCATCTGCACTACTTAGAAACATGAATGTTTCCGAATGTCTCAAACCAAGATAAAAAATAAAAGCGGATTAAACTATGCAAATCGCACATCATGAAAAAAAGAAAGGTCTTGTTACTTCAAAAAAACAGGAAAATATTATTCGTAAAAACAGGATGACTATCATTCATTCGTAAAAACAAAACCGATTTTTTTTTCTCCAGATGAATGCAATATGCTTCCGTAATATACCAGCAAGAAGCAGCTATGTATTCTTCCGTTTTTACACCAGCACCGTGATAGAAACGTGCTGAAGTTATCCAGACTTTTTTATTACGGACCTAGCAGGGTAAAGTCTGTTTCGTACAATTCTGTTCACATATACAGCCCCTCTAGGTAATGCCTAAAAAAGTACTGGGTGGCAGTGCATGTCTGAAAGGGGCTTAAGAGTGACACTAGCGAAAATGCCCCTTTGTGGCCAAATCCTACAATTTCTTGTTAATGAGCGATGCTTTTTAAAAGTAATATAGCGCCATAGAGTCATCATATCCCAGCATGCTTGCGGGCAATGTGTACATAGCCCCTTATTCTGTTGTTGTTGTAAATAGTTGTATCTCCCAATTGTATCGCGTATGTTACCTGTGTCATATGTGAACCCTGACTGATCCTCCTATGTCCCTAGCTTTGTATAAATCCCCTACCGTGTGTGTACCTGACAGTCCGGCATCTGACTTCCTTGTGTTTCCGACGTTGTAATTGGTTCAGGGCTTGTTCAGTTCCTGAATAGAGGCCATTAAGAACTCAATAAAAGAGCTTTGTTTCTAATCATTCGCTACTTTTGTCGGTCTGCTCAGTGCTGCAGTCGTGTGAGCGATAATATCGTATATCGCAATATTATTAAAAGACATCATATTGCATGTGAAAACAGAGTAGCGCCCAACCCTATTACCTGCCCCAAATATGTTACTGTGACGACAACGGAAGTCTAAGCAATTATCCAGTCAAATTGGGCAGTTCCACATAGCAGCCCCCAATATGAAACCTCATCAATTAAACACATTAGTCTGGTTAATTTCCTGTGAGATGAGCTGAATTGTAAAACGGTAGGTCCTACAGAAGCCACTCTGAATATGTCCATTACCCATAAAGCAGGACATGGATCGTTACGTGGCCAAGTTACCTAAACGCACCTTGTTAAGCACGTCAGGCCCCGACCATGGCTCAGGATGCCTCTGGCTTTACAAAAGTGGGTGAGCACTAGTTAGGAAGTCATTCAGAAATGTGCCTGTCCACTGGTCCACTTTCTGCGGGGTCTTTGAGTGTTTGCCTGTACCTCCCACAGATTCATCATTTTCCATTTTGCTCTGGATTTGTAAAGTACTATGCTACATTTGGCAGAGGTGAAAAATTAGGTTATGATTAAGAGGTGAACATGGGCCAGTGTTAGAACATTCTAGACATACTTAAACCACCGTCTTCTTTCATTGCAGTGCTTCTGAGTACTACGAATACAGCCATGGCACAAACGAGGACGCCTATGACACTTACGGTAAAGACTGCCCATCTGTTTCTACTCTCTGTTCCTGTTCTTGTTGCTCTGCTTTATCAGAATAAAAAAGCTACCGGTTGCCCTTAGGAAAAAAGTAAAAAGAAAACTTCTGTTTTTCAGCTTTTGCAGAACTTTGATCTTCATGAACTGATTAGATTTGTTCCAAACACAGAGTTCTGTACCCAGAAGGGGTTACATGTGAACAGGATTCCAGTAGCAATTAATAAAAGGGGGTCAAACTAATGCCTGCAGGGATGCTGAGATGCCTGATTAGTACCTGGGAGTGTTTTACTTTGCCAAGTGTCACATGTATCGACTCGACAACATTTCCTCCCGCGCCAAGGCTGGGGCGCCCGCTGCTAATCGAAGGTCTGGCTGAGGCGGCATAGCGCCAGCTGGAGTTAGGGAGCGTGGGTAATGTGCATTATTCATGTCCGATGGTATCAGGGCATGCGGACGCCCCCATTCCTGACCTCCGGCAGATGTCTGTTTGCCTGGACGCCCCTTTCAGATGCCGTGTACTTACACACCAGGGTTTCCCCCCCTCGGCCAAGAATGGAATGTAAAAGGTGCTCTATTGATGACGAGCCCTTAGGGGCCTTTGTGCCACGGTTCCTGGGGCTCCTTTTCAGGCCTGCAGAGTCTGCGCTCACACCGCTCTTCTGAGGGACAGATGTAGCTTACACTCGGCCCATTGACTCCGCAAGGGAAAGCCGCAGGCTGCGTTTCTCTTATATAAAAACGATTTCCTCCCACGCGGCAGCGAGAAAATGTCTTTTCTCGAGGGGAGATATGGGGAGGGGGTCTGCCTGATGTCTAAGATGCAGAATATCGTGAGCGGCTCCCAGACAGGGCCCCATGTACCTGTCCAGGCGGCTATGGAGTGGATCTGCTGCATCCACAGCCTGCCAGCGGAATCCCAGACCCCCGGCAGCTGGTGGCATGTGAAGCTCAGATGGACACAGATTGCCAGCAGTCATAAATGTGCTTTTGTAGGATTAGTACGGATACCGGGCCCCATGTGGGTGCCGGCAATGAGCCCCCGGCATGGCAACTCCTAGTGTTCGCCTACCTTGCTGTGCCTATTTGCTCGGTAGCATGGGAAGCTGGCTCCAGTGTCAGGACACAGAAGCCCAGAGAACCAGGAGGGAGGTGACATGGTCTTATGGTTGGTGCTGTTAGGGATGTGCATTCAGACTGCAATAAGTGACTAAGGTTTAGATTTCCCGCCAAAGCTCACTCCATATAATTAATGTAGGCAGTTTACCTACCCAGCGTGCCTTTGGGTGAGAACGGAGATCTCTCTCTCCACGGTTCTCTCTGAAACCATTCGTTTGCCCCCGAGGTAAGGGTGTCTCTCCACCTACTTTCAAAGGTCTCTCTTCAAGGCTCCTGAGAACCACAAAAAAGGCTGGTGAACTCAGGTGAACTGATGGAGGCACTCCTGTGAGTCAAGGGCTCAGATGGAGTTGAAACAGAGAATCATAGTCGTCTGGAAATAACATACTGTCTGGAAATTTCCATTTTTACTTGTTTATGTAAAGGATAATTAAGCTTTCATTTCTGTATATATTTATACACGCAAAGATCATTTATTTCTATTTCTATAATTATACCCTAACCCAGGATATAGTCTGATAGAGGCTACCGGAGTAAACCGGTGTGCAGTGTGGCCCCCTGGTGGCTGAAGCTGAAATAGTTTTTTCCTTAAGCTTGAATGAAGCTTCAAACAGCACAGCAGGCTAGGGAGAGGCACGTAACATATGACAAGACGTGAGACTGTGAGGGTAATCACATCAGGCTGGGGTGCCACTGAGAAGCAGACTGCATTTTTGGGTGCTGTGCATGGGCCATGGCTGTGGGGGGCAGCACGTCATAAAGGTCGTGACCCCTATCAGCCCTGGTTCTGATCCTGACCTGAGCCGTCCTTTTCTCTCAGAGGTGGATAGGTCCAAAGTACATTAAGAAATGTTACTTGCTGCGTGAAACTGTGACACCCCCCCTTCAAAAAATGGTAGGAGTACAAGTGGAGGGTCTGCTTGCACCCTCCAGAGCTGTGCTGTATGGGTTCGGGATGAAGAAGGGTTAACACTTAATGGCCCACCACACAGCTGTAATGGCTACATGATAGCATCGCTGATGGCTGTGAGGTAATTACATTTCATACGCCACTGCACTACTTAGCTGCTAGGATATTTTCATTACCCTGACCTTTATTCTTTTGCTGTTGCTGGAACTTCAGTGTGTTTCCTCTCACATCCTAAAGACTTCGAAAGCATCCCAGACATGCCTGTAAGGCAGCTCTGATGCCAGGTCGGGTGGGACTGGCCATCGGCAATGGGCCGTCATGTGGGGTGTGTGCCATGCCCTCAGGGGGGTGCCGTACGCTCTTTATTGGTGCATTTGCCTTTTTGCAGAAGAAGAGTGGAGTGCGTCCCGGCCTAGCCTGAAGGCACCATCATCAAGGCTATCCCGAGGGACCTACAGAGAGCAGCCCTATGGTAGATATTGAAGGTGCTCCACATCTGTGACCTCCAACAAAGACAGCCCTGTAACTGTGTGCCCCCTCCCCCTGGCCCCTACCCCCCACACACAAAAGCAAGAAAGTAATCAGTCTTTGTTTTCCTGGACCCCCGGGGAGCCGAGCTCCGGCCTAACTTTTAACCTCTGACATCGCTGTCAGCGTGCTTTTTTTTATATACCATGGACTTGTTTTTAAAATATAGGAGCAAAAGAAAAAAAAAACAACAACAAAAAAACCCCACAAACCCCGAAATCTGGCAAGCTGATCTGGTGGAAACGGCTGCTCCCCCCGGCCGCACGTTACTGTATGTCCAAAATAACGGCTCCACGGCTGCACCTCCTCCTCTCCGACGGCAAGAGTCCAATTTGCAAGTGATGCGAGACGTTAACTTGTAGATAATTTCTTTCCTTTAATATCTGTTAGCTTCATGATGTTCAATACTGAGTATGTAAATTTAATTTAATTTTGTTATTGAGTGCACAGCGATCAGCTATGTCTGTAGCTAATTATACGTGCTCTGTTCAGTGTTTAACCTGCATTTGTACATAAACCCTATAATAAAAAGGAACATAACACGCCCTGTGTAAGCTTCTAAATAGGTGAACATAAATGGTCAGATTTGTTTTGCCATAATTTGTCAATAAAGCTGAAATCCTTTTGTACAAATAGACATATTTGAATGACTTGTTCCTTCTTCTGCAGTAATGGCTAAACTGGTTTGATACATCAAAAAGGATCCATCAAAAAATGAATTTTAGAAATTTTGTCTTAAGTCCTTTTTGTGTAGCAATAGATAAGATGTATTAATACACTAAGAAGTATTGTTAAAAATAACTTTAAAGTTAAGTTTTAAAGAACTAAATTGTTCCTTGGCTAGTCACATAATTGTATAACATGTTAATGGAAAAGCGATTGTTTAGAACAATAAATGGGTTTTTAAACGCACCTCTAAGCTTGATCTTACTAAACGCCAATTCTGATTGACTTGTTTGCCATAGCGTGTTTCTGAGTGTTATGGAGATTGAGGTAAGAATGCCCCCCACACACACTCCCCATCACGGAAGGATTGCTGAAATGACTGCACCCCCTACCCCGCCAGCCCATTCAACTCTCCCCACCCTCACCCCCTCCCCCCTCCACTCCTCCCCTCCCCTCCCCCCCTTCCCTCTTTTTTCCTCCACTTCCTCCCCTCCCCTTCCATCGC
>JAODKM010000058.1:1211366-1222710 GCA_026780845.1 Petrocephalus sullivani | reverse complement strand
ACACACCTCTCGCGTTACAGTCCTGCCATGTCCAGCGTTAACCACACAAACACACCTCTCGCGTTACAGTCCTGCCAGGTCCAGCGTTAATCGCACAAACACACCTCTCGCGTTACAGTCCTGCCAGGTCCAGCGTTAACCGCACAAACACACCTCGCTGCAGGTTTGACACCCTGCTCCAGAGACAAACCCTATTGCATGATGGGAGGTGGGCTGTGACCTAAACACATCACAGGAGCCATTATCACTGCTAACAATTGCAGCTCGCTCCCTGCCGCCCACTCTGCGCAGACGGCACGTGCCCCAGACAGCCCGCCTCTCTTCCAGCACGTTCTGCCTCTTACTGTAGCTTGTCGAGACAGCTGTCTTTCTCTCTCCTGGGAGAATGATTTATTTCTCTTTCCTCGCCTATTTGGGCCACTCTCGATATATTCCTCCGAAGAGGCAGAGTGTCCGTGCCCCAGTCACAAGTGCATTTTTTTAATCTATCAGTGTCAGGGGCCCGTCACGAGGATTACCACTCACTGCCGCGCCAACCTCCGCCCTCCCCCGGCTGCCGTCTGTCGCCTGCTTATCTCCCCGGCGAGACGGAGCCCCTTAAGTGGGCAGACAGCACAGAGCCTTCCGGAAAAGAGGAGAAAAATAGAGAAAAAATGGCATTGTGTTGTTCAGTTGGTTCAGCCCCCCCCCCACCACTTGGTAGCCAGAGTCCTTAAGCTGCTGTTTTTTACCTGTGATGCATCACACTCCAGCTACTGGGGGGAGGAGGTCACCCGGTGCAAATACTCCCACCCGCCAGGCCTTGGTGGGAGGAGGACAGGTTTAAGACAGATTATCGTCATTAATGCCATAATTAAAGCAAACACTCGTCAAAGCGGGTGCCGTCTCTGAGCAGACAGGGCCGAGCAGCGCCATGTCGCCTACGCCATCGTTTCTGCTGGCTTTGTCCCTTAATATTCCAAGTGTAATTAATTACATTCCGCACAGTGGCACTTGTGGGGACAGACTAAGGCTGGAGATGGCCGGTTTCCTCACTCTCATGAATGAATGTGAACAGTTTTTTTTGGGGGGGAACAGGACACGGCACACATGGTCAAACCAAAGACGAGCTGCGGTAAGAAGCACGGGGTCCTGACGTCCCAAGCATCGCGTAACGAGGCATTTGGGAGGCCCGCAGCGCGTCTGCATCCATCTCCACCCCAGCACCTGGACAGCAGAGCTTCCAGAACGTTCTGTCAGATCCTCGCTGCCTCAGAGTCCTTCTCTTAATTTTAAAGGGTGTCACCAATGTTCTGTTTAATCAGCTGTGACAGCAGGTCTGCAAGTGAGGGCAGAGTGCCGGAAAGGAGTTAATCAAACGAGCAGGAGGTCACGTGCCTGCCGGCTCGGTAATGAGGCGGACCCGACCGGAATAACGAGCTTAAAACAGCCCCATGAAGCACCCACCCGATTTTACAAGCTCCTCACAGCCGCTGCTCGGTCTGGCTGGGAAACACGCCTTGGAATGGACAGCGGTGAGGAAAGTTAGACCCCCTGGTATTAAATCAGTTCTCACACACTTTCATCCACTGACAAATCATCATTGGGTCAGGATTTCAGCCTCATTTTGGAAACTGACAAATGAACACGCGCGTCATTGCACGTCCGAGAAGCGGATTGGCCGACATTGAAGTGTCAGCTTTCTATACGACCAACCAGCAGCTACAACCCCACCAAACAGCTTGCACGTTAATGTAAAGTCCTTCTACATAAAAAAGCTGCACACATACGCAACAGCAGCCGTGTTCTAGCAGAGAACATAAGGAATGAAGATTTAACAGGCGGTCAAGCTCAGAGCACTGCAACAGCAGAGCACCAGTCTTGGGGCCTCCAATGATCTAAAGAAACATTTTTGTCATTTTCTGAGGTCTGTCCCACCGAAGCAGCCTGTTAGATCATGGCACCAAATGCAGGCCCCTGTTCCGTGGCTGGTTAGCGGCCTGTTTGTGACGGGCGTGGCCTCTGATCCTGGCACAAGTGACACCCAGCACGTTTCAGACGAACGCAAAAAGTGAAATCAATACTGCATAACTCAGATGTAAAGTTCAATAGAGCTCGCTGCGTTATGCTGGGTAAACATGATGAGGCCTCTGTATCGGCAGCAGAAAACGCAACGCGGGGGTCCGCAGGAATCGATACGCGTCGGTGAAGAGCGCCTGACTGTGAGAAGGTCGGAGAGCCGCGGCGGATCTCAGCACAGAGGGAGGCGAAGGCTGGCTGTGTCTGCAGGGAAATCAGGCTCAGACTCATTTTTTAACCGTGTGCACATAGCAGGTCTGCGGCCGACAGGACGCCACACATGTATGCCTGCAATGTCAGAATTCATGCAGCTTAAGAACAAAGAACAGAGCCGTCAACTTCACGCTTCTGTTAAAACGAGAATCCGATTGGAAAACAGAAGACTGGCCAATCACAGGGAGCTAAGCGAAAGCGAAATGGCTCTCCCTTGTCAGATGACTCGGCTTGTGAAGTAGTTCTTCCAGATCCCAAAGGGAGGGCGTCCCTCTTAATGCACCATCTGTCACACAAAGAGTCCAGATAACTTCTGCTAGTGTCCAGAAAGCAGAGAGCAGATTCAATAGCATCAAGCTATTTAAATGCCATTGCTGGCTGTAGTCATTCTGGACTCCTGCATGCTGAAGGTCGGAATGGACATTAACACTGAGCAGAGACTAACCGGGCTGTGCAAATAGCCCAGCAATAGAAGGGACACGTCACTGCTGCCCACCTATGCAAACACAGCAGTATGCCCTGTTTTCATGAAGGACAAGGAGCAGGAGATAAGTATCCGAAGATATAATCACACCCTTCTCCAGGAAGGACATTTAATTACACAGATAATTAATGTTTTGCCTTGGTGCAGTGAGTGTGGCTTGCAGAGGAATTGACATCAAGTATTGTTCTTCCAACAGTAGAGAGAGATTTATATATTCTCCTTCATCAACCCACCAGCAAACTCCTACACGCACTATAGAATGAAGTAAGAAACTATATTATTATTCCTGGAAGTTTTCAGAACGCAGGTTTGGATTCCCCTACTGATTTAACTTACGAGTGACTGTTGCTTGCCTTTCCAGAAGCCAGCAAACGGCCTTTAAAAAAGGGCTTCTGGTGCGAATGTGCCCAAATGGCGCTTTCAGCTGGGTCATAGCCAAGGGTTCCAGAATCCGCTTATAAACCGGCAGGTTCATCTTACAGGATAGCAGAAATCTAAAGGTATATCTAACAATTTCCCCACATATTAAAAAAAAAAAAGACATTAAACACCACCCTCCATACTCGTAATCTAAGAGAAAGATGAATCTCACATTGGAAAATGCCTCTTTGAAGGACAGAACATATAAGTATACAATAAACATTAATCTTTTTTTCTTTACGATGTTGATATATGGAATCTTAGGCATGACTATCTCCCACCAATCAATCAAATTTTCATTTTATTTACTATGACACCTTCTACACAGTACCAGCACGATGTGGTGGGTTTCAAGAAATCAATCACAGAGCATAAATGATGAAAGATGCCTGAAAAAACAGTAAACAAAACCATTGGAGAAAGTGAGATAGCGGTATTAAATGTATCTGGCATAAAAGACACAAATGAATTTCTGTGGGTTCCTCGTTCTCACTAAATGCACCGCGGCGTCACTTCAAACCCAAGCTGGAAACTGCCTAGGCATGAGGACGGACTGGCACGCACTCTGAGGTCTTAGGAGGACAAACCTGAAAATAAAGGGCTGCTGCACATCAAACGCACCCTCAGAAAGGGGTCCAAGCAGTGTGGAACAACATGTTTTACACCTGGGCTCAAATTCCATTACCCACAATCCCCTGGGGCCCCATGCACCCCGTTTCAGATTCAGTGGCACCAGTGCCATCTGGTTCTTCAGCAAAGAGAAACAGTGATTCTATCTATTTATAGAAAATGCAATTAAACTGTCCTGCACTTCTTAATGTTTTTTTGGCACGCTGTTTAAAGCGGTTTCTCCAAAGGTTAACAAAAAAAAGCAACACACCGGGGGATCTGACAGAGTGAGGCACAGAGCTGACGTGTGGGTCCAGCTCACATAAAATACCCAGAGACTACAGGTGGAATCCATCCTCCTGCACTGCTCACAGGGTATGTGGGGCTGTTTTTTTTACCTTCTTCAGTGTCATGAAGAACATCAGCATAGGCAGAAAAGGCCTTCAAGAAAAAGCCTAGTCCAAACGAGTCCAGCTGTGAAGTGGAGCTACAAAAGATTTTTTAGGTGCTCTATAGCAAGGCTAATCCGGTACTCTAAGTGGGTAAATTCACAAGCGGCTCACACAGACCTGCGCAGAGAGCTGGCTCACTGATGCACTATAAGCTCAGTTCACACCCCGCAGCCTCATTCTCCTGGTACTCTATGATGTCAGCATGGCCGAGAGGGTCGGGCATCCTGTTGGAAGGTTTTGGTTCCTCTCCTCCATTGTCTTCTGGCGTTCTTATTAGCCCTATAATATATGGTCAGGTGCGGGGGGGACTTCACTGCTGGGAAGTGGCCTGATGCTAGGGACGGTGGGGGCCAGTACAGAGGGAGGGGTTCCCAGTGGCCTCGAGTTGCCATGGAAACAGGCTGCCATCACCAGGGCCCGCTGCCACGCTCGGCTGAGTGATGAGTGTCAGCCCCGAGACGCGCTAAAACAAACACGCGGTGAAGAAGCAGCCATTCCTGGCGAAGATCATAAACAACCACTCTCCTGGGGCGCAGACCAAGACAGGAGAGGGATCACTGCCAGCACCACTTACTGGTGACTTCCTCCTCAAGGTTCCCAGCTTGAAATCAGGCAGACGGTTATGCTGCTGCGACTGGGATGCTCCCATCTCCCCAGCCCGCATCCGACACCTCCACCAAGTTCTTACGGACTGAGCGCCGTTTCTGTGATGGAGATCTCAAACACGACGGGCAGCCTTGAAACCACAAAAGCTGATGCCTGTGACGTAACCGTGGACTGACCACCGGGTGGCGTTCGCAGCGATGTGGCAGCAAAACCTGGCTCTGGTTACTCTGGTTTGCATTTGGCTCCCAGGGATTTTGGCTGAGAGAAACGTAATTCACAGCAGCCAATCTGGATATGGCGGCTGGGCATTTTACAGGAAACATGCGACATCACACCATATTCCACCAGCTCATGTTTGGCTTAGTTAACGATTTCTTAATTTCTCAGGTGACATTCAGTCCACCTTGAGGAATGGGAGGCTGCTTATAAGCTTCCTATGTAAAGATGCTTAGGTCATCACTTCCTATATAAGATGCTTAGGTCATCACTTCCTATATAAGATGCTTAGGTCATCACTTCCTATATAAGATGCTTAGGTCATCACTTCCTATATAAAGATGCTTAGGTCATCACTTCCTAAATAAAGATGCTTAGGTCATCACTTCCTATATAAAGATGCTTAGGTCATCCTTTTAGAGCCAGGTTCCCCAATTCCAGTCCTGGAGGGTTAGTTTTAGAGCTGGACGGTATGACCAAAAAATTTTATCATGGTATTGATGATACCATGATAAAATGATACCAGTTTCACGGTATACAACAGTATTTATTTATGTTTTTTAAGTATGACTGGGCGTTTACCAGATTTTACAGACGTAGATGAATTACTGCAGTAATTACAGTACATTCCTTTCCAAGAATAGAATCTGTTTATCGTGCAAATTTGGCAATCAACAAATTGAGCACAATATTTTTTATTTAAGGTGATTAACACAGCACAGCACGCAACAATGAAATGTGTCCTCTGCATTTAATCCATGTGACATCATGGCACAGCTATGTGAGCAGTGCTTGGGGACAGAATCTTGCTCAGGGTTGGGGACTTGAACTGGTAATCTTTTGACTATAGGGTTGCATCCCTAACCACTAGACTACCTGCCTGGCCCTAAGTTAACTAATTGCAAGCTAATTATTATCATTATCATTATATATAATTGTCACGCTCAGCCCCGCCCTTCATGTTTTTCCCCCGTTTTGCCCTCAGACGAGGCTTGATTCGTCGCACCTGCCCCTCGTTGTGTTTGCCTCGTGTGAATTCTCCGCTTGGTTCCTTTGATCAGCTGCCTCTTGTTTGCCCCTTAATGTGCTGCCCTATATCAGTGAGTCCGTGTCCTGTGCCCCTGGTCCAGTATTGTTAATGCCTTGTACGGTTGCTGTTGCGCTTTCTCTCGTTGTTCACCCCGTATGTCAATAAACGCCCTTTTGAAGGGCATCAACCAGCAGCCTGCTACCGTTGGTCGTTCATCCCGCCGAAAGCGTGACAATAATGGTATTGCACTGACGAAGTATTAAAAAGTAAATAGTAAACACATTTTGTAAACCAACTATACACATTGTTAATATAAACAATCTCAAAGTGCAAAGTGAAGACTTCTTTAACAGCTGAATTGTTTCATTATGGCAAGTTTCACTAACACTGGACCTTGCTTCAAGCCAAGCGATATACATAATATTAAAACAAATAAATAAAAACAATAGTAATAGTTAGGGATAATAGTACGGAAGTCTGTAGAGGACATGCATCAACTTATTTTTCTCGTGATCTCGACATAACCAAAGTCGTTATCTTGAGATTACGATTTATTTCTCCATGGTTACCGGATGACGTTTGAAAGATGTCGGCTTACCAGGCAAATGGTAAGAGATCTACAGGTAACCCTGGATCCTGCTGGAGTGCAGGAGAGGAGAGGAAGAATATTGCAGAGTTGGCATTACAGTGTGCCTGGCCATAAATACTTATAGTTTGCAATGAAAACCGTCATTAAGTGTGAGAAAGGTGGTATATTAATAAAAAGTATTATTATTACGGCATATGGATTCTTACAATAAATTAAAGGCCAACTACATAGCTGTTAAGGGATGCATAGTACATTATCTGGATGCAAGCTTATTTCACCTACAATAATCCACGTGTAATTGCCTGGTTTATTATTTCGAATTTTGCCAAATTCGTTCTGATTTTGGTACAGAAAACGTTCACGTAAACCGGTGATATAGACTAATAATGTGCTTAGGGTTGCCACATTTCATACAGAAAAATAAAGGAGTGTCCCCTACAGACTTCCGTAGAAGCCGACGGCAGTTTCATGCATTCTTGGTACTCTATAAGAGGGGTGCCCAATACGTCGATCGTAGATCGCGCGACATTCAAAAATTTGTTTAGATGTTATGCTGTAATAATTGGATTGTAGATATCTGAAACTGGAGTTTTTCCAAGTAAGAATTCAATTGCAGATATCCAGAATGAATATTCTGGATATATGAAATATAATTGTGGATATCTGAAATTAAAAGCCCAATAGACACGAGCAGCAAAAGCGACGTAATTTCGCCTAGGAAGAATGTCATTGTGGATATCTGAAATGCTCTTTTGACGAGGAAGAACTGTATTAGAGATATCTGCAATAGATATCCAGCGTAGCGATTAAATGTTAAAACGGCCTGCCATAGGCTTTGGGAAGTTTGTAATCGGCCACAAAGCAAACTAACGTGCACTTCATATGTTTGTGCTGACTGCCGATAGGATATCATTTGTCAAAGTACATGAAATGATGTTAAGACAAACACTACTGTCATAAATAAATAACGTTACCGACGATTTGCATTGTTTTAAACGCTATGGCAGCAAAATTAGTATGCGATTTGCTTTCCTTTTCACGAAAAAATACGTTTTTGTCTATACTGAATTTTTTTCATTTATCGCCCTCCAGGCAAACAGCGACCCGACATAAATAATTTAATAATATACTATATATATTTGTACTGAAAGTCCCTTTTTAACCTGTACATTTGTACTGTGTTGACACGGTATAAAATTGCAAGTCAACATGGGATGTTTAAACGCATAGATTTATGCCATGGGTATTACTTACTGTGTCTAGAGAGTTAAGAAAATGCCGTGTGGAGACGTATTTGGCCTCACGGTGTATTCCCCGATGGCATTCCATACACTTTCTCCTATATTGTGCTTGGGAACTGTTGGGTCGGAACAAAAGTTTACACATTTGTTTTCTGCGGAGCATCTCTAACTTCCCATTGGTTGCCGCCGAACCGCATCATAACTCATTACATAAGAAATATACAAAGGAGAGGAGGCCATTCGGCCCATCAAGCTCATTTGGGGAGAACTTAACTAATAGCTCAGAGTTGTTAAAATCTTATCTAGCTCTGATTTAAAGGAACGTTATTACCATAAAGTTGACTGGGCTTCAAGCTCGACACCTGCCGATGCGCCCCCCCATAGAGAACGAATGAATGAGGGACAGCAATTCATCTGCCGTAAATGTCACCACTGACTCACATCTGTCCTTTAGGAAACGCTCAGCTGACGTATGTCTGATTCTTTCCAGAGAGTTCCCACTCAGCACTGCCTGCCACCCCTGACAGGGCAGCTGAGCGATGTTAAAGACACACCTTCACTCTTACAAATTCCAAGCATCTCCACCCATGACTCTGATTAGCAAGAGCAGGTTTGAGTCCTGGCAGGAGGAACGGACAGTGTTTCTTGCTTTGCTTGCGGGCCTGGCCATGTTGACTGCTAAAAACAAGAAAGTCACCCCAATCTCTGTGCAGTCTCACACTCCCCACTCTCCTGATGTCACACCGCGCTCTCAGAGGACCAGGGCTGCCCTTACTAATTACCTGAACACTAAGAGTACTCCATAGGGCCAAAGCAGCGTCTGAACACAGTGCTCATTCATCGACGACGTAGGGTCGATAGCTGGTGAGCGTTTGGGGTGGAATCCGACCTCCAGTCTTGTCAGATAGCAGCAGATCTGTAAGCTGGCTGTTGACCTCTGTGCAGTCGTGTGAACTGCACACTCAAGGAGTTGAATCATACGCATTCATCTCCTCCATAAGCACTATTACCATTAACACATGCTGCCACATGACACCCAGAGACACCTCCGTGGATCCACCCCAAGCAAGCATGTCATCGGCACGCAACAAGCCAGCGCCCTTCAAGTCACAGGAGTGGAACAGAAGAGATACGGCGAGTTGCCATCGAGGGGTGGGTCTCCACAGGAGTGGTACAGAGGAGGTGCGTCGCTCCACAGGAGTGGTACTGGGGAGGTGCGGCGCGTCACCGTTGCAGGGTGCCTCTCCACAGGAGTGGTACAGGGGTGGTGCGGCGCGGCGCATCGCTGTCGCGGGGGCGGCTCTCCGCAGGAGTGGTACAGAGGAGGTACGCCACATCACAGTCACAGGGCGGCTCTCCGCAGGAGTGGCTGCGGCACGCCACTGTCACAGGGCGGCTCTCCACAGCACATGCCTCCATCCCCCCATTAGACCCTCACTGGCACATCATGGCCACTAATTGACTGGCAGTTAAATTACAGGTGAATGGTCCTTCTCCCTCCCACCCCTTTATATTAACATTACCACCCCCCCCCACCACCTGTAAAACAGGCTCCTCTAGGTCTTGCTTTATACCTCTCTCTAAGATTAATCTAAGGAGATGGAGACGCAGACAAGGCTGCTGCCGATCTCGGCCGTCGGACTGCAGGCGGGATCGGGAGAGTGGCTGCAAGGACTCATTAAAGGCGCAGTGGAATTCTCAGCATGCTAAACAGGAAGTGACATCACAATCGCCAGGACATACTGCAGATGCACGCACACATGCGTGTACCTCAGTAGATACAGAGAAGAGCAGGTACCCCTGCTGGAGGCTCTATACTGCTTAAACTCCAGTGTGAAAATTCCTTACTCCGCCCGAAAGCTAATGGGAGGGAACATCGGATTACAGCCCACTGGAGACTGTAATGACACTAATGACCATAAAGCCATTGCCTGTAACAGGGGGTAGCTGTCACTCTCATCGGCAGCCCTCCAGGCTGCAGCATTGCAGGGGGGAGAGGGGACTGTGTTTGCGGCCTTATAGAAACGGGCAGCACAGCTCACGGACCTGGCCCACCAAGGCAGATGGGCCGCAGGAATGGCACGCTTACACAGAAACTAGCATTCGCAGAACCATATATAATTTTAAATAATTCAGTTTTTTGTAACATTTCTTAGACTTTTAAATAAGACCAGTCATTGGGCCCAGTTTTTAAAAGTTGAATTTAGGAACTAAACCCTAACTGCCGCTATAGTCACAGCTTAAGCAGATTAAACCCGTCCCGGCAATACACGGAATGGGCACTTTCATTCCTCTCTGTAGGAGGTAAATTTGCAAAGTAAAAAAGTCCCACAAATGCACATTTGGTCTCTTAATGGCACCCCCCCCACCACTTCACTTCAACCGCGGGGGACCTGTCACCACTCAGCACCGGCGCGGCTCCACAGCGCCTCTAATTGGCTCTAAATATAGACTATATAGGTGCTGTGGACACTGCAGCCGAGGTGCGACGGCAGCACAGGCAGACAGAAATAACCGCCGTGTCCTTGGGCAGCCCGTCTCCCCGCCGTTCCAGAGCGAGCATCCTAATAATCGGGCCGGAGGCAGAAAGCGTTTGGCAGGACGCAGCCCAGACACTCGTTCTGGAGATGTGGCAGATCCGCCAGCCTCGCCGATAAAGGCCCCGCCCACCAGAGGCTTTTTTCAGAAAGGGTCCGTAGCGTCGCTCTGCCCTCGCCATATCGGCTGCCAATTCGCTGCACACCAGCACGGCACCTCGCTGGCTCACCAAAGAGTTCACACACATTCCTTCACGATTAAACCATTTGTCACACACTCCATACTTGTGCCACGTCCTTCAGACTCAGAGGGAAGCATCCGGAACGTGCTTTTGGGTAGGAGGTCACAAGGCCCCTAGACGGACTCCGTCCTATTAAACACATACTTTGTAAGAAGGCCAGTTCCGCCTGTGGATATTCCCCCAGTGCCTGCTGGATGCTGCGATAATTTTAAAAAGTCTCATATGCGTGGGGGTGAATTAGCTACAGGAAGTGTCCCGCTGTCACAACGAATAAAAACCCGATAAATACACAAAGGGCCCCAAAGTGTGTTTACTTCATCATAACCGCCCCCTGTACTGCCACAGACCCAGAGAGTGACAATGGCTCTGTCCCTGACCCCACCACGAGCCCCAGCCTCTGTGGGAGAGGCCCAATGAGCAGCTGAATGTGGGCGGGACCCAATGAGGGGATGAATCCAGGCGTGTGCGGGGGTGGCCAAATGAGGGGATGAATCCTGGCGTGTGCGGGGGTGGCCAAATGAGGGGATGAATCCTGGCGTGTGCGGGGGTGGCCAAATGAGGGATGAATCCTGGCATGTGCGGGGGTGGCCAAATGAGGGATGAATCCTGGCGTGAGGGGGGCAATGAGGGATGAATCCAGGCGTGGG
>JAODKM010000058.1:1142185-1166883 GCA_026780845.1 Petrocephalus sullivani | reverse complement strand
TGATGTATTAGGCAGTGGTACCTGTCAGGTGTGCCATGATGTATTAGGCAGTGGTACCTGTCAGGTGTGCCATGATGTATTAGGCAGTGGTACCTGTCAGGTGTGCCATGATGTATTAGGCAGTGGTACCTGTCAGGTGTGCCATGATGTATTAGGCAGTGGTACCTGTCAGGTGTGCCATGATGTATTAGGCAATGGTACCTGTCAGGTGTGCCATGATGTATTAGGCAATGGTACCTGTCAGGTGTGCCGTTATGTATTAGGCAATGGTACCTGTCAGGTGTGCCGTTATATATTAGGCAATGGGTCAGATCCCACTAGCCAGCCTTGTGGAGTTTTCCCAGCATGCAGTGGTCAGTACCGATCACTAATAGTCCAAGAAAGGCCAATCAGTGAACCAGCAATGGGGCTGTGGCTCACTGATGCACGTGGGGAGCGAAGGCTGGCCGGCCTGGTAAGAACCCACTAGCCTCTCTGGTCAGAACCCACTAACCAGCCTGGTCAGAACCCACTAGCCTGTCTGGTCAGATCTCAGTAGCCTGTCTAGTCAGAACCTACTAGCCTGTCTAGTCAGAACCTACTAGCCTGTCTGGTCAGATCTCACTAGCCAGTCTGGTCAGATCCCACTAGCCGACCTGATCAGATCCCACTAGCCTGTCTGGTCAGATTCCACTAGCCGGTCTGGTCAGATCTCACTAGCCGGCCTGGTCAAAACCCACTAACCTATCTAGTCAGATCCCACTAGCCGGCCTGGTCAGATCCCACTAGCCGGTCTGGTCAGAACCCACTAGCCAGCCTGGTCAGATCCCACTAGCCGGTCTGGTCAGATCTCACTAGCCGGCCTGGTCAGATCCCACTAGCCGGTCTGGTCAGATCTCACTAACCGGCCTGGTCAGATCCCACTAGCCAGCCTGTCTGGTCAGATCCCACTAGCCAGCCTGTCTGGTCAGATCTCACTAGCTGGCCTGGTCAGATCCCACTAGCCGGCCTGGTCAGATCCCACTAGCCGGTCTGGTCAGATCTCACTAGCTCACCTGGTCAGATCCCACTAGCCTGTCTGGTCAGATCCCACTAGCCGGTCTGGTCAAATCTCTCAGGAAAGTTACTGTAGCACAAAATGCTGAAAATGTTAATACTGGCTATGATAGAATGGTGTTAAAACACACAGTGTATCGCCGCTTACTGCATATGGGGCTGGGTAACTGCAGACCTGTCAGAGTGCCCAAGCTGAGCCCTGTGCATTACTGAAGCCTCCGACAAGGGGCATTTCAGCGTCAGAACTGGACCATGGAGCAATGGGAGAAGGTGGCCTGGTCAGATGAGTCACGTTTTCTGTTACATTATGCGGACGGCTTGGTACGTGTGCATTGTTTACGTGGGGAAGAGGTGGCACCAGGATGCACTATGGGCAGAAGGCAAGATGGTGGAGGTGTGTGTGGAGTGTGATGCTGTGGGCAATCTTCTGCTGGGAAACCTTGGGTCCTGGCATTCATGTGGGTGTTACTTTGACACGTACCACCTACCTAACCAATGTTGCAGACCAAGTACACCCTTCAAGGCAACAGCATTCCCTGATAGCAGTGGCCTCTTTCAGCAGGACAATACCCCCTGCCACACTGCCGCACTGCCACCTGCCACACTGCCACCTGCCTCACTGCCACCTGCCACCTGCCTCACTGCCGCACTGCCACCTGCCACACTGCCACACTGCCACCTGCCACACTGCCACCTGCCACACTGCCACACTGCCACCTGCCACACTGCCACACTGCCACACTGCCACCTGCCACACTGCCACACTGCCACCTGCCACACTGCCACACTGCCACCTGCCACACTGCCAATATTGTTCAGCAATGGCTTGAGGAACATGGAAGAGACTTCGAGGGCCCAAATTCCCCAGATCTTGATCCGATTGAGCATCTGTGGCCTGTGCTGGACAAACAAGTCTGATCCATAGAGGCCCCACCTCACAACTTACAGGGCCTAAAGTATCTGGTGGTAACGCTTTGGTGCCAGATACCACAGGAGACCTTCAGAGCCTCGAGGGGTCAGAGCAATATTAGCAGATGGTTTTAATGTTATGGCTGATTGGGGTATTTTAGGGCACAAACTCCATTATACAGCAAGGGAACAAAAATAAAACTGGTCCTGTTACTATAACCGCACCATCTGATAGAGCAGCATAATCTCCCAGTTGAAACAGAGAGATTTATGAAGACGATCACAGAGGATTTGTTGGGACACGTCTAACAAGGCAGCCTGGAGCTCCTCCGCCAGCTTCCGGGACAGGGGCGGCAGCCACGCCTCTGCTCGGGGGGGTCCACAGCAGAGCTCTGCCCCAATCACATGACTGGCTTGTGAGCAACAGGCAGCTCCTTCTATGCTGAATAGCTCAGGAAAGTGGGGGGGGGGGGGGGGCGGGGGCCGCCCCGGGGGGGGAAAAACGGGGGGGGGGGGGGGGGGGGCAGTACTGGTGTGATTGGGGGAGCCCTGCTGCTCCACGGGACCCAAAATCCACAGCACGAAAATTGCCCCTGACCCCAGTCACCTCTTCAAGTGGCCCTCCAAGAGGGGGGCGCTGTCATAGACACGGCCGCAGTTGATGACGGGACAGGTCCGCACAGACATGTGGCTGCTAGGGTTTGCCATCGACCGGCGCCCCCATCTGGGACCAGAGCTGAGCGTGCCAGGCTTCAGCCCTACCACCACGAGATGCGAGAGACCCGTTATGTCCAAGGCAGCAAAGCACCGAAACATACCTGGATGTTTATATCGGGACGGTCCTGTCCGATACGGCGCCATAGCGACTGAGCTCTACCTGGCATCTTTAACCACATGTCCACGCATCGCTTGGCGTCAAACTGATCGCCGTTGCCAAGGCTGAAGGCCACCTCCTGCCGACCCTTGGCTTGCTGGGAGACCATCTTCTCCTGGAATGAAGCGAAAGTCAACTCACTACCTAGACCCCAGTTAACTAACCCATGGAGAGTACCTGGCAATGCCCTGCAGATCAGCCACACCTCTGTACCCACAGTTAATAAAAAGAACTCCCCTGCGATGCCGTAACACTGCCGTTAACCCTAACCCTCAGGACACTTCAGGGGAAGCCTTTCCCGATTTGACCTCTTTGACCCCACTGCCGTAGGGCAGACACGCCACCATGATGGAGGTCAGATGGATGGACGATTAATCTCACTGCCCCGGCTGCCGCGTCGTCTCGCTAGCCGGCAGCGGGGCCCCCTGCTCGCGCCCCCTCACCTTGAAGGCTCGGCACTTCTCTGCTCTCTGCTCTTTCTGGGTGGCCACCTGCTGGGCCAGCCTGTCCAGCGTGGAGGTGACCTGCGCCTTCTTCCTGTCAATCTGGTCCTCGATCTTCGCGACAGGGACAAGGAACATATGAGAGCACAGTGCACACCCCGCCCCACCGTGCCAACATGCCTGTAGCCCACGTCAGATCTCCTGGCCACGTAAGATTATACACAGCCAGTCGCATACAGCAGCCACGGCGACGGGTTCAAACGCCTACAAGCATCGCGTAAGAGGCTGGGAGATGCTCACAGACTCTGGGGCAGCCTTGACGTTGGCTTCCTCATCATCTCCATCGCTCAGCAGGTCTATGTACTCCAGAACCGGTCTGAGAGAACCCTCCTAACAGAAAGACCAAACACATTAGAGCCCATGAAAGCCAACGAAAACCAACGGTCAACATCAACCCTCCTTTCAAACAGGATTTCAGATGGCCAAACTGGTGTGCAGGCTTGGGTTTGGCCTTGGTATCACACAACAGGATGCACGAAGAGTCATTCGGGTACAGAAGCCAGCTGTTAACATCTACTGGCTTGACAGCTGATGTAAAACTGCAGCGCTCGTGGAAAATATATTAACATAAATGCCAGTTTTATCTAGTCTTTTTTTTTTTTTAATCTAGTTTTATCTATCTCTTTTTTTTCTAATTTTGTACGGGTCCAAATCATTTTTTATAAGGTGCATCCGGAAGGCTGGTAATCAAACTGAGGGCAGAAATCGCAACGTCCACTTACGGAGACAAACTCCACGTCGTCCTCCAGGTTCTGTGCACCAGGAGAAGTCGCCATCGAAGCCCATTTGACTGTAAAATGAACATGCATTGCAAAGCGGTCAGAAAACTGCGTACAGGGTACAAAAACTAACCACAACCCCCAGAAGTTAGATATTTATCTATTACTCCTTATCTATTACGCTACAGAAAACCGGCCCAAGTTACATGAATATGATTATTTTAATGCTACTACGACAGCCTGTTAGGCAGTAAACAATAAATACTAGATAGCATGCAAAATGCAACCTGACAGGCGCTTCCCCTTGGGAAAGCATGCAGTTAATCAGGAGTTTATTCCAATAAATTCTGTATCGGTAAGACGTAGTCTCAGCCCAATTAAAAAATCCAAATAAAGACAGTGCCAAAATTCAGCTTCAACCGAAAATAATCGGAAAAATGTGCGCAGCAATAAGCTAAATTAGACAAAAAATATATAAACACATGATATGCAAAGGAACAAACCAGAAAGACGTATTACCTGCAGTTGCAAGTTGCAGGGCCTTCCGCGGGAATTTTCGGCGCAATGAAAACGCACGTGGGCGCTTTTCCTCATGGGAAATGTAGTCCGATATCAATGCGTCGCACGGACTGGAAACGAGGGGAAATGTCCGCTTTGCCCGACGGGAAATGAAGTCCGGTGGCACTGCGACGCGGGGCTGGAAACGAGGGGAAATGCACGCTTTGCCTGACGGGAAATGAAGTCCGGTGCCAATGCGACGCACAGATTGGAAACAGAGGGGTGGGGCGATGTGCGCTTTGCCTGACGGGAAATGAAGTCCCGTGGCACTGCGACGCGGGGCTGGGATACTGCAGTGTCCTGTCACTCCACAAGTAGAGAGTATGCGCACCTCGAATGAATCATTGCCAATATTACGATTCCCTTTCCTTCCCAAAAGTCGACACCGACATTTAATAAGAGATGGGAAAAATTTCACTAGTTTTGAATCCGCTTAACCCATGCATAGTTAGCTCATTTATAATCTATATCCATATGCCGATATTAATTATTCAGTAATAGGCTGTCATTTTAATTTTTTATGTGGGGCAACCTTAGACGTTAGAGGGGTGCCAGACACTGATTTCGCATGTCGCAATGAGAGGTTTTCGAAAGTGAAAGGGCCGATTTTATTTGGGGTGAATTTAAACAAACGGATGCAAAACGTTGGGCTGCGCTGCTCCTCCTTCGGTACAGTAGGTGAGCGCTGCAGCCCGGCCAAGTCCCACAATGAACGCATCATTTCACGCTTAGGCTGGGGCAGGTAGGCAGCCCCGGATCGGGGCGACAACCTGCGCCTCATTAATGTTCCAATAGGCTGTGGGTCATTTGTGTTGGCTTCCGCGTGAAGGTTTCATGCAGCATCCTCCATGGATCATGTCAGCAGGCTCCGGCTTGACACCTCTTATATTTGCTGCGCTTTGCTGAGCTCACATGCAGATGCTCTCCCCTTTTACACGGTCGCTGCCTCGGTCCGTGCTGCTGAGTCATGGATTGTCGGCTTGCGTTATTGAAATCGATGCACCTTCAAGGGTAGACGGAGGCTCGGCTGCCACGGGGTCCCGCGGTAACAGTGACATGTCTTTTTACATTTAGAGGAAAGCCTGCAGCAGCCGCTGCCCCACATCGCCTCGCATGATGATCGCCGCGGCGTTCCTGGTGCTGCTCAGACCATACAGCATCCAGTGCGTGCTCTTATTACTGCTACTTCTGCTTGGCACCATCGCCACTATTTTATTTTTCTGCTGCTGGCACCGCAAGCTCCGGAGTGGGAAGCATCCCATCAAATCGGTCTTCTCGGGACGCTCGAGGAGCCGCGGTGAGTCGGAGACCTCCATCGCCGGCATGACGCTCTAATCCGCCCCGGAGAATAACAATTAGATCGTTTTTCTTCGGTTTTCACATTATGACCTATTTAGAGAAATAGCTGTAACACGTGATTTTTTGTGATCCACTTGTAATACTTTTGCGGCTAATTTGTTTGGACCCGTATTAATGCGACAGCTGCATCACCAGCCCAGCCGACTGAAATTACGGTGTTATGTCACTACTGATGTGGGCATAGGGTGTTCGCATGCATAATCCCCCCATAACAGTCTCTTGTTCGGAGATGCTTGGCCCCCTTGCTGCGTACTTAGGATATACTAGAGCATTCTTCGTTTGTTCCAGAAGTTGGTCTACGGACGTATCATTTTCGATCAGAGGTAAATACGCCTCTTCCTGCCTTGACAAGATTGTGGTAAGTGTGCAGATCTATTCCCCCGTGTAAAGGACACGATCGGCCACGTCCAAACTTAATGTTTGCCTGAAGTTTCGTGGTCGTGGGCAGTGATGTCAGACGGTATGTACTTCTGAGTGCGCATTGCGCATGTGTGACTAGTAAGTAACATCATGACATTTGCAGAAAATGCGTATTACTGTCGCGGGTTTCGTTTTTCGGCTAAAAATCCGCAGGTGAAAAATAAAAGGCAATTATTGTTAATGTTCCATGAGCTATTTAATTGCGTCATGCGTTATTCAGCCATTATCTTGCAGTTAACTGCATCCGACGGTGTTTGCAATGGCTATGGGCTGTAAGTAATAACCCAGGCACAAAAACAGTAGATCTGTAGTTTGTGTTGTAAGACCCCCTTCCCCTCCTGTATGGCGCTTGCACAGGGCTACAGGCACAGTCCTCGCCATGCCAGGAGGAGCACACGGGTGAGGGCCAGCGAGGACAGCAAGCCCCTGGCGGAGGTCCCCGAGAGCGACCCAGATGTGTCGGCTGTCAGGAAGCGCAAAGTCAAGAAGAGAGTCCAGCCGGACTTTTACCAGTCAGTGCAGCTGACTCCAACACGCAAACCCGTAGGTGTCCTCCAATTAACACGTAACAAAGTGCACCTAATAATATCCCCAGCTTTTGTTTGCTATGCATTCACCTGGGGCTTATTGTTGAAAAGGGTAAGTACCTATTTTCAAAGTTACATCGCTCTCAAAAATAATAGGAGAGCATTCCATGCAGTATTTCCTGGGTTGTGTTCCAATATTTTTATGAATTACGTATTAATACTTAACCCCTTTCAGATGGGCCTAATACAAAGATCAACTGTTAAATTAACTGTTAAAATGTAATTTAACATAGTTATGAAACATATAGGCTCTTCTGTAGCAACATGACTGGACAAGTTATTATGCCATTTTTGCAGCTACACATACTGACTCTTGTGTTTGCTGGTACTCAGAGGGAAATATGTGGCATTTTAAAAATGCTAGGAGCTTAGCCACTCTAGCAGCAGCAAAGGTCTCTGAGGCAGACCGATTTAATCTCTTTATTTAGGACAGAATTCAGGACTGGAGGCTGTGTTCTATTTTGATTTTATGTACAATAGGATACAGTTCAGGTACATAATTTCATAGGATATTATCTTCCTAAGTATGATTTTGTTTGTTAAAATACAGTGCCATGAAAACAGTTTTTGTTGGAGGCTAAAAGACTTCCACCCAGGATATATAGTATACTGTTACAGCCATATCTGCGAGACATATTTCTTTGGATGTAGCTGGTCTGCTGACCAAAACCAGATCTTCCTCTGGAATACTCTGTTTCACTTGCTTCCAGCATGGATAATATTTGTTGTGTTTTCTGGGAGATACTCACTAGCCTTGAACCGTTGTTTTGTTATTCTGAGACTAACGTGATTGCTAATGGATTACTGACATAGACTGTAACGTGCTTTGGATTCCTTCACTTGAGATGCAGTATTAGAGAGACGGGGAACAGGGAAGTCTGCCGCTCTAACAGCACGAACCCTTTGGAGCCGTAATTATCGATTGGAGGTTATTGCAGAAGGATGTTAGTGCATACAGGGCAAAGTGGGAGGTTCCTAATAGCATGTTTGCTAGCACTCACGACACTGTACTGTTACATTGGATGGATGGATGGATGTTTACAGGCAGACCCGTCCATGCTTAAGCTCTATGCATAGATTGACTGGCTGCAAGTGAGACAGGGTCGCCGTACTTGAAGTATCTGTGTTTTTTTCTGGCATTTTTCTAGCTCTGTTCATAGTTAATTAATGTGCACTGAACTGTCCAACTTAAAATGTTATGCTGAGCATGTTTCTGGGGAGTTCTGCGGGGGGGGGGGGGCACCAATGCTTTACACAGAGCGACCCTGGCACCCCCTGCCTGCTTAGCACTGCATCTGATTGGTTCTTAGTTCCCTTCATAGCTAGAGAGTTGGGCAGCGCTGACATGTCCTCTCTGGTAATCACAGACCCAGCACGGAGGCACTCGGTGCTGGGGACATCAGTTCACGTGAAACTTTACTTACATGATTTTTAAGAACAACTGAAGCATGGCTGAGATTGAGGATGTTCTGTTCATTCAGCTCATTGGACCAGCACCTCAATCAAAAGTAAATGAAGTAATAGGTCAGCGATGCTCTTTGGAATGGATTCACCCCTGAAGTGTTGATATGCATAATGGCTGCCCCCCCCCCACCTCCCCCCCCCCGTGCCTCTCTCCCCACACACAGGCTGACGCCTTTCTCTCACTGTATCCATAATTCTTTCCTATGACGGCCCACGCTGCCCTTGACAGTGAGTTGGCATTTCTCGCAGTCTGACTTATTTCATGACTGATTCTGATTGGTGAATATCAACTGCATACCCACCCCCCTTTCTCATGCAACGAAAGTCAACATTTACAAGTATTTGCTGGAAAATGAAAACAATCATCCATAACAGGGTTTCGACATAATGACAGTGGTGAGGGCATTTCAGATTGCACTGTATTGGTTATGCATTGTGACCTACAGTGAGTGCCAGGCCAGTTATTTGCTAATGTTATGGTATCACACTTGTTTAGTTTGTAGGTTTGGTAGGTAAGGAATGTCAAATAGCAGAAATAGTCCGTGACATTTGGAGATGCATCCTTCAGTGATGTGGGAAGTGAGGAATGGAAGAGCCGAGACGCTGTGAGGCATGCACTGCCATGGTACACGATGTTCTGCAAGAACCTGGTGATGTTCTCCAGGAGCTCTTCCTACTCCACCAGTTTGTCTCTTTTGTGGTGCAGTAGGAAAAAAAAGTCCTGGTAGTCCTCCCAACAGGCACAGAGCCCTCTTTGGATTTGGGTTCTGATTTCATCTTGAACTTCAGTGGACGTTTCATGGGTTGCTGCAGGGTATTCTGTGTGAGCCAGCGGTTAGAGACAGGTGCAGAGCTGTTGTGGCTCCAGATGGGAATGGGGCATATGTGGGTGAAGACGATTCCCCTGCTGAGTCCCTCACCCATATGCTGTGTCCGCCGTGGAGCATCTCTCTGCTTCCCTGCCTCTGCTCTGCCCCGCTGCCCACCGGTAACCCTGCTACCGCAAGTTTGTCTGACAGACGGACAAGCAGCAGCTCCCGTGTAGCTGCCATGCTCCTGAAAGCCCTCACAGTCACTGTCTGCTCTCCCACAGCAGCCCACAGTCCCCTATCAGACGCTTGCCATGACTCCAGGAAGTGACATCACCTATGATCCCACGGGTCTCTTTACACTAACGCACGTCACCCTTCCTGAGGGTTGATCGACCTATCAGAGCAGCGCACATTCGTATGCTTCTCAGGACCTTATCTGTCCCTCCAGGCCCATTTATGAACATTTCTTTCAGACGGTGATGGTCCACACTGGAGCGGACACCTGGGCCGCCTTCCATCCCTTTGCCTCCTTCCTCGCTCTCCGCACTAATGGCCCTGACCTCTGTCGTCCAGGTTCCCATTGTTCTTTTCCAATGACGTCTTTTCCTTCTGTCCTTCTCTGAACGTGGCAGGGATGCTCAGGGCGGATATTATGATGGGTGCCTTCTCTAACCCCTCGCCTGAATTTGTGCACCCTTCTCCCTCTGCTCACTGCAGTCCCACATCACTGTCCTGCGCTAAATTACATTCCTCTTCTTACTCTTTTAGACAATGGGAACAAGCCGGGTTTTCCCTCCTGAGCCTCTGATTCTGATGCAAGGACCTACTCTATCATCCAGGTGTATGTTATACATTTTGGAATATCGCTATGGTTATGGCACCTTTAGGGGGAGCAGCATTACGAGTCAAACTGATTCGTCGCTGGCTCAAATAGGAATGCTGCTCCATGTCAACATGGTATCTTTTTGATGTCTGCTTCCTCCTGGAAAATACCCTTTTCTTGAATCTGTATGGGGGTCTTCTGTAAATTCCCACATCTGCTGTTTTATATAGTTGATAGTTTCCAAGACTTGGATTTGTTTGTCTCATGAGAAAGGAGAATCCTTTCAGCCTCGAAATGCCCCCCCCCCCCCCCCCAGCTGAGTGTTCCCTGCCCGGTACTCCACAGGCTATTTGGCATACATAGTGCCCTGCAGTATGCAATGCTATTTGCAACTGACCTCGATTGAGCACCCGGCAAATGGGACACGTTTCGAATGTAATCTTACCCCAGATACCTCGAATTCTCAGCTTACGGATGAAAGGTGCATATTAACCTGAGGGCGAAGGGATTCGCTAACTGCAGCAGCTTTTATTTAAATCAGTATGATCATCGAGTTTATTATTTCAAATCATACTAGGGTTTGGGTTAGGAAACATACCACGCAGACTGTAAAGATCAGTGAAAAACTGCTGCACACGGGGTGGGGGTGGTGGGGGTGTCGGAGCTGCCTTTAAGCCTTCCTCTCCGGGGGGTTCTGCCCAGCCTGCCTTATTAAGCCTCAGCTGAGCTATGAGGCTGCTTGTGGCCTTGCTAGGCTCTATAAACCCCGTTTCCCAGGACTGCTGAGCACAGCAAATCTACCAAAGCCATCGCTGTGCATGTGCAGGTGTATGTGTGTTTCTGTAAATGTCCCGGGTAGGGGTTAAGGGTGTCATTGTTGGGATTAGGGTTATGCCCATAGGAATGAATGGGGAGTCCCCAAGAAGGTGTGGATACAAACATCTGTGTGTCTCTGTGTCTGTGCGTGTGTGTCTGTGTGTGTGTGTCTGCACGTGTGTGTCTGCACGTATGTGTGCCCCTGTTATGTGCCCAGAACTACCTGGCACAAACTCTAGGCTTTCCTATGACTCTGATGGATTGATGGATATTCATTTGTGTATAAGTGCAGTACCAGTCAAAAGTTCAGACACAGCTGCTAACAGGTGAATGCAGGTTTGCCTGGCTGAGTACCAGTGACCCGATCCCCAGAAGCATGGGGTCTGCAGGGCCTGGTCCACGTCCTGCTGATCATGGTGCCACATCAAGCCATCTGCGCCCTGTCACTTACTGTCACCATATGTCTCGTCTGTCATTGGTCAGTGTACAGCCATTTTATTAGAAGATTAACAGAATTGTCACAAAACATTCTGCATATTATTTGAAATATCAGTGCCTTCATCATGTGTATTGATGTTCATCAACAAAAATGTTATTTTTATGATCTGGTTTAGTTCTTGCAATCTCTTTGATGCTCCCAGAGAAAAATAAATCATAACAAGATTTGGGGCTCATCATGATTTTGACATTTGCTGTTTAATATTCTGCAGCAGTAAAATAACCAAATGCATAAACAGATTTTAGCACAAACCTGAAACACTGAGATGTTTAAACTATTTTTAAATCTCAGTAACATTATATTTCATTACCACAGTGTGTACAGCCAAGCGTTCTGCAGCTAATCTACGTTTAACATACAGTTAAACATGACCTGAACTTAATCTGTATAGTATTTTAAGGAAATTTAACTTTAAGGAGTGGTCTCATTAAGCTGTTCTGTGAAATTCCATAGTATATGTTTAGTTGAATGTAGTTTTCAGCAATAAGTGATGTTTTGAGCGGGATGCTGTAGCAGCCTGAACTGAGGACCTCCTACACTACAGGGGGCGCTAGAGGAATGTCTCCCAGTTCGACCCATCTGCATTCATGATGTGGACATGACATGTAAGTTCTGTATCTGATTTAAAAATTTGTCAATGTTCATCAGAGTCTTCTAGCATCTTCTTCAAAAGTAGGTGAACATATGAATGAATACATTTTACAAAGCTTTTCGGTTTCACAGATTTTACCCAGCATCCTTTGGCACTTACTTTGCAGTATACAGCAAAAAGGAGAGAATTAATTGTCAGTCATATATAAAGTCTCCTCGAGGTGGAGCTGTCTGGCAATTTGTCCCTGACTGCAGTGTGGGGTGAATGGGCTGCACTTGGTCGCCATCTAGTGAGAAATCTGTATAATGTCATGCTGTGAAGCGTTGGTGCAGGGGTAGACAGCCCTGATCCTGGAGTGCCAGTATCCAGCAGGTTTTCTGTCCTACCTGATGAAGTACTGTACTCTCTGCCTGAGATCAGGTGTGTCTCATCAGAGACCAGGCAGGACAGAAAACCTGCTGGATCCTGGGAGTCCCGGATCAGGGCTGCTGCCCCATGACGTAGTGGACCAGTCCAGCAGCGATTGTAGGACTTCCTCCGGCCTGCATTTGCCATGGCTGTGTCTCCTTGAAGGAAGCCAAGCTCCAACACATCTGTGTTACGGAAATGCCCTCTAACCCTACTGGGAGAGCTGCATGTTTAACATTCACCTTATTTTACAAAATCGCCTTAAAATGACGAGAGGAAAACTCACACATCTTGATTAGGCAATAGCTGTGTGTTAAATTTCAGGTGACATAAAAGAAACTGTCAGACTGTTTTTCAGTCTGTAACCTGTTCTGCTTCATTTTTAGTACTGAAATGAGATCATGCAAATAAGAAGAATTTACAAAAAAAGAATGAAAGCTATTGAGGCGTGTATTCTTAATGGAAATTCATATTTTAGCTATGAAGTGCTCTGCCCATAATAAGAGAGACTGACACAGCGCACCTGTATATAATCAGAGGCACCCATTTTGTGTACTTCGATATGATTGGTCATGTTCGGAGAATGGTTTTCCTGCATGAGGTTGAGCCCGTGGCAGTGCCATTGTTAGGCGGAGTGCGGGCGGGTGGGCAGAGCCTCGGCAAACAGGATGAGGGCAGGGTGGTTCTGCATAAGTGCAGTGGGCGTGTCCATCCTGCCCCTTTGTTCTCCTTGGCTCCTCCCCCTCATTCAGGTTTGAGAGTGTCCATTAATCTGTGAAAGCAAAATAATGTTTGACTGAACAGTATCACTGACAGAAAGTGTTCCGCGAGTTTTTTTTTTAATGAAGGTACTGGTTAACCATGTGCCGGGGAACGTGGTTAACTTCCTAACTAACTTGCTTAACTTAGTGCAGATATAATTTCATTTCTACCACAAGTTGATATTATACAGCTGGTCATTTATTATAATGTTGGTCATAAGAAAGAGGTGTTTAGCTTGTTCATGCAGGATTTGTATAGATTGTATAGATTTCTATAGGGATTTGTATAGATTGTATACTCTCTGAAGAGAAGCTAATTGGCCCTGACCAGGCCAAATGAGAAGCCTAGCGACACTGAAATGAAAGGCTTAAAGTCACTGGCCAGGCCAAATGAGAGGATTAGAGGCACTGACCAGGCCAAATGAGAGGCTTAGAGGCACTGACCTGACCAAAGGAGACACTTAGAGGCACTGACCTGTCCAAAGGAGACACTTAGAGGCACTGACCTGACCAATGGAGACGCTTAGAGGCACTGACCTGACCAAAGGAGACACTTAGAGGCACTGACCTGACCAAAGGAGACACTCAGAGGCACTGACCTGTCTAAAGAAGACGCTTAGAGGCACTGACCTGACCAAAGGAGACGCTTAGAGGCACTGACCTGACCAAAGGAGACAGAGGTACTGACCTGGCCGAAGGAGACGCTTAGAGGCACTGCCCTGATCAAAGGAGACGCTTAGAGGCACTGACCTGACCAAAGGAGACAGAGGTACTGACCTGGCCGAAGGAGAAACTTAGAGGCACTGACCTGACCAATGGAGACGTTTAGAGGCACTGACCTGACCAAAGGAGACACTTAGAGGCACTGACCTGACCAAAGGAGACGCTCAGAGGCACTGACCTGTCCAAAGAAGACGCTTCGAGGCACTGCCCTGACCAAAGGAGATGCTTAGAGGCACTGACCTGACCAAAGGAGACAGAGGTACTGACCTGACCAAAGGAGACAGAGGTACTGACCTGGCCGAAGGAGACGCTTAGAGGCACTGCCCTGACCAAAGGAGACGCTTAGAGGCACTGACCTGACCAAAGGAGACAGAGGTACTGACCTGGCCGAAGGAGACGCTTAGAATGCAGTATGCAGGGCTAATGTGTCAGAGAGCACTGTTCCTTGATGAGTTGCGATGATTCGGATTGACCTCCAAGATGAGTAGCCTCCTTTTCTCCCAGTGTATAGTTTCCTTCGCCTGCAGTTGAATAGTATGATTGTTGTCTAATAGTGAGTTACTTTTTTATGTTATATTTTCCTGAGTTAATACCCACACTTACAGACCAACACAAATACTAATGTGACATGAGTTTGTGTACAGACTCTGTGGAAATGAACTGGCCAGAACAGCATTGATATATTGTCAGTAGTTGAATGAAAAAAATCTTGTTTCCAAATATATATACAGATGGTCCCCGAATTACGATTTTTCGATTATGATAGTGATGCGACAACATTGTAAAAATACTTTTAAGGGCAAACGTAGCAGCGTACGCGGTGCGGTATGTTGGGATCACCATCCGCCTTGTGAAATGCCCCGTTCTTGCCAGCGAGCAGCTGGCCAAAGCCCGTCTAGAATTACGATATTTTCAAGTTAAGATGGCATCATCAGAACGCATCTCCATCGTAAATCGGGGACTACCTGTATATAATGTGTGTGTGGTTTTGCATAGATCACATTTGAGGACTAAAATGTCTCCAAAGTGTGGTAAAACCTGAAATTTCCCTACTTTGGGGGACATCTTTTCCGGTCCCCATTTGGATAACCTCAATTTTATAAAAATCCGTGACTGCAATCAAAAAAATAAAAAATGCCAAAAGGCTTGTATTTGTACTTATGGTTAAGGTTAGGGCTGGGTTGGGGTTAAGGTGGTCACGATTGGGATTAGACTTTTTCCCATAGAAATGAATGGAAGGTCCCTATTTAGCTAGGTGGGCGAGTGTGTGTGTGTGTGTGTGTATGAGAGAGAGAGAGAGAGAGAGAGAGAGAGAGATATCAGTTTTATTTAGAATTCATGCGAGAACTGTGTTAATGCCAGTGCCGTGTTGCTCATGCAGGAGTCAGTGCTGGTTACGGTCACCCACCGATGCAGGCTTCCTGAGGTAACACTTGTTGCCGTGCGGCCGTGGATCGGATTCCGCTGTACATAAAGCACTGACCAGACTGCTTATATTTCAGATTTATGCAAGTGGCCACTCGGTATAAGTGCAACAACCGCTGTGGTCATAAGAAAGAAAAGCAGACAGCCGAAATGATTCATCATTACGCGTTAGGTCCGCGGGGCGTTAGAGGACTGCCCCCCCGCGTCAGCGTACCTGTGCGCTACACCCATCCTGCCATCATGTGTAACACACCCTTCCTGCCATCATGTCCCCTGTGTCACCCAGCATCATCATTCATTTTACAATGATCCGTGCGGGCCGAAAACGCGCCTGCGTGTGATTTCAGCTGTTTGCATGGGCTATGCAAACCAATATCCATTTAAATCAGGATTTATGAATATCAAACGCAGCTTTTTATTATTACAGTTGTATTGCATGCGAATTTCCACTGCCTCGTGACAACATAAACATCGGCGCCGTGCTGCATCACAGGACCACCGATCGACAAAGGAGGATGGCACTGCTTGGAATATTACGATTGGGTTTCCGATGCTAAAAAAAACAAGGCAGCCAGACACCGGATAGTCTGGGGGGTGGGGGGGTCGAACCTCCCAAACGGAACCGCGGAGAGCAGCGCTGTTGCGCATTTTAAACGGGCTTCTCTTGGCCGAAGCGCCCGCTTTCTCCGGGAGATCTGGCATCAACTGGGGCTCGCTGTCAGCCAGCAGAGCCGCTGCCGGAGCTTTGCATTGTCAGAAGGGTGTGGCTCCCGGGGGAGGCGGCATGACACATCGGCACGGCTCCTCCGTCTAACCGGCAGCCGGAGCGCTGATCTGGGGCTCTGCGCGGCGCACCGCCATGTACACAGCGGTAAGTCCGGGCCCCGTCCGGCCAGGGGGCCACTTCCTATCGATCGCACCACCGGCGGCTTCTCGGGGCTTCTTAGCATTCCATGTGGATCGTTTAACTAGTTTGTGTACGCCTTAACTCGTGCGCGTGGATTTGGGGGGGTTCTGGCACCGCGGCGAGCATAAAGCCCCGGCAGGAGCACGCATGACTGCCCCATTCGCCGGGCTGTGTTGTCATATTTCTGGAGAGAAGGGAAACAGGCGGCCGCTCTTCCTGTGCATTGTCCCCGCAGAGCTCCGGCTCCGGGAACGCGTCCCTCCGCTGCTCCATGTCCTCATCGGCCGATTTCTCCGACGAGGATGATTACAGCTTCAGGTCGGGCTCGGCGTCGCCGGCGCCCGGGGACACGCTGCCCTGGAACCTGCCGAGACACGAGCGCTCCAAGAGGAAGATCCAGGGCGGCTCGGTGCTGGATCCGGCCGAGAGAGCCGTGCTCCGGATCGCCGGTGAGTGCCGACATTTCGCCGCCTTATTGCTGTGCCGGACGCTCCGGTTATTGCTAGAACCTTGATTTCTTTGGCGACGTTACTGCTTGTTTTCTGGGTAAGGTTCTGGGTTTCGGACCGGCTTTCGGGGCGGCGGGACGCTGTGGCTTATTATCTGCATATTGTTTTATCTCTAATGCCTTTGGACGTCAGTTATTCTAAAGCGGACGGCGCGCTCGCGTTTATTGCCGTCTCTCGGTGATAAAGTTCTGTACATAAGTGACAGCCAGCTGCTATAACCCCCCGGCTGCATGCGCGCACTGTCGCCCTTACGCTCCCTTTAGTTTGTGCCATCCGGGGGACCGCTTGCTCTGAGTGTGTTTTCGGCGTGGGGCCCCCCAGCGAAGTTTGGCCGGATCCTGGACCCCGGCCGCCTTTATTATAAGGGAGCGCTGGCGCTGGGGAACAGGCGCTTACGGCAGCATATACAGCAATACAATGTAACCCTTACTGCTGTAAAGCGGATACTTTATGACGAGTCTCTGGCCGGACAGACCAAACATTCTGCCGACCTATATGACGTCAGGAATGCATTACCGATTTATTTTAAACTCCCCCCCGCGACACAGTGAAGCCAGCGCTTGTTGTGAATCGGGACAATTCTGGATGATAAACTGCGGCGCTTACAAATTAATATCTGAGCATAGCCAGTGATACGGTTATATCTGCTAAGGAAATAAGGAATGCCCGGGGGCAGCGTGTCCGCGTGCTGAGGAGGCGCCCCCCCCCCCGGGGACCCTGCAGCCTAGCGACCGGGGCGGGACTGGCCGGGCGGCGCTAGGACCTCCGCGGAGCCCGGGGGGGGGGGCACACATGCGGACGGAATGACTCGCTGCATTTAATATGTGCGGCTGCTGAGCGCAGGAGTCACGCCGAAGTGTCTCAGAGTCCAGTGCGGCTGCTCGTGTTGGCACGAGAGGCGCGCGTGTGTCGCTGTGAATGTAAATATACACGCGTGCACTTATACAACTAATACAACTAATATTTGCCATGACATTACAAACCATAATAAGCATAACGCCCGGCGTCGTCGGCAAACAGCAGCCTGTGTCCTGCCTTTTTAAAAAGAGGAGGGCTGTCGGGGGGCTGTGGCGGGGACGCGCAGTCGCGGGGACGCGCGCCGGCGCTCGGTATGGGATGACATTCATCAGACCCCGAGAGCGGCTGTGGCGGGGACGCGCAGTCGCGGGGACGCGCGCCGGCGCTCGGTATGGGATGGCATTCATCAGACCCCGAGAGCGGCTGTGGCGGGGACGCGCAGTCGCGCGGACGCGCGCCGGCGCTCAGTATGGGATGGCATTCATCAGAGCCCGAGAGCGGCCCGCCCCTGCCGGAGCTGGGCGCACAGCTGAGTTCTCCTAATGAAACCAGAGAGGAAGTCTCCAGTATTGGAGGCTGACGGCCGGGGCAGGCGAGGGGGTGGGGCGGGGGGGGGAGCGGGGCGTTTCCTTTAATAGCAGCGTCCCTCCGCGGCGCAGACCCGAGCCTCCTGGCCCCGAAGCCGGCTATGGCTCACTTTGTACCGGCCGCCGCCTTCGTGCTGGCGGACGAGAGGGATTATCTGCAGGCGTACGAGGACGTGCTGGAGCGCTATAAAGGTACGATGCGGGCTTTGGCGTTATGGGGGCCCACATGGCCTGGGGGGCCATAATAAGATTATTCCCGAAGACCCGTTATTACCCAGTGCTGTCTCTGAGTGCTGTCTCTGCTCGGGCGGCTCCCGGTCCGCTTTGACAGCGCAGATTGCTGTCAAAAGCAGGCAGACTTTAAGAAGCCTCCTCCGAATCCTTAATCTATCATTACTAGCGATTGTTTTACTTGGTGCTTAATATTTATGGTATTTTAGCACTCGGCTTATTACTTTTTTATTGGGGAAAGCAGGCAGATTCTTAAACGTATTAATAAGAGCAAAGGGCTGTGGTTTTGATTTTCAGGGAGAGTATGGTGTGCCTGTGAGCTTTGCACCTTAAAAACGGTATCTGCTTAAATGCCCGGGGTCGGCTTTGTCTCTGTTAAATTGACCCTTAAATGTGCCTGGCCGCCTGCTAGCCCATAGTTACGGGATAGCTGCTAAAAGCATTAGTAACTCTTGTCATCCATTCATGACGTCACCCTCTATCATGCACTGGCTGTCTGAGATACGATGGAAACTCTGGCGGTGATTTTGGCCCTGGCCGTAACTTGCCCGGCCGGTGATGGCCGTTCCCTGCTGGCGTTTTGGCTGTGGGCATCCCACCGCACCAGGTTCGACACGTGGCCGGTTTCCCGCTGCGCCCCTGGCCGGTCTTCGGTCCAGGCTGGGCTGGATTTCTCGGCTGTTGATGGTGAAACTAGCAGTCTGTCTCCGATGCCAAGGTTCAGCTTCCTGGACTTGAATCTAATGGAACAATGGGACGTAGTATTACGGAATCCGCTTGCAGGACTCTGCGTCTGCAGCACAGTTTTTCCTGTGCCCGTGGTACCTTTAGACTCCCTGGAAAGGGTCCCTTTTGCATGTGTGACTTATAAACGCGTGGCATCATGCATGGTTGATTGAAGAATACCTTGTAGTTAAGTGAATCTTTGTGCCATGTTTTGTTTTGAGAACATTTGTGGGCCAGCCAGTAAACTATTTGCTAATAATATACAGGGGTCAGATCGGGCTGGGGGGGGGGGGGTTGGGGTGTCCCATGACTGGAAAAATGGATTGTTAAAATGGGAGATTCAGCGGGCAAAAATAAATCCTGTGTTTGGGCAAATATGTGGCGTTTCCACGCAGTGTCGACAGGCGTGAAGCATCTGTTTGTGCTGGGCTGCGTTCCACGTGATGGGACGGATTCCTGTCTTTTGGCCGTCGGGCGGGGGGTCTGATTCCCCCCCGGGCTGGCTGCACACTGTTTCTGCTCACGCCCCGGAGACTCTCCCGCACCGTGTCATTGCGATATCAGCTATCACGACACCCGGAGACTCTCCCGTACCGTGTCATTGCGATATCAGCTATCACGACACCTGGGAGAACGCTGTGCTTTTATTTACCTTTACCTTTGTTTTGAGGGTCCAGATCTTTTACAAGAGGTCCCTGGCCTGACAGCAGAAAGGAATATCATAAATACAGATGTCAAAAACATACCGTAAAACAAAATTAAATATATTAAAACAGTGCATTGAAAAACCATCACACAAACCTAATTTAAGTTTTGAAACCCTTAACAGCATTTAAACACATCCAACGTGACTGGTGATCAAAGTCTTCGAGTCTTTTGGGGCATATTGCATATTGCAGGCAGCCGGGGCTGCAAACACGATACCAGCCTCGCCAGATGCGCTGGAAAGGTGATTTCAGAAGAGCGAGTCCTCTGCGGCCGCTCCCTCCCCGTGCAGCAAGGCGTGCATGTGTGTATGTGTGCGCGTGTGCGTGTGGGGGCGGACGGGAAGAGCAAATGGACAGTGATTACCATTTGGGCGAATGAGTCCTGAAAACAGCAACAAGAAACACATTTTAGTTTACAAGAGGTATGAACGAAGGTGTAAACAATATGCTGAATCATAGCGATGGCCGCGCAGTATGGCGTGGGGGGGGGGGGGGGGGTGCATGCCGGGAAAGGCCCCTCCTCACGGGGGGGCCCCGTTTGAGGACCGTGTAATAGATTAATAGGTCCATCCATCCATCGATTGATGGGTGTGTCACTCTGTGTATGTTTCAAGAAAGATGAGGCTGGAGGCGTTTATTTTTATCATTCGAGTGAAGTGTGTTTGTATGTCTGTTTGTGTGAGTGTGTATGTCTGTGTGTGTGTGGGTATGGGTGTCTGTCTGTCTGTTTGTCTTAGTGTGTGTGTGTGAGTCTGTACGTCTGTTTGTCTTAGTGTGTGTGTGTGTGTGAGTCTGTACTTGTATGTGTGTGTACACGTGTAAGTGTGAGTGTGTGTGTCTGTCTTTGTGAGTGTGTGTGTCTGTGTGACTCTGCTCATATGTGTGAGTGTGTTGGTGTGTATGTGTGTGTGTGTGTGTGTGAGTCTGTACTTGTATGTGTGTGTATACATGTGTGTGTGTGTGCGTGTGTGTGTGTGTCTGTCTTTGTGAGTGTGTATGTCTGTGTATGTCTGTGTGTGGGTATGGGTGTCTGTCTGTCTGAGTGTGTGTTTGTGTGTGTGAGTCTGTACTCATATGTGTGAGTGTGTGCGTGTGTGTGTGTATACATGTGTGTGTACGTGTGTGTGTGTGTGCGCGCGCGTGAGCATGTCCTCTAAAAGGTGTTTTTATCTGAATCTTGAGACTCCCAGGCGCTCCAGTGCCCTTATGCCCCATGGGATATCGAGCATCGGCTTTGCCTCATGTGACCCTCTGAAAGTTGTTCTGGATCAGCACATAGAGCAGCTTCTGTCTCACCAGTCAGTACTGGTGTTTCAAAAATAATACCTCCGCGCTGGCTGCCATGTTCATGTGCCTTCCTGCAAAATGGCCATTTCTCTCTTAATTTGTTGTGTCACACTTGATGTACTAGGTCACAAAAAGCAGAACTTCATTCCTGTGCATTGAGGGGTTGTGTATTTTATGTATAAAATCTTTTTTTCTATGTTAGATTGCCCAGGAAAGCTGCCTTTGCCTGATGTGCCGGCAGGACATGTACCAGAGTGTTTCTGGATCTGTAGGAGACTTCCTTCATCTGGGGTGTCAGTTCTAAGACGGACAGTGGATGAGAAGCCTTATTGCTGCTTTTAGGGTGTATGGGGGGCTGAGTCGTTTCTCAGAAGGTCAGTGGGGGCCTGTCATTGTGGCAGCTAACAGCATCTTGTAGGCATGACTCTGCTAAAATAGCTTTGATAGCTAGTGTTTACATTCTTCTGAAGGTCTTGTGAAGGTGTGCCCTCCATCACCGCTGACCGAATACTTACCTCTGCTCAGTTAATGAGTCTGTATTTGGTCAGGAACGGCGAATATGTAATAGAAGATTCAACACATCCCCCAACGAGGCCCACATTCACAGTAACAATTTATTCTCTGCATGTTCTGTCATGGAACAGATAAAGGCAGCTAAAACATTTTTTGAAGATTACCTAAAACATAGTCATAAACGGCGGTCATCAAATATTTAGTGGCCGAAGCATTCCTGAAACGTTTCACTGTGTGAATCAGTGGCCCCGAGACAGTGGCACAGCTGTTCCTCAACAAAGAGGCCTGTTCTCACTGTGTCCCACCAGCACAGGCTCTACCTCTAGTTTACATCCAGTGTTAATGCTTGTTAGGAGAGACTAATGTTTACCAGGACGGCTGCTGTTGTCATGGTGATCATTACCTAGCAGGCTTATACTAGAATCTTTTAACGAGCAGGCTTGTGATAGTGTCTGTTAACCAGCAGGCTTATGCTAGTGATAGTTAACCAGCAGGCTTGTGCTGGTGATTGCCAACTTGCAGGACTGTGCTGGTGTCTGTTAACTAGCAGGCAGGTGCTGGTGTCTGTTAACTAGCAAGCTTGTCCTGGTGATTGTTAACTAGGCTCTTTCCGCTCGAATCAGCACAGTTGCGCGTCACGAGTCGCTCTCAGGACGGCCGTGAGGGGTTTTGACGTCAGCGTATTGACATTGGTGATATGTGATAGGGTGCATGGCCCAGAAAGGGGGTGGGTGATGGTTGTTCCTGAGCAGAAACGTTGGCCCTGCGGGGCGGGAGTCACGGCCGTGCTTCTCGACATGCGATTGGCTGAAGGAACCTTGTGTTCCTGAGCGGAAATTTGGGGCGGGACACACGGCCATGCTTCTCGACATGGGATTGGCTGAAGGAACCTTGTGTTCCTGAGCGGAAATGTGGGGCGGGACTCACGGCGTGCTTCTCGACATGGGATTGGCTGAAGGAACCTTGTGTTCCTGAGCAGACATGTGGGGCGGGACTCACGGTGTGCTTCTCGACATGGGATTGGCTGAAGGAACCTTGTGTTCCTGAGCAGAAATGTGGGGCGGGACTCACGGCGTGCTTCTCGACATGGGATTGGCTGAAGGAACCTTGTGTCCCTGAGCGGACATGTGGGGCGGGACTCACGGCGTGCTTCTCGACATGCGATTGGCTGAAGGAACCTTGTGTTCCCCAGCAGACATGTGGGGCGGGACTCACAGATGTGCCTGTTGACGCATCTCTCCCACGGTTCGCCGGTCCAGGCTGGATAACCAATCACAAGAGGAGCGTCGGCTAACCCTCTGACATGGGGCCACAGCCATCCATTCGGGCTCATGCGGCCCCCTGGCTCGGCACCGTGACCTCACAGGGGCCCCCATCTGTGGGGCTTTGTGGGAGTGTGAGATTTATGGGGTACGGCTGAGGCTGTGTGTGGGAGCTCGCTGGGCCGTATTCTTTCGCCGGCTTGATAGATCGCCTGCTCTGAGGCCCTGTCAGGACCCTTTGTTTTGAAGAGCTGGAGAAGCTCCACAGTCCTATTGACTGGTTGTTTATTGCCTTTCTGTGATCCCTTCCGGAATGTTCTCTTTTACGTTAGTGCCCTTCATTCTTGCAGCTTCTGGGTGCTGCTCGATACTGACCAGACTCCACGTGATGTGCTGAGCGTCTTGTTACTTCCCAACTGCCCGTCAAATGGCCCCCTTCTCTGCATCACAGCCTTGTGGGGGGGCCTGTATTTTACCCAGTCGGACACGCTGCAAATCTTGCTAGGGCTGAACGATTTTAAGAAAATATCGGATTGCGATTTATCTGACAGATATTGCGATATCATTTGCGATTTTTTTTAACTCAGTATCCACTATAGTGTATAAAAAAACTGTAATTGAGCACAACCGTACATTGAAATCTGAACTGCGCTATACATTACTCCAAAGATAAGAATAGAAATATATTAATTCAATCCAAAATGTATTTATTCTAAAAAAAATTATATAAAACATACACCTAATAAATCATAGAACAATTCTCTAACAACCCGAACATGGTAAAGTGATCATATTTTTACGTGTACATTTTAAGTGCCACGTTTGCAAACAGCGCTCGACCGCTCGTTTACCCTAGTAAATTGCTTCCGGTGTTACATCATATTTTGTGACCGTAGTAATGTGTGATTCCAGGGGTGCTGTCTCACACATAATTGGGAATGAACGCAAGGTTCTTGTTCACGTTTTCCGTACCGTAATCACTGTAACTTTTTCAAGGCATCAAACTTTAAAAAAAAAATAAACTGTAAGTGTTGTCTCCGGAGCAACGCACGGAAATAAGTCTTGAGTCTGCGTGTTTTTTTTAAATCAACATTTGCGAGTTGTATAGCTGGCTAAAAGAGTGGGCATTTCTGGTGCAACTATTTTCCACGCTCGTTTTTTTTTTATCATTTATTAATTTCAAAGGGGATGTGTGCAAGCTACATAGAACTATCGACTAAGGATATATTCATATTCAGTACAATCCCTCTTAACCGGCCTCGCATTAACCGGTCAATGGATTAACCGGCTTGTTAAAATAAAATATATTTTCTTTATATTATATGTATGCACGTCCTTCTTTCCTGGAAGGTGAGAGGGCTCCTCTGCTCAGAGTGATTTCCGTTTACGAATTCCTTTGTGAAATTTCCACGAATCAATTTGGCTAGCTTGCGACGAGTATAGCCGAGTTCTTATTATTCGTTCTAGGATTCGGGTGGAGTGCCAAATCGCTGCTGAATGCACCCAGGCTACATTTAAGTTATAAAGCAAGTAAAGGGGAGGGGGTAATAAAACAACGATTCGGGGTTAGAAAGAGTACGTTGGAGTACATGGAACGAATAAAAGAACGGAACTTTTGTATGACTGAAGCAAACATTATCGGAATTTAAATTGGAGTATTTTTTGAAACTGTTTCCCTCCCTTTACAATGAGTACAAAACGTAAACGAATTGTAGTTTCAATGGATACGCGTCTTAAGACGCTAAAGCGGTTGGATAACGGTGAGTCCGTGGTAGTGCTGGGCGGTATACCGTTTCATACCGAAAATCGGTATTTATTTTTGTTATGATATGGATTTTTCTTATACCGTAATACTGGTTTAAATAGCCTAAACAACGTCCAGAA
>JAODKM010000058.1:1092108-1116572 GCA_026780845.1 Petrocephalus sullivani | reverse complement strand
GCGGCGGCGGGGGGGGCTGGGGGGGCTGGGGTGGATATCCATCAGCGGGAGGGCGTTCTTCTCTGTTCCGCCTCACGCCGCCCGGTGGCTGACTTGCCCCGCAGGCGCTAACCTTCAAGCGGAGTGTCGCTGGGGTGGGGGGGGCTCAGCGGTTATTTTTAGTGCCGCTATGCAGAGGAGCCGTTGCTGACATTGGAACAGCAGCTCCTGAGCAGGTGTCCCATCAGCAGACCTGATCCCGTCTACAGGACGAACCTGACACTGTGATACTGGGAATTCTCGTAGGCGGGCAGCTTTCCAGGCCTGTTCAAGTTCAGACAGAATTAGAAGCGTCTCTCTTATTCCTGACCAGGATCGCGCTGTGAGCCGCCCCGGGAACTCAGGCTCTCATTTTTGCTTGGAACTAGGAGTGATCAACTTGTTGACAAACTGTGTCCTTATTCTGGCTTGTGGCACTTTAATGTGCATTTGATTTCCGTTCGTAATCGAGGCCCTGCGATGTTTTAGTGTTTTATTCAGCCCATGAAAATATTGAGCAGTTGGGCTTTTTAAGTTTTGCTGTAATGCCAGGGTGGATGAGGCCATCCTCAGGGCGTGACTGTGGTCTCACAACAGGGAAGGAAATCCCCACAATCCCACTGCCTTTTTGGGATGGGCTGCGCCCTGCACCTCTTCCAAAACCACGGCTGGTGCAATTGGCAGGGTTGGAGCCTGATTATCGGGCCACACAAAAGCTGATTGTGGGTTGCAGAGGATAATCTGCTGCACGGTGACCCCGCATGCCCCCTTTTAAAGGCTGCACCGTATGCCGGCCTTCTCTGAACCCAGAGCCCTCTTTTGGCTGCTTTGGCCCGGCTTGAACTGCCATGCCAAGCTTTAATATCAATTTATTTTATTTTCACACGCCCCTGGTAGTGGACGGCATTCAGCTGACGAATCCAATGCGCCGCAGTCCGACGACACTGGGTCCAGGAATAGAAACACTTTTGGGGGTGGGTGGTGGGGGGGGGGGGGGCTTTGCAGAAGCCATCTTTTTTCACACTGGTCCTGGTCCGGATGAGACACTCCTCAGTGTGGAGAAGAGGGAGCTCCCCTAATACAAGCCGGCTTGCCGCTGTTTGTTTTGAACTTGCGGGTGACTGAACCGTTTCAAAGGTCAGGGCAAATTCCCAAGGCCGTGTGGAGTCAGCAGAGCGAGAGGGAGGGACAGAGGGAGAGGGAGCCGGCGGGCGGCGGTGGCACTGCTGAGCTACTTTCGTTTTCCGCCTGTGAATGCGGGCCCCTGCTTCGAGAACGGCCCATCGGTGACTTGTACCAGTGACAGGTCCCTCCCCACACCGTGGGAAAAACAGCAACTCCGCAAGTGATCCAAGCGCAGTTGTGGACTGAGTTAAGTTCGTTCTACTCCCCTCTGTGTGGGGGGTGGCGAGGAGGGGGAGGGACCGTGATTAAAAAGAAAACGGCAGTGGCTGCCTGAAGCCACATTGCTGGGGGCGCGATGGCTTCGTGACCGCCATGGGCAATGTCTGTGGCTGCGTGCGGGGTCCCAAGGAGCAGTGCCAGGCGGACCCCGCCAAGGCACCGCGCAGCCCTGGCCGCCAGGAGCGCCGCGACACTCACCGCTACTTCCAGAGGAGGAGGAAGAGGAAGTCCGGCGAGTTCCAGCCCGGCGATTCCTTGCGGAGTTTGCGGTCGGCCGACGGCGGCGAGCTCGAGGACCGGGCGGCCCCAGCCCCTCCGGACGAGCCGGGCAGCGACAGCTGTGGGGTTTATGTGGGAGAGGTGCCGCTCGTCCTGAGTACGCGGCGGAAACCTCCGCACTTTCGGGAGGCCAAGCGAGGGTGCTCCCATCGGGCTGCAGATGTCCTGGTGGTGGAGGACCGGCTGCATGGCGTGACTAAAGCGTCCCGGCGGCCGGGCCCCAGGGACAGCCCGCTGGAATGGCGGCTGCGGCACAGCCCGGTCCGCCGGGCGCTGACCTTTGGGGCTGTAGAGCACCTGCTCCAGGCCAGTGGTGTGGTGGTTGGGGCGTCTGGCTCTGGCCCCCAGCGACACCGTACTCGCTGTAGCAGCACTGAGGATCTCCCGAGCGGAAAGGTCACCGCAGTGGCCAGAAGCTCAGAGGAGACAGAGACGAGCCGGAATGTGTCTGACAGAGTGTCTTACAGCAGAGGCTCTTGGGATACTTCCCTGGATCCCTGGAAGCATGTTCTGAGGCAGCGTGAGGTAAACCAGAGCTGGGAGGGGGGCGTTTCACACTGACTTGGCGTGTTCATATCAAAGTGCTTGCATAGTTTGTGAAGTTATACCTGCAAACTTTCAGTGGAACCATGTACTGATGTACTGATGAGTTTCCCGAAGTGAAATCGGACGAGGCAGCTGATGCGATGCTATCACCACTCCCCTGTCATTGTTCCTTTTTCAGTGTGCAGAGCATTTTGAGGCAATAAAATTTACTTGAACAGCTGCTTCCATGGTGATAATAATCTTAAGGGTTGCTGGCTGGCACTGGTACGAGCTGGTAGTTAGCGGAGTGTTTCTGTCACACCATTGGGTGGACACAGGAAGCTTTGTTGGGCTCTACAGATGCCAGACTTCTGGGCTATAAAGTTAGTTCTGTCACACTGCGAATCCAGAAGCTCCCCAACTGTGACGCATCCGACCGGAAGCTGTGCTTCTTTGGACGGCTTTCACTCTTTCAACCCCGTTTGGCCCTTCACTCATGTTTGTATTTCCTGTCAGGCTTTTGTGCTTCATGTGTGTTTGGTTCTCTTAGGCATTGCTTCTGTTTAGCACTTGTATTGCTGTTTTATTGGATAATATTATGGAAAACCATATAATTAGGCCTTGATGCTGTGTCTTAGAAAGAAGGCTGAGGTTTGGGCCATCTTTAGAGTTCACAGAAGTAAATAGTGCCTGCTAGAGTATCGTACTAGCAAATACTATATCATCCTTAAGGTTCTAGTTAAAAATGAGCTTTATTCACATATATTAATGATGAAAAATGACACTGCTAATGCTTCTGCTAGCTGGAGATCTCTAGCAGCGGGTCCCCTTGTGTCGTTAATTGTGGCCATGGTGTCAGTAGCTGATGGTGGCTTTAGTTAGAGAGCACTTAACCAATTGGGGATGAGATATTGGATATCCACGAATAACAAGGCCTTAGCCAGACACTGCTAGAGGTTTCAGGTCTATGGGAGATTAAGGCAGAGTGAGAAAAAAACTAACTGTGTTCAGCATATCCGTTTGCCGCTCTGAGAAGTGCCATAGCCCATGTGAAATGAGATATTTGACTGAACATTTCCGATAAACATGTAGCTCTGGGGCACAGCTTTACCGAGCAATCAGACAACTTAGTGTCATGGCAGTACGAGCTGAGGCCTCATTAAGTGCACAAAGCAAAGCACTAACCGTCTTAGCTTGTATGACTAAGTGTGTACTTTTGGCATGCTAATCTGGAGTAAACCGTCAGCCTCAGAGACACTGTCATGCTGTCAGAATATTTTTACTGAAAATAAATTCTGAAGGAGGCACTCATTCGTGTAGGCTATTTTCCCTCATAACTAACAGAAGCAGTATTGGCTGTCAGCTGTAAATATTTAAGGAATCTTGTTTCAAAATAACTAGCAGTTAATTAAGTTAGCATCTAGCTGGAAACTGAGCCAGCTGACTTAAAAGCCATCATCAAGTTAGGATTGGGGTTACGGGTTAAGTTTAGGGTTAATAATGTTGCTCTGTAGAGTTGTCGGTCTTGTGACCAGCTTGGGCCCTCACCCCCTCTGTGCCGTTATGGGTGCAACACAATACTTTGCCTTTATAGGGGCTTATTTTGGATGAGTCAGTTTTGTAATAATAATCATCACCAACAATATTTTTGTGCCAGTAACATTTCAAAGTGTTCTGACTCACGCTATGAGGCTTTTTGATTTGGGAGGAGTGAATGTACCCTCTCCTGTTTCACGGACTCTCACTGACTGCTTGAGATGAGTGTAACATGAATTTTCTTGTCGACATTGATGCAGATAACAAGCCAGCTAAAGGGTTTTAGTGAACAGTGCTTTTGTAACATAGGTTTTGGAGTTTCTGCTGTGTTTGTAGAGATTTGTAGAAATTCACTGGGGATGCTCTTTCACATACTGCTGCCTTTGACAGGGAGTATTTCTGTGCCCTCAGAATTAGTTCCGTTCTCTATTACAGGGGGTCATGAAGCTATTAAACTTCACTTCCTACTGGCTTGGACAGTTTTCCTGGGTGAACCTGTCGATGAGATGCTGGAGGGCTGATTATATTCGCACGCTTGTTGTCATTGTTACAACAACTGGGGTAGATGCACGTTTACCTGAGCCGGTGTGGGTGGAAAAGCGGCTTCAGCGCTTTCCGCAGATTGCTGTCTGGGAGCCTGTTTGCTCAGTCAGCGCGACTGCACCGAGAGAGCCGAGGTCCATCACACCAGTGAAACAAACAAGGCAGTATGTATCCTTCTCCGTAACCGGGGGTTGTGACCTGAAAGGCTTTCCCCTCTGTAGCTGCCAGGCACACAGAGACACGCTGAATCCCACACGTAGCTGCTAACGTTAGCACATGCCGTCACTAATAAGGCCGGCTGACCGAATGTGGCGGCTCGCGGTTTAGAGGTCCAGCTGCCTGTGTGATTCCACTTCAGCCTCTCTCATGTCCTTCTCACTGGCAGAACCGCTTTAATTAATGTACTCAGTGTTATTAAAAGGGCTTCGTCGCCGATGGCGTGGTGCCGCTGAGGCGTTTACTTCGTGATGCAGTGCGTACTCAGAATGCTGAGAAATGACCCGGTTCCCGCACCGCCGTGCTCCTTTTCCCTGTCCTTTTTCAATATAAGTCCATTGAAGTCGCTAGGTAAGTTTTAAGAAGGTTCGTTGTGCGTTTTCCTGAAATACATGGTGTGTATCTCGGGTTCAGGGCAAGGCAATCTTGATGCTCGTGCAGAATGACTCGGCCTAAATAGAACGTCCAGCGTTCCAGCGGTCCAGACGCCCCTTTATCAGTTGTGCTGTTTGTGGATATTTCTTCCTTTTCTTTTTCACTTTCCCTCGTTTTCTCACACTTGCTCCGTCAGAGCAATGGGCGTGTGGCACCTATTGTAAGATAACAGATTAGCGATTCTGAAGGTTACGCAGTAGGGCTATCTGCTTTCCCTCTGAATCACAGACATGAGGCTCCTGAACTGAACTTGAAACACTTGGCAGGATTTCAGATTTTTTGTTTGACCATGTTTGTGGTGCAACATTGTAGGTTTTTGTAAGATAATACTGCCCTACAGCCTTTTTGTTGATTATCCCTGTGCTCATAATCAACGTTAAGTCAATAGCGTCTTATTATAGTGTCTTATCGTGTGCTTTGTGTGTGCGATTATGAAATTCGTGATATATTTAATTAAAAATGGTGAAATCCACAATATTTCTGAAATAAGTTTCAGTTTACCATAAATTGAGCCTACAGGAAGAGGTTAGAGGTGATGCTCTGGATTGGATGCAGTCGGCCACACTGCGTACTGTACTTTGGTGGTTCTGGCTATAATGTTAACAAGATGGGCACCACCTCTTCTCAGATCTCGGAAATTCATGTCACCGGGGAGTCCGAGGACATGACGGCCAAGGAGAGACTCCTCCTATGGTCCCAGCAGATGACCGAGGGCTACGTGGGAGTCCGCTGTGATAACTTCACTACCTCCTGGAGAGACGGGCGGCTCTTCAACGCCATCATTCACAAACACAGGTGATGGATGCGTCTTCTGGGGAAACGGTGACCCTGGGTATAGCTGCACAGCTTAGTGGGTCGTCACCAAGTGCCCTTTTCATGATCATGTAATGTTAGCAGGACTTTCTCATTTAGTAAAGCCTCAGATTTCCGGCAGACAACAGCCTACTTGATTTGCGGTTTGCTGATTTCACAGCAAGCAAAGTCTTGTTTTGAGGCCTGGAGCCTTAGAAACCAAGGAGACCTCTGTGTATATTGAATGCCAGCTGTATACTCAACAAAAGGAGAGGAAACAATCTGTTTTCCTTTTTTTTTGTTTTGCTGTCATATATTGTTCTTGGTGTGTTAGCATGTTTCTGGTTGCCATGAGTACGGGGTACCCTGTACCTGTTCTGTAATCTATCCTCAGCGGTATCCAGGTGGGACTCTGCGCCAGAGTTGAGGGCCATACAAAGTAGCCCTCTCAGGACCCTGGGTTCTTGTTGACTGCTGTCATCCTCACTCTGCTGCTCTTGTCCTTGAGCAAACACGGTTCTGTTACGTTGCGAAGCTTGTGGAGCTCAGTGGCAGACCTGAGCATTTCCACTGCACTCTCCCTTCTCCTTCTGTTCCCACATGTTTGGGCCTGATCCACAGCTTTGTGACTTTACATGTTTCTGCTTATTGGAGACTTCTGGCACAGTCCCAATGTGTAATCTTACTGATAGTTATTTTTACTCATAAAACCCACATAAGACGAACTTAGATGACATAGTAGCACAATGCCCCTACCCTTATAATGATTTGTGTGTAATATGGGATGTAAGGGTACTCTCTGTGTACTATACAGTGCAGGTTTCTCACAGCATGTTATGTGTCTGTGTGATTTCAGGCCAGACCTGGTGGACATGAGCAAAGTGTCTGTTCAGAGCAGTCGGTCGAACTTGGAGCAGGCCTTCACGGTGGGCGAGCAGCTGGGGGTAGCACGGCTTCTGGACCCTGAAGGTGACGTCCCTGGGCCGGAGTTTATGCTGAGTGGTGCTTGAACTGTCCTTATAGTCCTCTGCTGTGGTCACGATAAGCTCTAGGAAAGGAGGGAACATGAGCGAACTGCACTTACACGCTCTGCTCCCGCAAACAGATGTGGACGTGCAGTCGCCCGATGAGAAGTCGGTCATCACCTACGTCTCGACACTCTATGACGTCTTTCCCAAGGTCTCGGAGGGCGTGGAAGGCATCAGCGCAAACGTGAGTGCTGGGTTTGACAGGAGGCCAGTTTCCCTACCTAAAGCTTCAGTGTTTCTCAATTACTGAGATAATAGATAAATCCACTGATTATTGGTAACTAATATGACATGAATAATGTAATGGTGCAACTGAAAAAATGGTTCCCCTGCATCTTCAGGGATGTATTCTGAATTGCTGAATCTTCTGAATTAAGGATTTTTTATGCACTTGACATTTTCGCAGACAGTGTTCTGGTACTTGAGCTGGTATTAATAAAAAATAAAATTGCAATTGCATTTGTTTGGTCTTGATGGTTGGTTGGCCAAAAACAAATCATGGCACAGATTATGTGGTTCGGTGTGGTCTGCTGTTGTCAACCTGTTTCATTCACAGAATTCCTTGGAGAAGTGAGCCATAGATACCTCCTGCCTGCTTCTTTGCAAAGACTTTGTAAAACTCTTAATTTAGAATGAGTATTTGGCTGACTGGATATCTCATTTCGAAGGAACAAGGATACTTTCTAATATTTGAGAATGTGTTACACAGGGCATTCCCCCCTTACTGTTTTTACCATGAAGGCACCCATCTCAGTTAGTTTTGATTAGATTTGACAGCTTGTGTCAAGTTTCTGAAAGAAAGGATTTCAGCCCTGAGGTTCCTGCCAGAGCTCCATGTAGGTTCTGCATAAGGAACAGCCTAGTTTCCCTAGTTTTATACAGGGTCCACCAGTGTCTTTCCTGAGGGAATGTTCCCAAAAGGTTTCCAGTATAATGTTATTCTCATCGGACAGATGATTCCTTAACTGTAATGGTAGGGTGAATGAAGATTTTAATGTACTTCTGTGCATAAATTCACATGATTATGGTAGTTAATAAATTATTGTTGTGGACTAATAATAGATGAAGGTTGTACTTGAAAGAGCTTGTCATTAAAAATGTTGATGACTGACTGTTGAGATTGAGACTGGTGCATTGAGCTTTTTTAAAAAAAAAAAATTCATGTTTAAATTGCAGCTTCAAATATTGCTCTTTATATAAGCCATCAAATGCTGTGTTCCATCTTGATCTTACCTTAATCCTAGTGATAAAATTAAGATTTTTGCGTTGAACCAGGATGTTGACATCAAATGGGTGGAATATCAGAACATGGTCAACTACCTGAGCCAGTGGATCAAACACCATGTAGCGATCATGTCGAACAGGGCGTTCCCCAACAACCCAGCAGAACTCAAGGTGAGAATGACCTGAATCTCCGTTGAGCTGTCCTTGGGGGGTGTTCATAATTAAACACACTAGGAAGGCAAGGTGAGAGTGACTTTTAAGACCAGTCATGTGAAACGCCTTTGATTTTCTTTTTCTTTTTTTAATGGTCTCCTCCTGTAGGCCCTGTCCTGAGCTGTAGTGCTCTCTCTTGTTGGCGCTGTAGTGTTCCTAACGCTCCAGGGGCTTGTTTAACTTCGCTTCTTTGGAATTGACTGTAGATGCTTGTAGATGTGAATATTAATATTGAGCTGTCAGTAGTGCGATGTGGGGACTCGGCTTCATATATTTCACCCATTAGCCAGCCGCTACACATCCACCCCTTTGAGTAACACCTGCTTTTTACTGGCAGCAGGTTATCCCTCACGAGGAGTTCAGTGTAACTTTGTAATTTATATGTATTGAAGATCAAATTATGTTTTTTTCCCCAATAGGCACTTTACAATCAATACTTGCAGTTTAAAGAAACCGAAATTCCTGTGAAGGAAAATGAAAAGACCAAAATCAAGCACCTCTATAAAATGTTAGAGGTGAGTAGGCCCATAGCTGAGGAGAACAGCCATTTCAGACTGATTCCGAAAAACTCGTGATGCAAACAGATATTACGAATTGAGCTTGTCTTGGGAGCAGGTGTGGATGGAGTTTGGCCGGATCCAGCTGCCGCAGGGATACCACCCAAACGACGTGGAGAAGGAGTGGGGGAAGCTGATCATCGCCATGCTGGAGCGGGAGAAGAGCCTGCGGCCGGAGGTGGACAGGTGCGCCGGGGGCCCGCACCCTGATTGATGGGCCCTCTCCCGCACTTACGTGACAGCTGTAGCTTAAGGTTACGCCAGCTTCTCGCTGGCTTCCGGTGTGCTCAGGAGCCGTGGCGGCCTGCGCGACTGGCTCTGGTGCGCCAGGGGCTGATGGAGCTACTGGTGATTTTAATTAAAAGTTGGTGGGAATAGTTTGAGTACGGCTCGTGATTTTGCATTTTTAGGAAGGCAATGTGATGCTACTGAGCGGTTTGGGCTTCCGAAGCCAGCAGGGAGGTTATGTGGTGCTTTTGTACCGCGTCCCTGTGATCTTTGGGGTGAGGGACTCAGTGGCTAATGGCAGCTTGTTGGTGTTGGTGGTAAAGGAGGCTTTTCTGAAATGTCTCCTGGCTTTTCGCTGCTGCTGCAGAGCATGTCTGAGCATCGGAAACCTGTGGCGGCGATCCGCACCCTTGTTTGTGTGTTGGCAGTGAATAAATGTAGCTTTATGAGGGGTATTAACCTGGGTGTTATCCAAACGGGTCCATTCTCGACAAGTCCTGTCAAACGGGGCATACTAACAAACGCACGCATGTTGGCAGTGTGAGACGCAGTTTAAAGCGCTCCATCTCCCCCGTTAATGCGGTTTTTGTGTGTGTTTGTGGAAAACACCTTTTCTCATGTCCTGTACACGGCAATAGATATGGGGTGTATCATGCATTAAAGCAGTTTAGTAAAATTTCGCCATAAGCCGTGGATTGTGTGTAAATTGGAGCCTGTCTTGCCCTAAGTAGCACATTCCACACCCTGCCCTGAACACTGCTGCTGTCTGAACCTGTGCTGGACTGTCAGGGCTGATGTGAACAATAACCCTTCAGATGTCATGAGCTTGGAGGCCTCCAGCGATTGATGGAGGGACGGGAGGGGGGGGGGTGGGGGGATCGGCAAATGGCCCTGTATCCATCCCTCCGCGTCAAGCGGAGCCTATAAATGGGAGTCACCCGGGAGGAGCTGGGCCAGAAACTGCGGCAGGAACAGCAGAGGCCGCCCGCACAGCTCGGAGCCCAACTCGGCTGCATCAGGGGCCGTGATTGTGGCCGAGGGCAGCGGCAGGCCTTAAACGGGGACGCTCTTTTGCCATGCACAGCAACCTAACCTACTGCAGCAGCAATAGCACCCTGACCAGCATCGGTTCCTCAGAGAACCTGCTGTCCGGGTCTTCTGACCCGATTCTTACCAGCACTCCGCTGATACTCAATAACAGCACGCTGTGCAGACCCAGGTGAAGCTTCCTGATAGCCGACCCTGTTTGTTCCTTCATCGTGAATGGAGGTTTTAGCTACTTCTTGCAGACCGTGATTTCCATCGTGAGAGAGCCTCATCCAGGGTACCGGAGGCTCCTAAGGCTGAAGTTTTTGTTACATGATTCCTATTCTCTTGATTCCTATTACCGTTGTTTGGCTGCATCCATGGCGGTGACGCAGACTAGAGATGAGTGATGGCGCTCTTCCGTGCTGCGGATGGATTCTGAATGTAACGTCTTTCATAGTTCTCACCTCCAGCCTCTGCTGTTCTGTTTCCCAGACTCGACATGCTGCAGCAGATCGCCAACAAGGTCCATCAGGACTGCGTGTCCGGGGAGGACAAGCTGGCACTGGCCAGAAGCGCCTTGCAGTCTGTAAGTGGTTTAAGTTTCTCTGCTTGGACAAAGACCTTTCTGAGCATTTTCATGCGCGCCACAATAACTCTGAGGCTAACTTGAGCGTGTTGTGAGGCAGGATGCGAAGCGGCTAGAGTCAGGAATCCAGTTCCAGCATGAAGCCGACGTGGCTGGATACCTGCTGGAGTGTGAGAACCTCCTGAGGCAGCAGGTGGTGGACATTCAGGCACTTCTGGATGGGAAGTTCTACCTGGCAGACCAGCTCCTTCAGAGGTACGGTTTACCACTAACCATTGCCAGCCTGCTTCTGATAATAATAAATATAGCATATTGTGAGTATTTAATGAATAATATTAGCATACTCTAATTAATTTATAATATTATCATGATGTTTTTAAGGGTGTTTAAACATTAACCATGTCCAAGGAGCTGTTGCCACGTGGACTTGAGTAGCCTGACATCTTCTGGCATGTTGTTCTGTCGTTCTTCCATCTTGAAGGGTGTCAAAGCTACGAGATGATCTGCTGGCCCTCAGGACAGAATGTGGCTCAATTTACAGCAAAGGCCGCACCCTGACGACGGAACAGACCAAGATGATGATCTCGGGAATAACGCAGAGCTTAAACTCCGGTTTCTCCCAAGGCATTAGCATGGGCCTGACCCCCAGCCTGAGCACGGGCAGCCTGGTGGCCCCCGGTTCCTCGTTTACCTCCAGCCTGGGCTCGTCCTTGATGCCTAGTTTCTCACCTGGCGTGCTGCCCAGCAGCATCCAGGGCTACGTGGGCAGCACGGGGGGCATTGGTGTGGACCACGGCACTCTTCATCACCTCAAGCACCTGCAGATCCGAAAGCCGTTGGGCAAGTCCTCACTGGTGGACCCGAACCTGAGTGAGGAGGAGGTCAATATGAAGTTTGTCCAAGACCTCCTGAACTGGGTGGAGGAAATGCAGGTAAAAACCCTGGCCATGGCACCTCTAGATCTGTATGAAGATTAGCGTCTAAGAGTGCTTTACTTAATGGTATAAATAAATAAATTTTCTTGGTATAAATGGCCCGTTCTGTCTCCGCAATATTGGCTGTTGCTCATAACGCAGTTTTGTGAACAAACCCTAGAGGATGTGCTTGGTAATGGATGAATAAGCGGACTGGTGCTTTCTGTGAAGACACAGCTGGATCAGGCTGAGTGGGGCTCAGATTTGCCGAGCGTGGAAATGCATTTGGAGAACCACAAGAGCGTGCATGGAGCCATCGAGGAGTTCCAGATGAGCATCAAAGAAGCCAAAATTAGTGAGGTGAGGATTTTTTAAAGTGACAGGATACGCTACAGGCATGTGTACTTAATGTAAATGTTTTAGCTTTTTGGAGATCTTTAAATAACTGTGTCACAGGGAAGTTCCTTTCAATGGTGCATTTTCTTCCACAGATCCAGATGACCCAACCTCTGAAACTCAACTACTCTGAGAAGCTGAGTAAGTTAGAGAGTCAGTATGGGAGACTGCTGGTGAGTCTGCATTCTGTTCATGGAGGCTTCACAGAATGAGGACAGGAGCATTGTGAGCTGCATCTGAAGATGAGACCTTTTCTACTTCATCAGAACTCCTCGAGGAACCGCCAGAAGTACCTGGAGAGCCTCCACGAGTTTGTGTCTAGTGCCACGCGGGAGCTGATCTGGCTCAACGAGAAGGAGGAAGAGGAGGTGGCATATGACTGGAGCGACCGCAACAGCAACATTTCCAAAAAGCGGGACTACCACGCTGTGAGTCGCAAGCCTCCGACAACACGAGCATCCAGGCATCCGCAGGACAGGCCTGTTCGCAATCCAGCTTTCTAGCAAACTGCAGCACTTTGCTTTGACACCACAGGCTGACATCTTACATGCTTTTGCTAATGAGCTTAGAATAGATTTAGTTTTCGTGGAAGACGCAGTGTTATTGGAGGTTGTGGTCTTCAAAATTGGATTACAGACTACAGAAAGTAATTAAATTTAATGGCTGGTAGACTGTGTGTATTTCAGCCATATGTACCAGCAGTGTATTTGTGTGTGTGTGACCTGACAGTGTGTGTGCACTGCATCAGGGAGGGCATTAACGTGTGGTGTGAGCAGGGCGTGTTTAAGTCTCCAGTTCTGGGCCCTGAGGTGTCTGGTCTTGCTGTTACAGGACCTGATGAGGGAGCTGGAGGAGAGAGAGACAGCGATCAAGTCTGTACAGGACAAGGCAGAGTCCCTGCTTCTGGAGAGCCACCCAGCCCGGCTGACTATTGAGGTACAGCCTTGTCACCTGGAGTGTTCTGCAGCCTTTGAGAAACTGTGCTCGGTACCCTGTTTAATTCATAATTTTGGTTTCATACCAAATAACTAAAAAGTCTTTCTAAACAATCGGACTGTCCTCTGTTGAGCAAATCTTCAGCCCCTAGTTCCCTTCGGCCCCAAGTATAACACCACTCTCTGACCATTCAATCACAGGCCTACCGCGCTGCCATGCAGACGCAGTGGAACTGGGTCCTGCAGCTCTGCAGCTGTGTGGAGCAGCATCTTAAGGAGAACGCCATCTACTTTGAGGTGAGTCCCCCCCTCCCTGGATGCTAAATATCTAGACAGCAATCAGGAACTGGAACTCCATCTGGTCTTTCTGCTTCCATACCAGTTTTTCAGCGATGCCAAAGAATCCCTGGATTATCTGAAGAACTTGCAGGATGCCATCCAGAGGAAGTACGGCTGTGACCGGACTAGCAGCCTACATAAGCTGGAAGACCTAGTTCAGGAATCAATGGTGCGTAGAAAGACATCTCGAGGTGCTGGGCGCACAGAGGAGGCCCTGGTGTGACTCGGTATTAGAGGGAGTGTTTGCTTGTGGCTCCACCTTCAGTCTTTAATCCTCTGTGTGTGTATTTGCCCCTTCAGGATGAGAAGGAGCAGCTCCTCCAGTACCGCAGCACTGTAGCGGGCTTGGTTGGCCGCGCCAAGGCTATAGTGCAGCTCAAGCCCCGCAACCCCGAGAGCCCCGTCCGGACCTCCATTCCTGTCAGGGCCATCTGCGACTACCGACAGATCGAGGTACTGCTCCACCCACTTCTGTCATGGCAGCACAATGATGGCGGCTGTGTTGTGATCACAAATCCACCATGAAATCAAACTTTCTGCAACTTTTTGTATTTGCATGTCATTTGTTTTATGGTTGAATATAGTGATGAGAAAAGCATGGGAATTCTTTCCCTCTATACTTGGATGTTCTACACACATCAAATGTCAAGTGCTGTAGACCTGTTGCCCTTGGTTCTTCTGCAGATTACTATATATAAAGATGACGAGTGCGTCCTGGCTAACAACTCATACCGAGCCAAGTGGAAGGTGATCAGCCCTGCCGGGAATGAGGCCATGGTCCCCTCTGTCTGCTTCACCGTGCCTCCTCCCAACAAGGATGCAATGGAAACGGCTGGCAGGTGGGACAAGCCTCCTGGGGTGGACACACAGTTCTGGGAAAGTGAATGAATGGTTGGACATTTCGTGATTCTGTGTATGACCTTCCTCCCATTTCCTTTTTAGGATAGAGCAGCTGTATCAGAACGTTCTTGCCTTGTGGCACCGGTCCCATGTCAACATGAAGAGCGTGGTTTCCTGGCATTACCTGATGGCCGACATTCAAGCCATCCGCAAAAGCAGCGTTGCCTCCGTATGGATGTTTTATGTGGTTTCTTTAGTTTTATTTAGAGAAAGAGTTGATCTTTCCAGGCTGCCCCATATGTTATGCACATTTTTGAGACACAAACCTTCATTTATATTGACATGAGAAAATAGGACAATTATGCGGGTTCCTGGTTTACAGGGTCGTCGATTTGAAGCTTGAAGTGCTTCTCCATTCTGACAGCAGTGAGCTGGTCTCTATGCTTTCCCGAGTGTTCATAGTTTCCTCCCTGTTCTTTAGATAAAGACCATGCTCCCAGGTGAGCACCAACAGGTTCTAAGCACCCTGCAGTCCCACTTTGAGGGCTTTCTGGAGGACAGTGAGGAGTCTGAGGTTTTCTCCCTGGCGGACCGCACCCATCTGGAGAGGGAGGTGCAGGCCTGTAGGGAGTTCTACGAGGAACTGCTCAAGTCTGCAGAGAGAGGCAAGAAAGCTCCCCTAATCACATGTGGTTCTCTTAGTGCTCCTCTAGTCACATGTGTTCCTCTAAGTGCTCCCCTGGTCACATGTAGTCCTCTAAGTGCTCCCCTGGTCACATGTAGTCCTTTAAGTGCTCCCCTGGTCACATGTAGTCCTCTAAGTGCTCCTTTAGTCACATATAGTCCTCTAAGTGCTCCCCTAGTTACCTGTGGTCCTCTAAGTGCTCCCCTAGTCACATGTAGTCCTCTAAGTGCTCCCCTAGTTACCTATGGTCCTCTTAAGTGCTCCCCTAGTTACCTGTGCTCCCCTAGTCACATGTAGTCCTCTAAGAGCTCCCCTAGTCACTGGTCCTTTAAGTTTGTTAGGCATGGAGTTAATCCCCTTTGGAATTTGTACTTATTGCTCTGGCCTTGATCCTGGATCTTGTAGAATGTGTGAGTGTTTTATGTTCCACTTAGACACTTTACTATGTTGCACAATAGGATAAGAAGTAAAAACCCTGCTCTTTTACAATCCGGTGGTCACGTGCCCGTTAGTGTGTCAGATTTTACACTGACTGCGACTTACTCCTCTTCCCTCTTGTGGCAAACAGAGGAACAGGAGGAGTCTGTGTACAACCTCTTCATTTCTGAGGTACGCAACTTCCGCATGCGCCTGGAAGGCCATGAGGAACACCTCATCCGGCAGATCCGTACTCCTGTGGACCGGGATGACCTGCAGAAGAGCCTGGTGCGCATTGCTGAGCAGGAGGTGGGTGTGCACCCATCAGCAAGCAAGTGCGTGAAGATCTCCACCAGGTCCCAGCACCACGAGTGGTGGATCAGGGGGTGGAAAAGATGGGTGCCTGGCTGAGGAATTTGACAGGATATTGGGACATTTGTTGTTGTGGAGATTCATTTTTAGGCTTTTGGTTATGGTATCCATAAATTGCACCAGGTTCTCTGACTAAACATGCATGTTGGTTCATTTCATGGCAATTTGCAGAGGATGAAGAAAGAGTTGGACCGACTGAAGGAGGACCTGGAGACCATGAAGGTGAAGTGCGAGACATTCATCAGTCAGGCCTCCTCCTCACCATCTGTTCCCAATCTCTCCTCCGAGCTGAATGTCCTGATCCAGAGCATGAACCAGGTCTACTCCATGTCCTCCATTTATCTGGAGAAGTAAGTGTCCAGCTGTTTATGGGTTACCTTGGCTTTTCCGTCTTTATGAGAAATCTGAAAATCTGAATAACGGTGTTGACTTTTGTGGCATTTCCTGCAGGCTGAAAACCGTGAGCTTGGTGGTGAAGCGCAGTCAGGAGGCAGAGGCGCTGGTGAAGCTGTACGAGGCCAAACTTTGTGAGGAGGACACAGTGAATGCAGACATCAAGGCGATCGAGACGGTTATGAGTACTCTCAAGGTGGGGCTCCCCGCAATGGCATCTTGTGGATTAGCATTGATGATGCCTTTTTAATGTGTATTTAATACAATACAGGTCTCTTTTTGACCATTTCAGGTCTCTTTATGCCAACAGTATGTAATTCACTACACACTAATTGAGCTGTGCTATGTGTTTGCTGTATGTTTTTAGCAATGGCGCACAGAAATTGACGAAAAGCGCGAGGTCTTCCATGAGTTAGAAGATGAGCTACAAAAGGCCAGAAATATTAGCGATCGCATGTTCAAGACGCACAATGAGCGGGACTTTGACCTGGACTGGCACAAGGAGAAGGCTGACCAGCTGAGTGAGAGGTGGATGAGCCTGCATTCCCAGATTGAGAACAGGTTTGTGACAGAATTCCTCATCAACTCACAGTGCTTTGTCTAAGGAAGCCTGAAGGATTTCCCTTTTTTATTTTTAGACTTCGTGACTTGGAGGGCATCGGAAAGTCTCTGAAGTACTACAGAGAAACCTACCAGACTCTGGACGAGTGGATCATCGAGATGGAGACCACACAGCTGAAGGCCCAGCAGCAGCAGCCAGAAGACAGCAAGGCCCTGGCGGAGCTGCTCAACCAGCAGAAGGTGGAGAAAGATATGAAGTGGTCACTTACGGCTCCCTCTTGACTAACTCTCCTCACAGTTCTTATTTCATGACTAGAGACCTGAAGTGGGTCTCTCTTTATGTTAGGCTTTTGCATTTTGCTTAAGGCCATTATATTACACTGTCTCAAGTGAGCTGTTATGATTTGCCTCGGGATGCCTTGCAGGTCCTCGTCTCAGAAATCGAGCAGAAGCAAAGCAAGATTGATGAATGCCAGAAGTATTCAGAGCAGTATTCTGCTGCAGTCAAGGTGACTCTTTGAACATGTTCTGAATATGTGCCTTTCTTGTCTGGTAAGCCACTAAGATCATTAAAGTTGAAAGGTCAATGTTGACGTTGCACTGAATAAAAATGTCACTACCGGTAAACGTATGAATCTGGATTAAATGTTCCCCAAGCTGCTTCTGGGCCTTGAACTATGGTCACTGAGGGTTACATTTGTCTTGTCCAGGACTACGACCTGCAGCTGATGACCTACCGGGCGATGGTGGACTCACAGCACAAATCTCCTGTGAAGCGTCGAAGGATGCAGAGCTCCTCCGATGCCATCATACAGGAAGTGAGGCCAATTCTGCTCCAGTGGGGCGCAGTTTGCGAGTTGTGTTGGGGTCCGTGTTCTGAGAATGGCTGCTTCTGCTGTCATTGCAGTTCATGGACCTGCGGACCCGATACACGGCTCTGGTGACTCTCATGACCCAGTATGTGAAGTTTGCAAGTGAGAATCTGAAGAGGACTGAAGAAGAAGAGGTAGGGGCTCTGTGGGACTCGAAAGGCATCCTGTTCCTTTATTACCACTACAGTCCTAATGCTGGTTCAGCTAAAAGCACTTTTACATATACCATAGAAGCGTATTATCGCTGAAGATCACTAGCATTCAATGTTCTTCATGTGCTTTGCATTGGTCATTGGCTTTATGTCGTAATTAGAATTTCTTATTGACTGATTTAACGCACATGGCAGACTAATGACCGGCGATTGCAGGAAATTCCCACACACATTTCCGATGTTTTTGTCATGCCTTTATGTGTCCTCACAGTTACAGTTTCTGGCGGCTTGTCTGCATGGCCCTTCATTGCAGGTGTCTGTCTGCTGCTTTATGTTCCTGTTGGTGTCTCCAGGCAAACTAACTGCTAGGCTGGTGATTTGCATAGAGGCTCAAATGTGTCTTTGCACTGTAATTAAATGCCCAGTTGTTTTTTATTTTTGTTCCCATTCTTGAATATTGGTTTGAACGTTTATTTTTATTTGTGTACATTGTTTTATGTTTATTTTTGAAGTACAGGAAAAATTGTAAATAAATTATAAATTATGTTAATTTAGAAATGTGTGGACTAAAATTTATAAAATGAGTTTGAACTGATTTCTTTTTGACAAATTGTTTTGTATTGTATTGTAGTTTGATGCAGTGTTTTTTTTGTTTTTAAATGTAATTTTCATCCTATTTTGTAAACAATCATTGATGTTGTTAATTCCTGTGTCTATATTGCTCCTAGTTGGGTTTTCTGAGTCTGAAATGCTGATACAAAAGGCACGATCTTTTGTATTGCGGATGGTGACATTTTCCTACTACAAACTGGTGCTTTGTAGTAAATGCTAGAAAGTCGTAGGAGCTTTTAGATGCAGAAAGGTGGTGGGAGGTACTTGGTGTCGGAGCTGAATGCTTCACCTGGGTGAGTATGCAAGCACTGCTTCTGACGTCCTTCACTTTCTCTGCCTGGACAAGAGCAGCGGATGATAATGTCTCTTATTGTAGAGGAGGAGGGCCTCAGAAAGGAGTGAGTATATCGCCTTGACACAGAGTCTGGAGATGCAGAAGGCAGCCAATGAGGAGGAGCTGGTCAGGCTGAAGGGCACTGTCCTGGAGTTGGAGACAGTGCTGGCTGAGAGGCAGCAGCGCCTCGAGCGCCTTGAAGGAGAGCTGGAAGCCCACAGGAGGACCATCGACGACCTGACCCTTCAGAAATCCAAGGCTGAGTATGAAGCCAAACAGTACCGGTCAGAGCTGGAGGGGACCGTTAAAGGCAAGGCAGCTGCCGAGCTGGAACTCAGCCAAGCACGACAGCTTGTTCAGCAGTCCGAGGCAAAGCACTTCGCCCTGGAGTCTAGCCTGAAGTTGCTGAAGAGCAACATTGAGGAAAGCACGTTGCTCAGGAGGAAGTTGGAGAAACACCTACAGAGGAAGGACAGTAACGTGCAAGACCTGGAGGAGCACAAACGCACTCTGGAGCGGGAGCTGAAGGCCAAAGAAGGTGCCGAGACCGAGTTGATGGACCTGGTGCGAGGCATGGAAGTGAACCTGGCCCTACAGTCAGAGTCCAGGGAATCCTCACGTGACCTGCGTATGTCCATTGTGAGGGAGACCGCACATCAGTGCAACTTCGCCAATGCTAGTCTTCTGGGGTCAGACGTGATGCTTCAGCATAAGATGGAAGAGCTGGCCATGGGAAAGAAGAGGGCCGAGTCTGAAGTCAAGACTGTGAAGTCAGAGCTGAATTCAGTGCTAGTGCAGAAAACTATGGCTGAAGAGAAAATGCAGCGCTTCAAGGACCTTTTAGATGATGCAAACAGCAGGCTGAAGAAGCTTCAGATGGAAATAGACTCTGAAAGGAGCAGTAGCAGACAGAGGTCAGAGGAGCTGAGACAGGAAACTACAGAGCTAAAGAAGTCTGTTTATGTCTTCCAAGAGCAAGTAAAATCTTTGCAGAGAGATAAATCATCCTTGGAGCAGAAAGCTCTCTTCCACAAAACTGAAGTTGAAGGCTTGAAGGAGCAGTTAAAAATAAACCATGGAAAGTTACTTCAGAAGAGCTCTTTGGAGCAGGAAATAAATCACAAAATGCGCTGCTTGGAGGAAGAGCTAAGCACAAAACAGGCCGATGGAGATCGGTTGAGATTTAAGGTCAATGAGTTGACCAGAAACAATGCTAAATTAGATAATGACCTCAGGAACCTGAAGATTGGCATAGAAACCGTACAGCAAGAAAAATCATTCACAGAACAGAAACTCAAAACTCGGAAGGAGGAGGTGGAGGGCTTGAAAGAGCTTCTTCAGAAAACCACAGAAGACTTTAATCTGAAGACAAAGTCAGATCAGGAAATTCAGCTCAAAACTAGAAATCTGGAGATGGAACTAGAGAAGAACAATCAAGTTGTTGTTCAGTTAAGAAAGAAGGTGGATGAACTAAAGAAAATTAATACAGAAACTGAGAGATCAATGAAAAATTTGAAGTCAGAGCTTGACAAGGTTTCCATGGAAATGGGCAGCAAAGACCAACAAATAAATATATATAAATCTCAGGCTGAAAGTACAAAAACTCAAGTTAAAATCGTAGAAGAGGAACTTCTGAAGAAAACACAAGCATTACATGAGCTTCAGATTAAGCTGAGGGACTTCAATGAAGAAGTCAGGAAAACATCAGAACTGCAACAGAAAAATAACACCCTCAATCTGAGCATAGCCAATTATGAAAATGACATCACAAATCTGAAATCAGAGATCAACTCTCTAAACATTGAAAAGAAAATGGCTGACAAGTCAGTCCAAGAACAGAAGACTGAAATCAATGATTTGAATCTGACATTAAGGAAAGCCAAGGAAGGACTTCAAAAAGAGACCACAGAGGTTCGTAAATATTTTTCTAAGGTGAAGGAGCTAGAGAATGAAATTTTGAAACATAAACAGACTATTAAGGAGATGACTGGAAATTCTGACAGTATTACTTCAGATCTCAAGAAGGATATTGCCCTTCTTCAGAAGAATAAGGCAGCCGCTGATAAAACACTGATAACTCTCAAGGCAGAACTAGATGCTGTAAAAGTTTCTCTGAGGAGAACAACTGAAGAATTGCAGAAGGAAACCCAAGAGGGGAGGATGAACCAATCAAAAATGAAAGAGCTTGAAGGAGAACTTCAGAGGAACAGGCTGACACTGAAAGAAATGACCTCAAGTTCAGAAAAGTTCTCAACAAATTTCAAACAAGAAATTTTAGTTCTACAGAGAGAGAGAAGTGCAGTGGAAGAGAAATCTCGGGCATTGACCTTGGAGGTCTCTGTGTTCAGACAGAAACTTGAGAAAACACAGGAAGAAGTCCGGCAGAAGCAGAAGGAATGTTCCGCTGCCCAGCTGAGGTCCCAGAAGCTGGAGGAGCAGCTTGAAAATTGCAAACGGATGTTGGATGATTTGAAAGGAAAACTGGACCTGCAGAAAAATGCTTATGAAAGACACCTGGAAATATTCCAACATGAAATGGAGCAAAAACTTCGGTTGAAAGAATCAGATGCCAAATTTGAATATGATAAGAAGTCAAGAGAACACATGTACAGCACAGAAACTGCAGAAAAAGAAAAGAATTACCTGCGTCAGGAGATAGCGCAATTAAAAACTCTCAATGAGAGTACTCAGAAGTCAAAGCAGGAGACCGAACAACAGATAGACTCTCTTCATTCAAAAGTTAGTCAAGTAGAGAAAGAGAAGAATGTCATCAACCAGGAGCTAGTTCATGCAAAAACTCGAATTACTGAATTAGAAACTGAAAACACAAAGTTAACTGCAAGTATTTCTCAGATGGACAGCATCCAAAATGTCGGCTCCAACGAGAACCAAAGGCTGAAGGAAATGTTATCTGAGACAGAGCAGAAGCTAGCGATGAGGGAGGTGGAAGCCAGGTCTCTGAAGGAGCAGAATGTGTCCTACATAAAGGAGGTGCAAGGACTGCAGGAAAAGGTTTTACAGTTGGAAGTCTCCACCTCTGAATCAAGGAATATTAAAGACATGGATGGGAGGAGTAATAAAGTCCAGCAGTGTGTGAAAGATGAGGGGATGGTGAGACTGAAGCATGAGCTGCAGGTTGAGAAAAGGATGCTGCAATCCCATGATGAGATAAAGGGTAAACAGGAGGAGGACCTAAGGGAATTAAGGATGTCATTAGAGGTAAGAACATTTGAGATGTTTTAACCCTTTTCTTGACATTTTCAGTTTGCAGCCTGTGCTCGTTAAAAAAATAGCAGCTGAAACACATTGAAATTATTTCCATAATTGTTTCCTTTTACACACATACCTATTTGCTTTGTGAAATGTTTAATTTGTAATGGTTCCATAAATTTTGCATTTACAGGTAGCAACTACAGAGAAGAAAAGAGTGAACGACAAAACAAAATTGATAGATGACAAGACTAACGTTTACAACCCAAAGAAGATTCAAAATGTCAGTCAGCACGTGAGTGAACAAGTGCAGTACACTGTCATTGGACCCTCAAAGTATGCGGAAGTACCCCCAGGGAATGATCAACCATCTAAATCCAGCTCTATTTCAGCTGAAGTCCAGTCGTATGTGATTTCTCCCATCATAAAGGATGTGCGGCCAACTGACCAATCAGACAATCTTCAGCTTCACACCCTTAGGGGTTGTGTGAGTATTCGACAGTTGGTTGCACTTAAGCTCTTAGAGAGTGACACCATCCAGCAATTAAAATCGGGCCACAAGACCCTGGAAGAGGTACAGGATTCTCTTGCCAAATTCACCAGCAAATCATCTGCAGTTGCAGGTGTTTACTTGGAATCGAGTAAGAAAAAGATCTCATTCATGGAAGCTGCAGAGAAGGGGTTCATAGCAAAGACGTACGCTATAGAGTTTATTGAAGCACAGGCCGCTACCGGCTGCCTCATAGACCAGGTCACAGGCAGAACCTATTCTGTCCTGGAAGCTCTTGATAAAGGGATTGTTTTGCGGGAGTTGAAAGACAAGTTGTTAGATGCAGAGAAAGCGGTCAGTGGCTACGTTCATGGTGGCAAGGTGCTGTCTGTGTTTCAGGCAATGGAGGAAAGGATTGTTGACAGACACAAAGGTAGAAAGATCCTCGAAGCACAGATTGCCACCGGTGGCTTAATCGATCCACAAAGTGGCATTCGGTTGCCACTGAACATTGCACTTGAGCAGGGGATTATAAACAAAGCCACCTTGCAGAGTCTTTATGAACCAGTTAGCAACCCCAAGGGTTTCCATAACCCAGACACAGGCCAGAAGGCTTACTACTGCGAGCTGCTCAAAACGTGCGTCTTTGATGTCGATGGTCATGTGTTTCTCCTGCCCGTTGGTGACCGGCACCTCTCAAGCATCACCCTCACTCGCACTCACAGAATATCAGTCATCAACAGCTGTTATGGTGCTGAAATGTCGACGTACGAGGCATTTAGGGACAAACAGATTGACCGGAAGACCTACCTTTTGCTCTCACAGCAGGAGACAGATTGGAAGGAAAGCTCTGTGACGGATTCAAGTGGAGGGATGTTGCACATTTTGACAGACTATAAAAGCGGAAGGCAGTTTTGCATTGAACATTCGCTGACTTTAAAGATGCTAGATAAAGCAGAATTAGGGAATTATCAATCAGGGCTTCTAAGTATCAATGAGCTGGCAGACATCTTGATTTCGAGGAAGACCATCTGTGAGGATCCCCATTCTCCTATTGCCGGGCTTTGGGACTTCAGTCTAAAGTCAAGGGTATCCATTTATAAGGGGCTCCAGCAGAATCTATTAGACAGACTTACTGCCATCAGGCTGCTTGAGGCACAAGTGTGTACTGGTGGCATTTGTGAACCATCAACAGGGGAAAAGGTGAAAGTCGCAGAGGCTGTTAGAAGAGGGCTTCTGGATGAGGCCTTAGCCCGCCAGCTCCTACAGTTTGAGCAAGCCTGCTCCGGAATCGTGCACCCACAGACATCCAAGATCATGTCCGTGGCCCAAGCTATGCAGCAGAACCTGCTCCCAAGAGATATAGGCTTCAGATGCCTTGAATACCAATTCCTTACAGGAGGCCTGCTCAACCTGCAGACTCAGGCTCGAGTCAAGATGGAGGAGGCCATCCAGAGCGGTCTAGTCGAGGAGGCTGTTTTCATACAACTGAAAGATGAGAAGTCCTATACTAAAAATCTGAGCTGTCCCAAGACTAAAAGGAAAATGTCATTCAAGGATGCCCTAGAAAGAGCCATCTGTGATCGTCATACTGGCCTCAAGCTCCTGGAGGCGACCAAACTTCATTCAATTGGTGCTTCCTCATCATTCCATTACATCTGGATGTACTGATGATGATTAAATTACTGTAAACCAGAGAGCATTGGCATACATTTCATAACACTTGTATTTGATGCATGTGTCAAATGAAAATGTAAATAAAATAGGATGTATTAAGATATATGCTGTTCACAATATTCAGGAATTTAAGAGCCAGGATTATTTCCTTTTCATTTTCTTTGTGTGACATTTAAGTCATTAATGTATATGTATTCTATGAAGATTTTTGTTTGTTTTGTATAATCTAATAATGGATTTTGATGAATCTCTATAATCACAGCTGCTCCCATTGCTGTATTCTCCAATTCATATTAAACAATAACTTTAAAGTATTGCATGTTTTAAAGGATTCTAACAAGTTAAACCATCACCTTACTACATCTGGCAGGAGCTTACCCTGTTTCCAAACACACAAGTGGGTGGTGTCCATGCTTTCCCCGTTTGCTTTTTTTGTGACACGTTACACCACACTGACCTGCCTTAAAAGGCAATCTGACTCTCTCTCCCCCAATCTGACTCTCCCCCATCTGACTCTCTCTCCCCCAATCTGACTCTCCCCCTATATGACTCTCTCTCCCCCAATCTGACTTTCCCCCATCTGACTCTCTCTCCCCCAATCTGACTCTCCCCCATCTGACTCTCTCTCCCCCAATCTGACTCTCCCCCATCT